>CM042144.1:76526722-76531722 GCA_023376005.1 Doryteuthis pealeii
ATTATTATTATCATACTGAAGCTGAATGAATCAATGATTGTTTGCTAAAGTCTTTTTTTCCTATTTAGTTTAGGGATACAAAATAGATTCCAAAATATTCCTTAGTTTTGGGAATAGGTTAATTAAAAAAAATAGTTGGTTCTAATGAGTCGGAATTTGCAATTAAGTAAAAAAACAGACCTGTCTTTAATTTCACATTATGCATGTCACTTTCCCCCTCTCTATACATATCTTGAATAACTACTCCATATATATTTTATTTTTCTCTGTGAGAGTAAAAAGAAATATTGAGGAGAGTGAGTGGTAAAGGAACTTATTCGTATGTTAATTTTCTGCAGCTGACGGTTGGCTTATCTATAAGACAGGTCCGTTTTTGACTTAATTGAACATTTTAGCAAAATGATTTTAATGGGTTTTTTATTCTCCGATCGTATTTATTTATTTCTGATCACAATTATCTACACAGAGCCCAATAGGTGACCGAACGAGTCACATTTTTTCTTATATATATATATATATATATATATATATATATATATAAGAATTTTCATATCGGAAGAAGGAAAAGTGATCGATAACAGTTGCAAGAGCTATATCTTTCATTATGATCTCTACATTCAGTGGTTTTGTTACCGCTGGTTTTAAAGCATTAGAGGCTTCTCATCAGACAAATCGCCTTGGAAATGGCATTTATTCTTTATTCTTTCACGTGTCACCTCTCGTGCGTGAATAATGTTAAATATAATACTTGGAAATTTTTGTTTTTTCTTTTAAGGTGGTTGATCTTGTGTTTTTTTCCTGCCCAAAATTTTAATAAGTATTTTTTCCGATTTAGCATCCATTCAATGTCATTTACAAGGCGATTTGTCTGATGAGAAGCATCTGATGCTTTGAAACCAGTGGTAACACAAAACCATTGAATGTATAGAACATAACAACAACAACAACAACAACAACAATATAATAATAATAATAATAATAATAATAATAATAATATACACCTGACTAAAAAGTCTTGGAGTAATCTAATTTTAATACAAAAACTAGACCCGCCGTGGTCCAAACAAATTTGCATAAATTAAATAGACCAACAAACAAACAATAAATTTAGTATATATATATATATATATATATATATATATATATAATATAGAGAGAGAGAGAGAGAGAGAGAGAGAAGAGAGGAAGAGAGAGAGAAATTGAGAGATAGAGAGAGAAAAATGTAACAAGATGGGCGAGAGATCTGTTAGTCTTGTGTGGTAGTATTTAGGTTGATATGATCGTGCTAAAAAATTATTCGTGGAATGGTACTTTTTTTTTTAATCAGGAAAATATATGTTGATATAAAAAGATAGGAATGACACCAAATTCAATTTGACATGTCAGTTGCGTGCAGCTGTTGATAGAACAACTTTTAAAGATTGTTTTGAAATTCACCTTCTTGCCCCCCCCCCCCACCAAAAAAAAAAGGGTATTGTTTAAAATCGACTTACAATGATCGTTTTGACTTTCACTTCCTTTGTAAAAAACTGAATTCTTGAAAATTTATTTTGAAAATATATTTCCGGCATAAGGCATATTTTTTGTTCTGTGTAAAGCTGTACTGGAACTGAAAAGACATGTTGGAATATTTTAATATATACGGTATGCTGCAGTAAATGCCACTTACATTTATAGACTAAGCGAGGTCACGTGGTTTAAACCTCAGCCAATCAACAGCCCGAATACGTGGTTGGTTAACTACTTAATCGACTGATATTGACAGATGTCCATTTGTACGCATTGACAAAGGACCTATAAGACTAGGAGCGCCAAGGAACAACCAAAGGATTCTTCACTAAGGATCGCGCTCTGCTTAACACAAAGGATTATCGCTGGACAGCCCTCTTGCTTGAAGCCTAAAGGATGGCTACATAAATCGTAACAAGACCATCAATCGGAACTCCTCCCAAAAAGTCTGTTTTGTAAAGATGCCATGGACTATTTTGTGCTGCGCATCAAGAAATGCACAGGACTAAATGGAGGTCTTTTGTATTATTTGGATTATTCGGACTATTTTTCTCATCTTTATTGTTATCTGTACTACGTTTCTGTCGATGTGCCCTCCGGTCTTCTTCAGGTATTTCTTGTCGGACTCGGGGACCTTCTCGAACACGTCGGGACTAATCACAGAACTTTGAACCCAACTCTTTGTTCAATCCACGTGGGTATCATGTTCGGGACCCAGTAATAACGGAATACTGGGTCCTATTTTGACAAGAAGGTCCCCGCGTTTGAAAATGTTTCTCGAGTCCGACAAGAAATATCTGAAGGAGGCCGGAGGGCACATTGGCCGAAACGTTGTACAGATAACAATAAAGATGAGGACAATAGTCCGAGTAATCTAAATAATACAAATTATCAAGCCTCATCTCAAAAAATCAGAGAAATAGCAATTGGAGATCAACTCGAACATATGATGTATTACAAATAACATTTTTTGATAGGATATTTTAAACTGAATAAATTAATTATAACCAATGTGGCATTCGGATTGTGCAGAGAATTACGAAATGAGGCTTATATAAAATCAAGGCCCGTTGTTTTTGGGTCACCCCGAATATGAAAGTTCAAGCGACAAACTGTAGATACCGCACTCGAAAAGACCTGGACCTATCTGCAGCCCAGCAAAGAATCTAGATTGATTTTAAGGCATCTGGGTTTCGTAAAAACGAGTCCGAGCTTGATAATTTGATCACCAGCTTTTTCTTTTCTCTCTGTCATTCGTTTTTCTATTCCTTTTCCTCTCTCTCCCTCTCTTTCTCTCTTGTTTATTCTCCCTATTTTTCCCCCCCCCTCTCTCTCGCTGATTTATAATTTATATTATATTTATAATTTCCTTTTTCCTTTCTGTCTCTTGTTCCTTTTTCCTCCTTTTTTCTTTTGGACACATAGAGTATGTTTATATCAGTGTTGTTGTTATTGTTGTTGTTGCTGACTTTCATATTTCATATTGTGTTTGTTTAATGAGTATTGTTTGTATTATTATTCGTATTGTTTATTAGAAAGTCTTCCTGTAACGAATAATTCCACATTTGCGTAGTTGTGTGTGTATGGCACGTATCTAATTTTGTTACATTCATTCATTGTTTCTTTAATTACTTTTCAATTCTGATTGATCGCGACATTTTCGAACTAATGGCTTTCTTTTTTGTTCACGCGGGTTCTTTGTTAATGTGTCTGTGTTTTGCATGTGTGTGTTATTTATATGTGTGTTATTATGTGTTATTTGTTATATGTGTATGTTTGTTATATGTGTGTGTTATTAAATGTGTGTGTATCATTATTGTGTGTGTGTGTGTTATTATATGTGTCTGTGTTATAATGTGTGTATGTTGCCATGTGTGTATGTTGCTATATGTGTATGTTGCCATGTGTGTATGTTGCTATGTGTCTGTGTTATAATGTGTGTATGTTGCCATGTGTGTGTTTGTTATTAAGTATGTGTGTATTAGTATGTGTGTTATCGGTGTGTGTGTGTGTGTGTGTGTGTGTGTGTGTGTGTGTGTGTGTGTGTGTGTTATTATGTGGGTTTGTTATTATGTGTGTATTATTAAGTATTACTTCGAAAGGGATGCACCTATCATATTGGAGAGAACATGGAGGGTTCGAAATGTCAAGATTTGTTGTCGAATTCTGCTTTCTAAGACTGGATATGTCCTTCATAGGAAATCTCATCAAGGACATTTCATGCAAACTCCAGGAACAAACAATGTGTCTTGTGCAATCTGTAACAAAGTCTGTAAGTCATCTTCTGTTCTTAAGAAACATATGGTGGTACATAAGCATAAGATTTTATCACCTGATACAACGAGAAGGATGTCCTTCCTATGTCATATTTACATGAAACGTTGTGGATCTGCAACGGGTTTGATGAGTCATTTGATGGCTCATGAGAGGAAAGGTTCTGGTGATGGGGTTATCGGTTTGTGAAGCAGTGATCTGTAAAGATTATTATTGCTATATATATATATACTAGCAAATATATGCACCCTCCGGGTGCAAGTATTTTAATTAAATTTTATAATAAAATATCATATTAAATTAGAAAGGCTAATGAAACTGAATAAGAATGTAGATAAAAAGATTTTGAACAGAGGGGTATAATCGAAAATAGAACACTGAAACTTACTCTTCCATCACTCCCGTCTTTCATTGTTATTTTTTTCAAATTTAGTATTTAGTTAAAAGAGAAGTAAAAAAAATGACAGTTATTTTTCTTGTTAATGGATTCATTTAAGATTCATTGAGAGATTTTTGCTTATATTCATTAAAATAAAACCAAACAATTAAAATCAATAACACTGAGCATATATTTATTAAATTCGATTTTTAATATCAATATGCAAATTAGCCTTCCCTTCACACTGTAAACCGCCATTTTGTTGTATATATAAATATAATTGCATTGAGTATGCATATTAACAGTATTAATAATGAAAGACATTTTATTAATAATTGAGTTTAGATAAAAATAAAATCATGAGAATGTGATGTCAATAACTAAGAGAATTGTGACTTAGTAGGATTATATTTCGACAGACAGAAAACACACAATCTCCATTATAATAAGATATATATATATATATATATATATAATATATATATAGAGAGAGAGAGAGAGAGATGCTATTATTAAGTGTGTGTATTATCTTGTTTGTGTTATTATGTGTGTTTGTTTGATATTATGCGTGTTAGTATATGTGTGTGTGTGTGTTATTATGTGTGTGTTAGAATTAGTATGTGTGTTATTATGCGTGTGTATTACTATGTATGTTTTTGTTATGTGTATGTGAGTGTTGCAATGTGTGTGTGTTATTATGTGTGTGTGTGTTGTATTGTATTTATGTGTATGTTAATTTCCTATTTCCTCGTTGAACTGAATTATTTTTCTTCTTTTCCCTTTCGTCTTTTTCTTCTTTCTAAAGTTTATTCATTCACATTTCTTCTTGCTTCTTTCT
>CM042144.1:76534222-76536722 GCA_023376005.1 Doryteuthis pealeii
ATTGACTTACTCTTTTTCTTTTTTCTTTTCTATTTTTTTTTTCCTTATCCTTCTTTTCTCTTAATTTTCCCTGAAAAAAAAAACTAAAATAAAAAACCCTTTTACATAGCATTTCTTTTTTTTTTGCATCACTTCTTGAATCTTTATTGATTAGTCTTCTTCCTATTTTTGTTTTACGCTTTTCCACTACTTTAAAAACAGCTTCTTTTTATCTTTATTTTCTTTATGATTTCTCACGTTCTCTGTTTCCTTAACTTTCTTAAACAAAATAAAAAAAAATTATTTGTGTTGATTTTGGTAATGTCTGCTTTATCTGCACGAAAATCTTTTGGTCGGTCGAAGATCTCATCACTGATTTCTTTTCAACTAAGTCCAAATACCCTCACTTCCTCACTCCATATCTTTTTTCCCCTCAATATACATATTTACCAACCCCTCCTGACAAACAGGATGCAACACAAAGTCAAATTTGGTTTAGTAGTGTTTAAGAGGTTTGAATTCAGAATTTTCCTTCTCATAGGCTGATTGCCTAACCAAGGTTAAAGGGCATAGTCTGGCTGACTATCTCCTCTCCAGTTATGAGTAAATTATTGATTATAGTGTGTTCATTGAGAAAATACCACCAAAGATGTTCTGCTAAAATCCCCCAAAGTCCTCGTTTTTACAACTTTTAGCATAAAGATTAGTTAGTAAATTTAGCAATTTCAATATTTAAGCCTTAAAAGGTTGTCATTTTATTCAATCAAAATTAACCTAATAGACTATTATAACTAGAATCCAATTTGAAAACGAGCTCCCATCACCACCCGCCCTGTCAGCTGTAGCGTTAGAATGCACCGATTGCACCTCTGCAGAGGAGTAAGACTCCCCCAATGAGGCCACATGTTGGCCGTGGTGGTGACCCGTGATGCTTAAGGATAGAACCCAGATGGTTGAGCAGTCCATGACTTGCAATACTCCACTTTGGTCCTTTCTTGGGCTAGACGGGCGGTTGAAGAGGCTCCGATCAATCGGCTGATCACGCCAAGCCCTAGCTCCTGTATGATTTTCCAAACCCTACTGTCCTTATGGCAAGCCCCAACCATTTTCATCGTATAGGTACTAGAAGGCGATGGCTGAGGGTCTACATGTCTTGGGAATGACGTTAAACTCCAGTTTTGGATGTTTGGGGAATGTGGAGCACCCCTTCATTACCATTGCTCCCTGGTCCACTCTGACCCGGAATGGTAGTACCTGTTAGGGTTCCATCTAAGGGTTTAATGGGAAAGCATGAGTTTAAAAGAAAATTTGATTATCCAGTAAGAAAGAATTTATTTCAAAATTTTGTCGGCATTAAATGACCCACTGAGGTTGATATGCCATAAAACAAACCAAACCAAACCAAACCCATCTGAGATGCTGTGTTTACCTCATTAATAAAGCCCTCATAGTGATAATATTTTAAACGACTGAAAAAAAACAGATAGTTTGTTACGTAATGAATGAAACAAAAGAAAATCAAACAAGTATGGATGTTGCTAGGCGCGAAATGTGGGTTCATTTTTAGAATAGCCAACGAAAAACAGATTGGGAAGATTTGATCAACTTTCACTGGTGATTATGGCAAGTTTAAGAGGAAAAGGAAAACTCTGAACTCAAAAATGTTAAACTGTGCTTAAAAAATGACCTTATGTCACATCTTGTTCGTACAGAGAGGTTGGTAAATAAATACCTCTCTCTAAAACTCAGTCCCCACTTTTAATAATTTCTTACAGCCTTTTGTTTCCCAATATGTTGATTGGTTGAAGGGCTTTAAAGTCATGTCAACCTGTATAGGGTTAAATTACGCCAGGATATCAGGAAATTGCATTAATTGTACGTTGATATTTACATTTTTTGTAGATTTTTAAGAGTCTCTTTAGACACGGTGTTAATGAATACGAATAATTTTATTTTAAACATTTCAATTTGCAGCTGTCTCTGTAGGTAAATTGGCTCTTTCATATACAGATTATTAGCTCCTTAAATTTAGATAAACGGGGCTTACGACTTGCTGATTGCATCGTCTGCAGAAGGGTAAGACCCCCACCAAAGAAGTGGTGTTTTGGATATGATTAAAAACTGCATAAGATCGAGAGGCTCCCCTTCTGGAGATCTTAAGAATGTAGAGTTACCGAACTATTGCCATTACTACCAGATCCACTTCTATCTTTAAAAAAAAAACATTATATCAATCAATACCTCTACAGTCTAGATTTATCTCTCTACAACTGTCTTATCCAAGATTAATATTGAAATTACTTGTCCAATGAGATTGACAAAAACCTAATGAGGAAATTGTGTGTGTGTGTGTGTGTGTGTGTGTGTGTGTGTGTGTGTGTGTGTGTTCATAGTGATTTAGTATTTCAAAATTGAAAATAAGGTGCCTGGTTACCTGTGTTAGAGCTGTATTTATTTGTTATATATCACATACATTTAAGAGGTTATTGTTACCACTGGTTTCAAAACATTATCAACACAA
>CM042144.1:76541722-76571722 GCA_023376005.1 Doryteuthis pealeii
GTAGTTCATGATCCAGATGATAAAGACTGTGTCCCATATTTTAACCCAAGCGCTTTTAACCATTTCTCTGGACATCCACAGGGAATTGTTGGTTTTAGTGCTGATCAACCCTCAAAACGCAAGGTCTGTCACACATCACACATATGGTCATATATATATATTATATATATATATATATATATATATATATATATATATATATATATATATAACTGACCTTAAATGTGATGTGTGACAGAGCTTGCCTTTTGAGGGCTGATCTTTTCATCCAACTACATGAAAATCATGCGTATGCAATATCAGAAGCCAAAGCTCTCACAGGTCATATATGCGTCAGGACATGTAAAAGTAAAGCTAGACTTCTTGCCCATTTGCGTGCTAACAAATAAGCACATTTGCAGAAATTGCTTCGTATGTGAAGAGGTGGCAATCACTATATATATATATATATATATATATATATATATATATATATATGTGTGTGTGTGTGTGTGTGTGTGTGTGTGTGTAGAATTAAACAAAAGACACATCTACTGTTTAACAATTCTATTTTTGATCTTTTCGAGTTTTCTGGCCAACTTTTTAATATTTGATTTAAAAGGGTAGGGCTGTTTATTGTCCAGTGCCTGAAGCTCCCCTTTTGAGGGTGAATGTACGGGATCAACGCAATGTTTGTGCCTACCACACATGAGCTGCTTGTGGGTGGGCCTACATAAAAATGTCCTTGTGTCACGCCCTCATAAATGGAATAAAAGGCAAATAAACTGAGACTGCAAGGATTACGGAACCATTACGCAAACCGTCTACCTTGAGGTTTTAGCATTCTGTTGCGAGTTACTTTATGTCTGGCGCACATGTAGTTGAATGTACTAGTATCCTGAATACTGTATGATACAGTATACAAGACTACTGCAATAGTGAGTTATATCCTTGCTGGCTGCCCCATACATGTAACTTTATGTCGCATTCTACCCGTTGCGAACGGGTTGAAAAAATACATACTTTTAAACAAAAAACAGACCTTTATAACCTTATGGGGTAGCAAGAGGTTTGGGTGTTTTATATATAAGATAAGATGTAGGTAGCATTCTTCAAGGTTATAACCGTGTCAGTGCTATTGTTTGGCTGCACCATTTAGAATTTAACAACCACTTTAACAGACACTTGTCTCCTATTACACAAACAATCCAGTTAAGATCAACAATAAAATGCTGGTTTCTGCTGGAAAAGCAAATTGACGCTCTCCTCTGGGCACCTACACATGAACACACCAGTGTACGTAGGCCAGAAAAACCCTACATACTAATGAAGTTTTGGGAAATTATTTCTAGAAATTTCTTAATATACATGAAGTTGGAAATATGGCGAGGAAATTAATCCGACAATATGAGAAGAAAATATTTAAAAAATATAATAAACACAGGATGTTATGATAAGGAGAAACAATTTTATGTGTCAATACTTAAGCATTTCGGTATATTGTAGCATCTTCAGGACACTTCTAAGGCACACATTCACTATATACTTAACATCTTTCATTTTGTCCCTCACATAAACATTATTTAACAGTGTCCTGAAGATGGTACAATATACCGGAATGCTTAAGTATTGACACATAAAATTGTTTCCCCTAATCATAACATCCTGTGTTTGTTATATTTTTTAAATATTTTCTTCTCATACATGAAGTTATAAAAAAAGATTTGTAAATACATATCCGACAAGGGTTGATATACCTTTAAATATCAATCCCATCTATGGGTTAAATAGAAAAATGTATTTATAAAAAAATTGTATTATCCATTAAGAATTGATTTATTTCACAATTTTGTCGGCATTAAATGACCCACTGAGGTTGATATGCCGTAAAACAAAACAGACCAAACAGACCTTTAAATATCAACCAACCTACCAAATATATTTTTTCTGGACATTTTGTTTATTTGCCTCATCTTCTGCTGCACACTCGTCCGTCTCCCCCACACATACACCCTTATCGTAGGAGTGACACCACGAGCGAGTTCTGATAAAAAGCAATTAGGAAGATGAAGGATAATACTAATCAAACTCGTTATTTATAGTAATTGACAGAGTTTTATCTGAAAAAATAATGATCCTGTCTTAATGTTGAAACAAGAACGATATTTGTTGAAATAAATTGTATTCACAGATATAAGTGCGATGTGAACTTACTATCTAGTTCAAAGCTGACGGTTTAATCTTTAGGTTGACACTTCATTATTGTGAATAATCACTCCGTTCCAATGCACAAAATGGCTTATTTCTCGTATCTTGCTTGTGGATCTTTCTGTGAGGAATATTCAGCTTTCTTTGAGATATATCCGGCTTTCTGTGGGGAATATTCGGCTTTCTTTGAGATATATCCGCCTTTCTGTGGGGAATATTCGGCTTTTTAACTGATAATTCTGAATATCATCATCATCATCATCATCATCATCATGTCACACCAGTATCTATTATTATACTAAAGCTGAGTTAATCAACTTTTTCTTCCTAAATGCTCTTTTACTGTTTAGTTTAATAACACGAAAATTATACTAAATTATTCCTTACTTTTGGGATTGAATTATGTTTTGAAAAAAAAATGTTTTAATTCGTTCTAATTAGTCGTAATTTGCAATTAAGTCAAAAACCGACCAATCTCTTACTTTGCTTTGTATCTATTTCTTTCTTCCCCTCTATGTATCTCTTGACTATCTCCTCGTTATATAATCTTAGTTTCTCTGGAGATAGATAGATAGATAGAGAAAGAGAGAGGGAGGAAGAGAGAGAGAGAGAGAGAGAGAGAAAGAGAGAGCCGGGAGAATTTGAAATGTAATTCCTATGTTAAATTTCACAACCAGCAACCCGCAGCTTAAATGAGGTTAAACATTTCCTTTCTTAGAAAGCTAACAAAATGATTTTAAGGTTTCATCCGGCCGTATTTATTTATTTAAAAAATCTTATTCCCTTTCCTAACACTCTTTTCCCTTATCTCAATTATCTACCCAAATCTGAATGGGTGACCCAGTGGGACACCTTTTTTTCTAGTATATATATCAATAGATATTAATTCATTATTTTAAACTATACAATCATCGACTTTTGTTACCACTGGTTTCCAGGCTTTGGCGGCTTCTTTGAATCAGCACCATCGAATGAGGTTAAAAAAAACGAGTTTTGTTTCTTTGCACAAAAATTGTGTTGACCAGTGTTATTATTAAGTAGAAATAGTTAACAGAAACCATATTATCATCATCATCATCATCATGTCCCGCTAGTAGTACGGATATCCATGACCACCTCTCGCCAACCGTCCCTATCATTCATTGTCCTCGGGGGGTCTTCTGCGCAGCATCCAGTATCCGCACAGAGATGCTCAATGTAGGCATTTGCACTGGCGCTCCGCACTGGTGCCCCGCCCTGGCATGTCCTTGTGCTGGTTTCCATATGAAGACGTCGCTTATGAGTTTGTCTTTGCTTCTCCAGCAGTGTCCAGCATGTCTTGTTTGTCTCACTCCAATGTTTTTTGGGATATGAGGCAAGTGGCCGAACAGCTGCTTCCTTGTGGGATGTTGTTTCCACGATGAGTTTAAGAGCACACGCAGCATTCTTATTCAGCTCTCATTTGGTTGATTCTCTTGGCGTTTTGTAAAGTTCCAAGGGGTTCAGCCATACAGTAGCACGTCACGTAATTCTCGCATATCACGGGATTAGACTAGATAGGAAGACAGTTTTCAACCAGAGATGAAGCAGAACAGACGGGTTCTGCTGAGGTCAACTCCCCCGCCGTGAATAAGAAATGGGTAATGCAGAAAGAAATCTTTGATCAAGGAAAAATGTATTGTAGTTAATCAATGCATGGCTCAGAAGCCCTTAGTTAGAGACAGCAACCAGACAAGAACTTAGTAAGAAAATAGAGGAGACAAGACAAGATGATGACCGGCCAAAAGAAGGAAGGAACGAAAATGGCGACCAGACGTAGAAAGGAAGAAGTAAGAGACAAGTAAGTCACAATGCTGTGTATCTGTAGCTGTATCTCTCTAATGTCTCTTTCAGATGGCTGAGCAGTCCATGACATGCAACATTCCACTTGGTCCTTATTTAGGCTAGATTGGCGGTCGGAGAGGACCCCTCCGATTAATTGGCTCTTCACGTCAACCCTAGCATCTATATGATTGTCCCTACCCTATTGCCTTTATGGCAAGCCTCAACCCATTTTTATGAAATATATACTAGAAGGCGGTGGCTGAGTGTTTCGTCTCCTGGGTATGACAGTAAACTCTATCTGATGGTGAGATTACAATTCTCGATGTCTGAGGAATGTGCAGCATCCCTCGATCCCCATTGCTCCCAGGTCCACTTTGTCCGGAGTGGTAGTACCTGTTAGAGTCCCATCTATGGGTTAAATAGAAAAAATAGTTTAAATGAATATGTTTAAGAAAAAATGAGTTGGAAAAAATGGATATTCAAGAATGAATAAAACTGGACATATTCGGCAGAAAATAACCCAATGCGATGACATGCCGTAAAACGCAAATAACAATAGAAAAATCTAAATAATGCATATTCCTTCTGAGTTAACACGAAGTACCCGTCTGAGTTTTAAAAAATGTTGAGTACCCATTCAAGAATGAATAGAACTGGAGATATTCGGCAAAAAATGACCCAATGCGATAACATGCCGTAAAAACCAATCAAAGAACAATCGAAAAATCTAGATTTAAATAGAAATAACGTTAAATAGAAAAATATGTTTAAAACTAATGGAAAGACCATGAAGAACGAATAAAACTAAAAACGTTTTCTGCATAAAAGGATTTCAGTGGTTATGGTAATGCCGTAAAAATCAACCAACCAACCAACCAACCAACCAACATACAGAGCCAACAAAAAATTAGACAACAGCAATATTTTTTTTTAAATCGAAATATTTCATTACCGGAAGATCCCTGTATCTTTTTACTTCCTTATGGAAATTACTGATGAAACTTACAGGAAGGAAACTAAGATTGCATACAGAGACAAAAAGCAAAACAAAGGGAGAATGTACACACACACACACACACACACATGCGCGCGCGTGCTCACTCACAAATAAATGTGATGTATCAATGCACAAACACTTATTTCTATTAAATGCAACACAGCTTATGTATTAGAAGGCTTATGCTCAGTTTCCCGGAAGATTTCTACCGGGAAGCCTACAACTAGCATCAATAGACCTTCGGAAATGCTTATTCCTTTTTCCTTTGTCTGAATGAGAAAAGCTCCAGGGAGAGGGAAATATGGTAGAAAGTAGGGGACGGGATTTAGCCTCTATCCTATCCTCGTTTGGTTGGGAAGTGAAGCAAAAAATTGAAATTTGAATTGAATCCAAGATACTGTCATGTTTACTGCTGCGCGTCTTGGTTCGCTGTGTGAAACAAATTTCTAATATGTCACTCAGAATAGACGTTTCAGTATTTTCATGCGAAGATGTGCCCTGTCAGATTTGCCATACTCTTCTGATGGATCTGAGCAAGAAATGAATCCCTGTGTCTATACTCCGTGCCTTTCACACAGGGATAAAATCTTGAAATAAATAATTCTGACTTTGTGGTCATTTTCCTGTTTTCTTAATCAGATTTTTATATGTTATATTATATCTTTATAAGCAAAAAGTATGCGTGCTCAAGGTGTAAGAATTGAAGTTTTAATGTGAGGAAATATATTAAATTAAACACGCTAAAGAAATTAAATAAGAACGATATAAAATAATACTCTTATTTTACTTATATTTTAATTGGTTTCTATATAAAATCATACATAGGATTGATTTCAATAGGTTGGAGAATAAAACAATAATATATGAGATCAATAATACCATGTAATTATTTATCAAACCTGGTTTTGTTAAAACCAGTATGTAAATTACCCACACCATATATTATGTAAACTTTTACTTCATAGTAATATATAAGACACATTGTGGGATTTTAAACGCAATAATAATATGGCCTGTTGTGAGGGAAATTTAACTCAGATTTTCATAGAAACCTGGTTAGTAAATAAAATTCATTCTTTGTATTAATATTAATGATTTTGCCTATGACTTAAATACTCATTAATAAACTCACTCAAATCATGAGGGTATTTTGACGTAAGCAGTGACGTCGTTTCAGTTACAGACTGGCAACGAATCTCCATTGAAATACGATGTTATCGAAATAATTCCCTTGACATAAGATTAAATATGAATGAAGATGGACAAACGATATTTTGTCTGACAAATCAGCCAAAAAGGCGCATTTCAAATTGTCTATTAAAATGTTTAAACGCTCTATCCAAACCAGTGGAATAGAAGAAAATAATTTCAAAGTAAAGCTACAGAGGGACTTTCTTGGTATCGGTCAGACAGCCACGGAGTCTATCTATTAGCTGTGCCATTCATACGTTGAGTTGGTGAGGGCCGGTATCGAACCAGGAACATTGACAATGCTCTAGCGATGGAGCAAATGTGACTCAATAAATCCTAGGATTATAAAGGTTGTTGTCCGACGTAAACTTTTGAAATCTATGTTTAGCAGTACAATCTGTATCAATATATATATATATATATATATATATATATATATATATATATATATTATAATGGAGATTGTTTGCTTTTCTGTCTGTAACCGAAACTATATCACTACTCAAGTAACAATTCCCTTTGTTATTTACGTCACATTCTCCATGATTTTATTTTTATTTAAACCTCAATTTCTAATAAAATTGTTTTACATTATTAATATTGTTAATCATATCTACAAATGAATAATATGCAATTGTATTTATATATACACTAAAATAGCAGTTTACAGTGTGAACAGGAAGGCTTATTTGCATATTGATATTAAAAATGTGATTTTAATAAATATGTGCTTAGCATTATTGATTTCTAACCGTTTGGTTTTATTTTATTTTGCTTATGCAAAAATCTCTTCAATGAATCTTAAATGAAATCTATTAACATGAAAAAATAACTGTCATTTTATTCTTTACTTACTCTTTTAACTAAATACTTAAATTAGAAAAAATAACAAGGAAATGCGAGAGTGATGGAAGAGTACGTTTCAGTTGTTCTATTTATCTATTATCACCCCTCTGTTTCAAATCTTTTTATCTGCATTCTTATTTAGTTTCATTTAATCTTTCTAATTTAATACGATATTTTATTACATTAAAACTTAAATACTTGCACCCGGAGGGTGCATATATTTGCTAGTATATATAATATTGATGTGTTTAATTAGCATGATATCTAGACAGTATGCATTAAGATCTAAACTACAACGTTAAATTTATTGTAGAGGTACTTGAGCGAATGTATATATATTTATTTATTTTATAATATTTTATTTACTTTTTTGGCTTTACTTTATTGGCTTTACTTTTTTTAGTTTTTTGAATGAGAAAACGTCCATACCAAAATATATGTTTTTGCATCCCCTTGTGTGTGTGAATATCTGAAGACGCTGACTACTTTTATAAAGTTGTAATAAATTAACTCATATAACTAAATATCTGGTTGTTAAGTTTTTTGTCTCATAAGGGAGTTTATATATATATATATATATATATATATATATATAGAGAGAGAGAGAGAGTAAACTACAGACACGTGTTTCGAGGTATCACCTCTCATCAGTGCAGTTATACCATTTTAGCAGCTACCTCTGGCCGGGTTCGAGACCCGAACGAACTTACGCTCGTCAATCCTCTTACCCATACGGCCACAGTCAGCTTCCAAGTATAGCAGGCTATTTAATCGCTACATTTCTAAGCAGAAATGAACTCACCTAGAGGTCTCAAACTTTGCTAACAAAGTGAGTCTTAGCTGAACGCCGAATACGGTGAATTTTGCAATTAAATCCCTTCTAAATAAAGTGCTCAACCGAAATTGGGAGCGTATAATATATATATATATATATATATATATATATAGAGAGAGAGAGAAAGAGAGAGAGAGAGAGAGAGAGAGTGAGAGAGGAGGGTGTTGTTGGTTTGCAGAAAGAGAGAGGGAGTGTCACTTAATATCTAAAAACTGTTATGTTATCTAATCGATATTTGAATCATTTCAAAGCAATCAATTCCAAGAAATTTCGCAATTCAAAACACATACAATTATAAGAAACATTAATTAAAAATATGTTAACACACACACGTACTCATGTACACTCACATACACACACGTATATATATTATATATATATATATATATATATATATATATATATATAAGCATACTTTCATTCATATCTATGTTTTTAGAAATTAATATGCAATTAATAATCAATTTACGTCTTAAAATGCAGACAAAATATAAAGGCATTAGTTGAATAAAATTTAAAAGAAAAAAAAAAATAAAAGTCTTAATAGATTCATAGACATTGTTAACCCCTTAAGATTGGAAAGATACAATTATTGATCACTAAGAAAAAAATATAAGAAATGAAATTAACGGTCCCGGTAAATCGTAGTCTCTTGCAAGCTGTAGACATAATCAGGCAATAATGTATTTATTGTTTTAACTGTATAGATAACCTTTTAAAATTCTCTAATGATTGTTATGCCCTATTTTTTCACAGAACACATTTTTATTTCAATGTATTTTTTTAAATGTCCATTTTAAATCATTTCTGTCGTATATTGTGATTTTTTTAGTGGAATGTATCAATTGAAAAAAGGTTCATTAGATACAAATCAAAGAGTGTTGCAAATTGTATTTTTATGAATATATATTTTTATTTTCATTTGTTTGCTGAGTCTTTTTATTCGAATTTAAATGCATACATCTTAATGTTGGAAAATATATGGTGCCCATCAAAAACGATCATATTTTGTAAACTTAATGGCTTTGCTGCAAGACTTATTTGCTGCGTTCTATTTAGTTTGGGTGAGACTGGAATAAACGTCTTGCTATCGTAATCCTTAACACTACGATAATTGCAAGGATTCAATTCAGGCGCCAATCTATAGTATTGGTTGATTCACCCCTGGTGACAAAGGCAGATAATAAATCGCTAATTTTCCAATAATACTTTTATTGTAGGGTCAGCGTAGCTCAGTTGGTTGAGTGTCCGGCTGGGAACCTCAAGGTTTCTGGTTCGATTCCGGTCCTCTGTGTATGAATAGCACATGGATATGTGCGGTAAAGTGAGGAGCTAATGGTAGAAGTAGCGCTCCGTCTCAGACGCCCAAACAATCTCCTTTGTCTAGCGCTAGTAAAAAGAGGATAGACCCCCTCGCTGTCTTGCTGATACCGACTTTAGGCGACTCCAACGACTTGCTATAAATATTATTATCTTATACATATAATGTGAACAGTGGTATATTTTGAAGTTTTCCTATCAAATATAAATAACTGACCACAATTTTATAGTTTCAAGTGTTCCTATCAAGTACAAATAATTTGAACACAGTTGCATAGTTTCAATTAATCGTATCCAATACAAATAGTTTGAACACAGATGTCTAGTTTCATGTTTTCCTCTCAAATACAAATACATTTTTCCTCGAATATGATTAATTTTTAAACAGATAAATTTGACGAGACCATAACAGGTGCTATGACTCCGGATCAGCGTGGATGTGGTAGCAATAACAATGGAAGATTACACCACACTCCATGGATCTCCCAAATTGAAGGCTCACCATAAAAAGCAGCAAATTATATTAGTTCGGCTATGCCAACATATGTTATCTCAACGATGCTGCTCTGGCGAATAGAGAAGATTCCATTATTTTTGGCTTGGAATTTAGAGCACATATCTTTTCAAAGCCAAGAGTGAAAATAAGTTCTGTTGTTCGTAAACAAAAGATTGGAAAAGATTCCTGGTAATGGACGTCGCCGTAACGGAAGTACACAAAAAGAAGCCTTAAAAGCAAAATGAATCTAAGGAATTATCATTGTGAAACGTATTGAATATGAAGATGTTGCCTATACTCATTATTATCGGAATATTCAGAATCTTCTCTAAACCCGGGCAAAAAATGAACCCATAGAAAACTAAAATAAATAATGTAATTTAATATATAGCTTTATAATGTAGTGGTTAATATCGTAGTATATAATCTACCGTCGGGTCACAAATTAAATTGTCATGGCTACGATGTTGCTAGCCTTTTTAGATTAAAACCTTACTAAAATAAAAGAATAAACAGTTCCGCACTGAAGTTATATGAGGAGCAGTATCCACCAGCACAGGTAGTATGCCTTTGCCCAACCCCTCTGTCACGGCATAATATGACAGGTGGTCTATTTTTAAGTGGACCGCCCTGTCGGTGGGGCGTTAGAATGCACCGATGGGGCCACATGTTGGCCGTGGGTCGCGACCCGTGATGCTTAAGGATAGAGCCCAGGTGGATGAGCAATTCATGACATGCAATACTCCACTTTGGCCCTATCTTGGGCTAGACGGGCGGGCGGAGAGGCCCCCTCCGATCAATCGTCTGGTCACGTCAAGCCCTAGGACCTATATGATTTTCCCAACCCTATTGCCCTTATGGCAAGCCCCAACCCCTTTTTATAATATGGGTGCTAGAAGCCGGCGGCTGCGGACCTACATGTCCTGGGAATGACGTTAAACTCTATCTGATGGTGAGGTTCCAGTTTTGGAGGTTTGGGGAATGTGGAGCACCCCATTCATCACCATTGCTTCCTGGTCCACTCTGACACGGAGTGGTAGTACCTGTTAGTGTCCCATCTATGGGTCTAATAGAAAAAAAATTGTATTATCCATTAAGAATTGATTTATTTCAAAACTTTATCGGCATTAAATGACCCACTGAGGTTGATATGCCGTAAAACAAAACAAACCAAACCAATTAAGTGGAATTCAGAGATTCTTTTCTCATCGACTGGTTGGCTAAGCCAAAAGAATCCAGTCTGCGCTATTATTTACCCATAGATGGAGGAAGTTTATAATGGATACATCTATTTTCCAGTGGCATTAGCACCACCACAAGTAGTATGATTTTACCCAACCTCTCTGCCATGGCATGATATATGAGGCTGTCTTATTTCTAAGTAAAATTCAGAGATTGTTTTCCCATCGACTGGTTGGCTAAGCCAAAAGAACCCAGCGTGCATGTAAATATATCTGAGGTAGGGATTATCGTCCTTGTTCTACGAGCCTCGCTATCAAACAACCAATCACGGGCCCGCATTCTGTAGCGGCAAATACCAAAGAGACAAATTCTTCCTTTTCTGTTCAAGACAGACGTACGAAAAAGCTACTATATTCTTCTGAGCGAGCAGATAGCCGTAGCAAGTGACTCCGATAATTCACCTACCTCAGGATTTCAGCTAAGTGGACTATTATTTTATATAACATTCCTGTAGACAAACCTTAGTTAGCAACACTTTATGTTATGTAAGTAGTGTTTGTGTTTTACTTCTTTAACTCGTGTCTGTTAACACTCGTGCACTGAATCACCACATGCTCTATGATTGACTTCTCGACTGATTGACTAAGGCAAAATAGTGTAACGTTGTCGTATTTTCACAGTACCAAAATGATATAAGTAACGTAGCGGTGGTGGCGATATATTCCCCGTACTAAAAATGTATTCGGCACGTGGCGGTCATCTTGTTGATAAAAATTACAACGCGAGAAATATGTAGTCACAACTGCTAGCCTTTATTATCGTGCTCGTCTCGTTGGTTCGTATCAGAGAGGAGGAAATGCAGAGAGAAAGAGAGAAAGAACACTGTTAAATTACTGTGACCCCATACTAGGCACCAGAGGCCCGTCCGTTTCCCTACGCGTCCGAAAGCAAAAAGAGGCCGGCACCTTTCTTCGTTGTTCCACGTCACCACGTGACTTCCGGTTCTGGTCAAAACCCGAAACTTCCGGTTGACACTCAATTCTCCATTCGGGGGTCACGCCCCGGTCAAATCATCGTTCATCCTGTTTTGTGCTCATCACTATTTTTTTAAAACCTTTACTCTCTCACTTATTTCTTTCTTCCTCCCTTCCATTAGTAGTCCGTGCCAAATGCAATCTTACTACAATAGCAGTTAACACTACTATTTACCCATAGCTGAAGGAGGTATATAAAGGTAAAATAACCCAGTCTGCCCTACTATTTACCCAAAGCTAGGGGATAATGGATTCATGTATTTTCCAGTAGTATTAGCACAAAAGGAAAAAGAAACAACCTCTTCTAAGATTTGAACTCGATTTCATTTCCTCTGACAACAAATATCATCATCATCATCATCATCATCATGTCGCGCAATTAGCACGGATATCCATGAAAATATGTTGCCAACCTTCCCTATCATTCATTGCCCCTGGGAGTTACTCTGCGGAGCAACCAGCATCCTCGCATATTTGGTCAATGTAGGTCCTTGCCGGGCGCCCCACACCTGCGTGTCCATATGTTGGCTTCCACAGGAGAACGTCGCTTATGAGCTCGTCCTTGCTTCTCCAGTGTCCTGCATGCCTTGTCCGTCTCACTCAGATAGGGGCAAGTGACCGTACAGCTGCCTCCTCGTAGGGTGCTGCTTCACGAATTGTTCAAGACTGCGCGCAGCATTCTTGTGCAGCTTCCATCTTGGTTATTCTCAAGACGCTTCGTTAGGGTCCAAGTGGTGCAGCCATATAGCAGTACTGATACAACGACAGCCTGGAAGAACCGTCGCTTTAGCTTGTCAGGGAGATCGGACCTCCATATGACTGATAATTTGTTTGTGGCCGACCATGCCTTTGCTATTCGTGTATTAACATCGCTCTCTATGGATGAGATATTACTACCTAGGTACGTGAATTGTTCTACTGGCTTGAGAGGCGTGCCGTTGAGTGTGGAGATGTTTCCTTTCTTTTTGAAACTAATGAACTCCGTTTTACTGGAGTTCACATAGAGGTCGATATTTTCTACTGCCTCCTACAAGCTACGTAGTAGTGACTTAGCCTGTGCTAGTGTATCTGCAAGAAGTGCAAGGTCATCAGCATAGTCTGCATCTATCACTGTTTGTGCGGGATATCGCCTGCTTCTTGCCTTTTCCATAAAGCGTGTTTGACCCCCTCCCCTGCCTAAACATTAACATCTATTTTTATTTTACGAGATTGAAAGTAAACAACAGGAAAAGGTTTCTTAAACACCAAAGGAATTATAAAATAGTGACTGTTTTAAAAACCAATAATTGCTATTTTTATAAAACAATATATACAAACATAATTGCTTAGCAATGGTGTGAGGATTTAAAACAAAAATGTTTGCCTTTGGGAGGAAAAGTAAATACACTGATGGATTCTTTTCACTGAAAAGTTAATTGGTTAGAAAAATTGCAGACTTTAACTCTTTGTCTACTTTTTTTCTCTCACTGCGTTTATCCCACAACACCTAAACAAAGTACAAAAACTGGCGTAATTAAGCAATGATAAGTATACAACAAACCGCTCACAGCGGCTCTTTTACCACTGCGATCCTATACATACCACACACAAGAAAAGTACAAAAACTGATGGTTAGTTCATTATAATTACACAGAAGGACTTTATTTGAATAGAATGAATTATGAGGGGAATTGATAGTGAATTTTGAAATAACCCATTATTCAGTTAAAAAAGAAATACCTTTCCTCTACTCACCTTCTTTCTTTCTTTCTTTCTTTCTTCTTTCTTTCTTATATTTTTCAGTGTAGCATTCATTTTCTTCCCCTTCTTTTTTATGATAAAAACGGAATGGTCCATTATTTAGCTGAGGTGACGACACTCATAAGAAATAAAAATTCGATAGATAAGCAACACACAATAATCAGGATTTACATTTTTGCATTTCATCTTGGACGATTTGGTTGGTTGGTTTTTTGGTTGGTTGGATTTTACGGCATGTCAACCCATTGGGTTATTTTATGCAGAAAAACTTTTCGTATATTTTCTCTCTGTTGTGTATGGCTATTTGGATATCATTTTGGATTTTGCTTCAATTAGAAATTGGTATAACGGTGCATGCTTAGTTATATGTTGAAATCAGCATTTCTGCTGAGGATTTGTATATTAAATGTTTATATGGGTAATTTTTGTGGGACGATTTCAACAGTTTCTTATTTAACCAGAGGGTGTCGCAAGATGATAACGGTCGTACTATTAGGGAATACGAATATTAATATATAGATTTATCTGAATATATTTTTGTATTGTTTTAAAAGAGTTCGCGTTATCTTGTTTGGATTCACATCCGGTATTCATAAATCTATTTAGCACTTTTTCGGCCTCATTTTTTTCAGTGGTAAGATCCTGTAGCTACAATAAAAATCAATAATAGGACATACGATGACAATTTTCCTGCTGCTGCTGCTGCTGCTGCTGCTGATGATGATGATGATGATGATGATTACAAAATCTGCATTAGCAATATTTACTGTGGCTGCTGTCGCGAAATAGAATATGAAAAGTATGTAGTCCATCATAATAAACTAGAAGCGGCTACTCAGTGTCGCTTGGGTGGAGGAGAGAGGGAAAATACCTGGGGTATTGATTTGTTTACTTCTGAGGTTCACAATTGCTGGCCATTTTTAAGTAAAATTTCAATGCAACTTCTATGTATATTTCAATATTTAAATATCTTCGAATCTAAATTAAATCTTCATAATTTTTGCACAAAAAGCAAGAACCGGTGATATTTTTTGAGTATATATATATATATATATATATATATATATATATATATATATATATTGTGTGTGTGTGTGTGTGTGTGTGTGTGTTTGTTTTATGATTAATTGTTTTATTTTCGTAGTCTCATCCATCCATACATACAGCCATACATACATACATACATACATACATACACACGAACTGCCCTTTATATATATGTATAGATTTAGCACTTTTTGACTCATCTTATTTCAGTGGTAACCACCTGTAGCTACAAACCAAATCAATAGAAAAAAATAAGTGCTATACTGGGACTCTTGTCCTTTTTATCCTCCGGTAAAAGCAACCAGATAATATTCCAACGACAATTCTACTGCTGCTGCTCCTACTGATGTTAATAATAATAATAATAATAATAATAATAATAATAATAATAATAATAATAATGTCTACAAAATCTGCGCTAGCAAATTTTTACCTGGCGGCTTGTCACGAAATAAAATATGAAAAAAAAATATGTAGTCCATTATTATAATAGATGAGGAAAATAGAATGAAAATCCTGTAGGGTTTCTATGTGAACAAACAGATCAATATTTTTATATGTTATAAATCGGATAACATCTTTATTTAAGAATTAATTCTTTTTCTTTTTTCCTTCTTGTATTCTCTAATGCTCATCTGAACTCGCTCAAAAATAAAGTGATTTTTAAAGCTAAAACATTTTATTCAGAAGAAAGAATACATATATCGATTATCGTAGAATGATGGGTATAATTCGATCAATTGTCAAAAGGTTAAAAACATAATCTTTTTTAATTCAACAAATCTGCGTTCAGATTATTCGAATCCCAATGATATTTTACGTGATATATGTTGATGCTTTCTATTATAGGGCGTAAATATTGTTAGATTTATTATTGCAAAATGATGGGAACACATGTTACTATCATATGCTCTTCTTGCTGTTATAGGGCGTAAGTATTGTTAGATTTATTATTGCAAAATGATGGGGACACATTGTAGCTATCATAGGGTCTTTTTGCCAATATAGGACGTAAGTATTGTTAGATTTATTATTGCAAAATGATGGGGATACATTGTTGCGATCATAGGGTCTTCATGCTATTATAGGACGTAAGTATTGTTAGATTTATTATTGCAAAATGATGGGGACACATTGTTGCTATCATAGAGTCTTGCTATTATAGGGCGTAAGTATTGTTAATTTTATTATTGCAAAAATGTTGAGATTTTTGTATATAAAGCGTGTGTTAAAGGTCCACTTCTATTTATAGACTCGGCGATAACCATGTGACCAAGCTCTTGGCCAATCACTGGCAGTACTCTGGTGATATTGTTATTTATGTCGGCTGTTCTGATCTTAGCTACTTACAATTATTTTTAACCTTCGTGTACGAAGGAACATAGGATTATAACACTGGACCTTTGACACTACGTAGGATTCCATAGCTCAGGACTTACTTACTTTAAGTCATTTTCAACTGACCAAGGATGGCGATCAGAAACTTAACAAGATGCTTGCTATTATAGAGTGTAAGTATTGTTAGATTTATTATTGCAAAATGATGGGGACACATTGTTGCTATCATAGGGTCATCTTGCTATTATAGGGCGTAAGTATTTTTTAGATTTATTATTGCAAAATGATGGGGACACATTGTTACTATCATAGGGTCATCTTGCTATTATAGGGCGTAAGTATTGTTAGATTTATTATTACAAAATAATGCGTACACATTGTTGAAGTACTGTTGCTACGAAACAGAATGGTTGTTTCAATTTATAACCCATAAGAAGCAGAAGCAGTAGTAGGATCAGCTTCGGGTAAACAGCCGTAAAAAATTATATATGTAAAATATTATGGGGCTATGTTAAGGTGTGACTTTTGTAAAGTGACAAATTCTTTTTTTTTTTAACAAACGAAGGCCCCGACGAAGGTTTGGTAAACAAACCAAGACATGGCGGCATCAGCTTATTATATATCACTATTCAATGAAACTTGTGTTTTTAAAATTTTATAAAATTACATATTATCGGATTTACTTCCACTTTTTCCTCATCTAATATATATAAAAGGAAGTTTTGTATTTGGTAAGTTTGGCATTTTCTAAAAAAGAAATTGTAATACGGACAATTGTAAGTATTTAATTCTTAGCATATTATCGTTACATTTTAATACGGTAAAAAGGCATTAAACGAATACATTTCTACCATTGGAAATCACTGGCAAGTAAGCTCGCTTAAAAAAATAAAATTGTTCCAAAAAAGTAAACAATAAAAAGAGGTTATTCTTAAAATAACGAATATTGTAATACACTAATTCTTAGCTTTGTCTATCGTCAAATCTGTAATAAAGTTTCGGAATGCATTTAAAAAAATATCTTAAATGTAAAAAAAAAAAAAAAAATCCTAAAATAAACAAACATTCTACTATACAAATTCTCGGCGATTTTTAAAAAAACTAATAAATCATCTTCCTCTTATTTTCTCTCTTACTCCTGTTTTCTTCTTAACACTCACTTTCCGGTATTCCTAATTTTTTTAGTCCGGTCATTTTTGCTTATATATATATATATATATATATATATATATATATATATATATATATATACTCACACAGACATATATATACTCAGGTTTATTAAAATTATTAATATTATCAATCCTTTAGAAAGTCGAGGAAACAAATCAACCTTGTCGCAAATAAACATCACTATGATTGAAGGGCTCTGATTTCAGTAACAAACTCTTTTCTTAAACATAACATATTGGTGTTCTTCTTGTAATTACACGACCTAGGTACTTAGCGCGGGACAAAAAGCACCAGAAGAAGTAAAGGAACTGATACATTTAAATATATTTAATGGACCAAGGCTTACACTAAAGGAAGTAATAGATTGAACGAAGCTGAAATCCTGGCGAACGGAAACACTAAATAATGGAACACTCCCGGCTGAAATCTCGTGAGATCTTAAAGAAACACCACAGGTAGATTTTCTAGCCGTATTTGGTGTGATGGCGACACAATATAAATTAAGCTTGGACACGTTGAAAAATGTAGGCAGATGTACAAGAATTCTTAAAAGAGACAGCATAGGTTTCAAATTGTTTTTTTAGAGAAGACTTTTCCAATTACATTTACGTAGGCTGTACTGAAATAAATGCCTTTTTCAAAATTCTATTTGGAAGTACGTCATCTTATGAGGCTGGCAAATATAGAAATGTGTAAGTTAAACTCCTCTTCCGAAATTGACCTTATGTCAAATCCTGCTTGTGCGGAGGAGTTGGTATATATATATATATATATATATATATATATATATATATATATATATATATATATATATATAACCTTGGTATGTAGGTGTCGCATTATAACTCAGAAAAGCGATGTCACTCAGATTCGAAATCTTGCATATACCTTAATACCCCTATAACTAACAAACATACCAAATTGGTTACTGATTTCTACTGATTAAGGGATATAATTAATCAATTAAACAAAAATCAAAAGATTTGCGATAATTGTAGCATGACTGCTGCTGCTAATATTTTAAAAATCGCTGCCTGCTGCCTATATCGCTGCCTGCTGATAATTTGAAATAGACAAATTCGTGCCCTTATCGTTTCAGCTCGGAATTCCTCACGTATTCCCTGTCTAATCTTAGAAATATCTATTTGGTTAGAAAGAAAAGAAAATAATCTTTCTAAATATGTAATTTATATGTGGTTTTATCCATCTGATTATTTTTACAACGAATTAAATGACAATAAACGAAAACACCTAACGATTAATAACTCAACATTTTTTTTAATTCTTTCATCTTAGAATAGTATATATCCATTTTTAATCAGTATAACTCAAATCTTTTTTGACAAATTCTATTCATGAAAATAAACATTATTAAATTAATACGCTATAAATAGGGTAATGTTTAGTTATTAGTTTCTTTTGTACTTCTTTGTTACTTTTAAGAATCGAAAAAGGAAATAAATTAAACTGATAAACTTCTCCACGAAGGAATTAAGAACGGAATTTAAATTTGTCGTATGTTTTAGAAAAAAAATAACAAAACAAACAAAAAACATTATTATAAGCCAAAGAAATTGTAATACGGACAATTGTAAGTATTTAATTTTAGCATTTATTGTTACATTTTAATACAGTTAAAAAAGGCATTAAACGAATACATCTTTACCATTGGAAATCACAGGCAAGGAAGCTCGCTTTAAAATAATGTTCCCAAAAAGTAAACAATAAAAAGAGGCTATTCTTAAAATAAACAAATATTATAATACACTAATTGTTAGTTTTTTTTTATCGTTAAATCTGTAATAAAGTTTTGGAATACATTTTTAAAAAATGATATCTTAAATGTAAACAAACCAAAAAAAATTCTACTTTACAAATTCTCGGCGATTTTTCTTTAATTTTTTAATCATTTTCCACTTTTTTTCTCTCTTACTCCTGTTTTCTTCTTTTCACTCACTTTCTGGTGTTTCTAATTTTTTTTAGTCCGGCCATGGACGGGTATTTTGCTAGTATATATATATATATATATATATATATATATATATATATATATATAGGTTGGACCATAATGATGGGACACGTTTTAAATGCTATTTTCTTAGATTACAAAAGTATACTATGTATATTTATTACATACTATGTATATTTATTACATAACGGGTAAACAGGAGTTTTACATGGAATCTAAGATTTGAATATTTTGTCCTTGAGATGGTCACCATTATGACGAAAACATTCGAGAGTTCGATTATTCATATCGAGGTCGACCTGGGGATTTTTCTTCCTGGCATTGTCTGTCTCTCGGAAATTTGTAACAGTACGAAGGATCACCTTTTGGGATGATGCCTCTCGTTTTACAAAATGCTGTCGGAATTTTCTTTGGGCTGCAACGATGGATCTTTCGCTGGTGAAGTATTCTTCGACTACATTTGCAATTTCTTTTGGACTCCACGGCATTATGAGGATCACAAAAATGAATACCTCAAAGTAATAAAAACTTAATATAATATTCAAATCTTAGATAACATGGAAAACTCCTGCGTATCAATTATGTAATACATATATTTAATACTCTGTGTCATTTTTATAATCTGAGTAAAATAGCATTTAAAATGTGTTTCATCATTATGGTCTACCATATATATATATATATATATATTATATACTCTCCGGTTTATAAAAATTTTTTTTTAAATTATTCAATTTCATTATATACGACTAAAAAGTTATTTTATTTAAATATAGAACAAAACCACTTATTAGTCCTCCTTATATAATAAAAAGTTCACTGACTTCAAACAATTTACATTAAGCTATTTTACTTTCTAAACCAAGTTCACGGCAAATAACAATTAGTACAAATATATCCGGATTCCAGTATCATTTACTGTATTAATTCGAACATAATGGGTGTGTGTTGTGTGTGTGTGTGTGTGTGTGTGTGTGTGTGTGTGTGTGTGTAGAAAAGTAGACAAACACGGGATGTTATGGAAACTGGATGTTTATTGTCGACGATGCAACGTTTCGGTCATTTAGACCTTCTTCAGGACTTGAATATAGTTCTTGCTTCAAAGAAGGACATTTTCAAAATGGTGAAAACAGTAGGTTATCATTAGGGGCAGGGGTGGTTGGGAGTGGGTAGAGAGAAGAAAATCTACTACCCACCCCAACCACCCCTGCCCCTACTGACAACCTACTGTTTTCACCATTTTGAAAATGTCCTTCATTGAAGCAAGAACATATTGTCGGATTAACCTCCTCATATTTCTCCCATATATATATATATATATATATATATATATATATATATATGTATATATATATATATATATATATGTATATGTATATATAATATATATATATATATATATATATATATATATATATAATATACCTATTTGCGAATGCTATACTGAATATCATAACTTTAGTAAATATTTTAACGAAGTGTTTTGCACTTAATAAATTTCAGCATTTTTTCTTCAATATTGGAAAATAAATTTAAAACATGTTGTCAGGTCAGGCAGTTCTTTAAGAACATAGACGGCACCAATAAATACTGCAGAAGATTGGGGGCGCCAAGGCCCTGTATATGGAGAATTTCAATTCAAATATTCATGCATGTGAAGATTATATCAACTCCCCCCCACACACATTTTTTTTGTTTTCCAAAATGTTAGCATTGCAATATTCAAATGTGAAAATATATTTTACATGAAGGCTCTGTTATCATATCATCTGAAGGTATGTGTTAGTGTGCGAATATATGCCTTTATGAACTGGGAATATATATATATATTATATATATATATATATATATATATATATATATATATATTGTTTTTCTAAAAGTAACATAAGATTGTTCCGACTATATTTACATGTTTATAAACATGCTGTATATGTATGTGTAAGTGAAGTAAATTTGGGCACACACACACACACACACACACACACACATACTTATGTACATATATATATATATATATATATATATATATATATATATATATTATAGATTTTTATATAGATGAGGTATAAGTATGTTTGTGAGCAAAGGTGTTACTTTATGAACTGGGCATATATATATATATATATATATATATATATATATATATATATATATATATATATATATATATATATATTGTTAATCTAAGAAGAAACATGTGGATGCTCCAAGGATATTTATATGTTTATGTTATATTTTATTTTTTCGGAATATTCTTTTGTATTTTGTTGCTCTGATAGAAATCGATTTCTGTCGACATTCTTCACAAGAAAATATTTCTTAAAGCCTTTCATTTATTAGATCGCTCAAGTGAACTTTTCTGCTTTACATAAACATTCTAACAATCATTGTATGCTGACTGATCAAAAGGGATGGGTACTTTTTTCTAATTTTCGATTAAGTCGTTGCCATACTTCCGTCTACTAAAGACGATGGCGTAGTGTCCACTTTTTAAAAATGTGTTAATAAGGATGTCACCTGCCTAGTATTGAGAGTTTGATACTTGGATCTCGTCTTCATAGGTCTGGTCATTTAGTTCGCATGAATAATTGCCGAATCCAAAAAAAACTCAACTGGCAAATGTCGTCAGTGCAAACCCAAATTGAGTTTTAGATACTGCCTCAAAGACACTCTGAAGAATGCTGTCATCACTGTGGGGGACTTCGAACAGATCTTGCTGGAGAGCCACCATCTACCGGTCTGTGAAAGAATTTGAATTCAACCGGATTTAACACAAAAAAATTGAAGCAGGTTGTTAGAAAAGGTGATTTTCAGTCCAGCAATATCCAAAGTAGCGAAGTTTATGTAAAAGAGTACTTCTCTCCAGGCTGACCTGGTGAGTAATTTGAGAAAACACAAGGCTACAGTGTCAAATGCTACCGGTATTCAATTATGTTTACTATGTAGTAGATCCTTCAGGAGTCTCAATGGACTGCAGAGTCATCATCGTACTTGCACCCTGTCAAGTGCTTGCAAATAGAAAAAGAAAAGAACGGTAAATGGTCTTACTCGTGCAGGAATTGACAGCTAACAACTATATTTCTTGTGTAGTTGATTCTTAGGATTTATTCTTGCTCATTCTAATCTGAATAATTTGTAAACTGATCTATTTGATCGACATCCTGTTGTATACCATACTTATATTGGACATCTTGTCTTGTTGGCATCCTTCCATCTACTAAAGACAATGATGTAGTGTCCACTTTTTTAAAAAAATCTGCAACTACGTGAGTGTCTGAACAGACCAATTTTTGAATGAAGTAACTGCAAACAAACGGTGCTTGCTGGAGTTGCTGTTGTCACTCCTTCCTCCTGGTTCTCTTTTCTGTGGCGGCTCCTTTCCTCTCTTTTTCATCCCTTTCATTCCTTGTTTGACGAGGAGGCGCCAGGTCGCCCTATCTTCTGCACCAGCCTCCCATGCGTTGGTGTTGATATGGCATGTCTTCATGTCCTTCTTGCAGACATATTTAAAGCGCAGGCGTGATCTCCTCACCGGTCGGGTGCCTTCAAGACAAAGTGTCCAACACAGACGTGCTGGAACGAGCAAACATGAACATCATGTCCGGTATCATCTGCGAGAGACGCCTGCGCTGGCTTGGTCACGTCATGAGGATTGACAAAGGCGGCATCCCCAAGGACCATATTAGACGTATCTTGTAGTATATTGTAGTATATTGTACCTGTGGTTGTATAGAGACGTACTTATCTTCTTTTTTTTTTACTTGTTCTAAGTAGCTGGATCTTATCTGTATCTGTGATCTGTATTATTTATCTCATCTTTGGATTCTTCTATTATTATTCTTAGCTGGATCTTTTTCTGTGGATCTGGTCTGGTAGTTGTTATTCTGTTATTTGCTGATTCTTGGACGTCTTGTGCTGTTTTCTGTTTTTAGTTAACGATGTGTCGCTTTAATTAGAGCTCTTTACTGTTTATAAGATCCAGACCAATAAACACGCGTATGATAAATTGGCTTCAACGGACCATGCACCTTTGCAGTCCGTCCTCGGCAACGTCAAACCAAAATCTGCATTTCCTAAAATATTATTCACGTTCGCACTGGCGAACCGGAAGAGAAGCCAGACGCTGGTCAAAATCGGTCGTTCACTTTTCCTGTGTTATCATATATGATAAAATGGATTGGATGTTTTCCATGAGGTCAATAGTGTTGGTACAATCATTTAGATGCTATGGCTTGGTGAGACCAACCGAAAGGGACCCTGTCCGACTGCCCGTCTAGCATAAGTAACCGCCAAAGTGGGTTGTATATCATGGACTCCATGAGCATCCTTAAACATCATGGGACGTCACCCATGACCAACAGGTGGATTTTACCCCCTGCAGAAGTACAGTCGGTGTATTCTACAGCTCCAGCCGACTAGGCAGAATGTGTTTAGGTGATACCGGTTAAAATATTTATCTTTTAAAAAATTCACAGCTGAAGGAAATTTTGATATTCTAAAATGGTGAAGATAAGGATCTATTTTTTTAAACCTTCGGTATTTGGACATAATGAACAACGAAAATTCAAATTATTATTTTTAGAAAATTATTTTTATTTTTTTAGATAACATTTGGAAAAAAAGCAACACTTCAAACTTTTGTAAAAGAACATCACCTTCGAGAACCAGACTGAAAATGAGAGCGGTTTCCATATATCTGTGTGAAAATGTTTTATTTAATTTTTTTTTCATCAACGTACATTACACATAAAAAAACGCCCAGTAAGACTTAAAGAAATCTAAATAATTTATCGTATTTTTCTTTCTTTTTTTACTCATTTTGTTGCCTATTCATAGGCATTAGCTGCTAGCAGGAACAGATAGGTCACGTGGTCGTTCAGGGATATATCAGAGAATACAGAAAGCAACTCGCGAACATAGTAGTAATTCTCAATCAGGCTTCAAGGCTTTTATTTCTCGTTCGCCAAATGTGTGAAGTCTAGTAAGAGAAAGTCTTGTTCGTTGGTTGATTGATTTTAACGGCATATCAACCCGTCTTGGGTTATGTCATGCCTAACGGTTAGGAAGTAATATATGTTGTGTATCTATATTTATATTTTTTTATTAATTGGTTTTAACAATGTGTTAACACCATTGGGGATCATGTTGAATGGTATTGATTAAGTTCATGTCTATATTCTATGGTATAATTTTATTTCCCCCCAAAAGCACAGAATGTCCTCCATGATAACATTTTCAAAAAGATCTTTCATATTGTTTGCATTAAAATTACGGTTTCTGATATGAGCAAACACCTGCATTCCATGAATAAATGTTTAACAATCGAAGGTGTTTCACACTGTAGTTGTTGTTCTTTTTGAGTATATAGGAGTGTGAGACCAATGTGTATTCGGGACACAATGACTTGTTTCTTTCTAGACTTCTTTAAGGATGGTCTAATCGTTTCTATTACAAATTTCCTTCATTCTAACCATCCCGCACCTTACGGGAATAGAAGTCAACTCATCTTCGACTCCTCTGGGGACGTCGCCTCGTCCTGAATTTTTTGCTTATTGGCCGCTAAATCTATATAGAGTAAAAACGAATCGTTCCCTTAGTTTTCACTTTGGTGTCGGGTGGGGGTGGGGAGTGGAGGAACATATGTTTTCTGGTGTTCCTACACTTCAACAGAATATTTGGAACTTCCGTTTTTTTTTCTTCTAGTTATTTTAATTACCAGAAGTCATTCACCTGTGACTGGCTAACCTAGAACGGATACTATGACTTAACTCACTCAGGGTTCAATTTTCAAATGGCCACTCTTAACTCTCTTGTTGCTAAAACATTATTTTCTTTCTCCTTTTTTTCTCTTTCCCAGAAATTAGATTACAGTTTGCTTTTCAATTTAAATCTTCTTTAAGTCGTTCAATTACATTACAATCTGAATTCGGCTATTCAATTTTCTCTTAAATAAAAGAGAAACGGTGATTAATCCTAATATTTTATAAGAACTTAATACCCACATAAAGTTCTGAAAGGAATTGTCGACACATGCTTTTTTGCCTTGATGATTTAATTTAGAAATTATAATTATAATATAGATTTAATATTAATAGAATTTAATATAGATAAAAACATAAAAGAAATATATCTTTATTTAAAAAAAATATTTCTTCTAAAATCTTCAATGGAAAATTGAAGATTCCTTAAAGGAAGATAACACAATTTGCTGTCAATAATCATCAAAACTCTTGAGAATCCGAAAATAGATTCTAAGGAAGGTTGGTTTGGGTGGTTTGTTAGTGTTTACGCCATATCAACCCTTTCGGTCATTTAATGCCTAAACAAGCCATTTTAATAAAAGTCTCTATGTTTCAAGTTCTTAATTTTTCCAAATTGATATAAATCATTTCAGTTAACTTCATTTCGGTTGGTTAATTTGATTTGGTTTGTTTAATGGTATATCAACCCTGTACGTTATTTAACGCAAAAACTCTTTGGGGGTGAGATAAAAGTTGGTACTCGTATCCTTCACAGGTGTATTTTTGTAGATAACTTGGTGGATGTATTTTATATCTGATTCATATTTTCTGTATATTTTTATTTCTCTCAAGAAGGATAAAATATCATTCATGTTAGTATTTCAAAACAGATGACTCTAAGGAAAATAAAATTGAAGACTTATAATAAATGGGGTACTATTTCCTAAATGTGTAAGATAGCAAACAGCACCTTTGTGTAATTCCATTATACATTTTTTCGAGGCGTTTCGTTAATGTTCAAGTGGTGAAGCAATGTAGTAGCACTGACACGGATAAACATTTGAATATATATATATATATATATATATATATATATATATATATATATATATATATATATATATATATCGGATATTTATCGATAGCTGTTTGAATCATCAATAGGCGCTAGTCTTAGAGATGAGGAGCAGTAGTTACCTGACTGAACTGGTTGATCCTGGCCGTTGACCCATTTTGGGTTCCTCCGCCCAGCATCTTATGATATACGCCGTTGGCCTATTTAGGCTCTTCCGCCATCTCTCACATCCACCACGCTGCTACCATGGTTTTGTTTTACATGCCGAAGTAGCATGTAGATTTTTGCATGAAGATGAGGAAAGAGATAGGAAGCAAGCAAGCAAGAGGAGAAGAGGAAAGTGAAAAGATAGGGATGTAAGTTTTAACTTAGTATAAGTCCACATGTCCCCTCCTAGATTAGCGTTAATGAGGGTGAAGCAAGTGGCAGAGAGAGAGAGAGAGAGAGAGAGATGGATCATTTGAAAAAACATCACAAATATGGTCACTTTTATAAGGAATACGATTTAGGAATTTTCTATTCTTGCTTACGGTTTGTGTAATAGCGCGACATGATGATGATGATGATATATATATATATGGGGGGTGTATAGATTAGGCTTTTTAACTTCGGTTTAACAAGAAATCTAGGAGAACGAAAATTCTGAATTCAAACCTGAAGAATTCCGCTTAAAAGATGTCTTTGTTTTATATCCTACCTTATATATATATATATATATATATATATATATATATATATATATATATAATATATATAATTTGTCGTAATTTGCAATTAAGTGAAATACCGACAAATCTCTTACTGTACTCTCTGTCTATTACCCTCTACCCCTCTATGTATCTCTTGACTACCTCCTCGTTTTATAATATTAGTTACTGTGGAGTGTAGAAAGTGAGAGAGAGAGACGGGTGAATTTGAAATGTATTTCTACGTTAAATTTGAAAACCAAATTAAATGAGGTCAAACATTCCAAAATGATATGAAGGTTTCGTCCGGCCGTATTAAAAAAAAAATATTCCCTTTGCTAACTCACTTTTTCCTAAATTCAATGATCTACCTAGAACTGAACGGGTCACTTTTTGTCGAGTATATATATATATATATATATATATATATATATATATCCAAACTCTCTCTCTCACACACACACACACATTAATAAGTCATACACAGACACGTGCTTCGGCGTTTCACGCCTCTTCAGTGTGGCTAGACACAACAACTACCTTTGGCTAGGGTCGAACTCAGACTGGCTGTTTGCCTGCCTGATATCTTATCCCCTTGTCCACTGACAGCTGTAGCGGGGCTGGTGTTTTTAAACTATTAAACACATAGGTATGTTTATGTATTTTACGATCACCGAGGAAGCAATCTCCGGGAAATATATATATATATATATATATATATATATATATATATATATATATATATATATATATATATATTTCATTGGTTTACTTATATATCTTTTCCTAGAAGTTTTAATCTTGTTTTCCTTTTCAGAACTACTAGTTATTCTTTCTTTTATTTGCTTAATATTATTAGTTTTTATTACAATGTTCCAATGTATTTATTTCGATATTGGTTAATTATTTATTCCGACAGCTAATTTGTATTGATACTATTTCTTTATCTGACCCAGCCTGAAATTCTTATTAATATAATGTACATCAACTCAGACTTCATTTACGATTCCATTTGAATAAGATTACTTTAGTGAGTTTGGTTATATTTTACAGTTTAATCTATTTTACTACCGAACAAGTTGTTTTTATTTTGGTCTATAGTATTGATGCATTTGTTAAATGCTGCAATGAGAAGAAATAGTATCTTTCTCTTTCCGGGTGTTTTCACATATTTATGTATGTTCTAACAATTTTAAACAGATAATGAGACAAGAAAAAGAAATTAAAAATTGAAATAAAAAGCCGAACACCAAAGAGATGTAATACCGGCCTTTTGATAAGTATAAAGTTTGAAGTAATTTGATAATACAAGATTGGATTATGTATCGTGTTCATTTACAGAAGACATAGAATACAGACTTAGAAGCTAGATCAAAAGAAAAGACAATGTTTTTCAACTTTAAATGATATCGACACCTCACTTGCCTCTCTTATTGATTTATTGGTGATATTTCCATTATTTTTCAGTAGTATATAATCGTCGGTTTACTATGCAGTGTTTTTATTTCTGAGATGGAGCGCCGTATCGACCATCAGCTCTCCACTGTACTACCATGCTACTCATGAACTGAGTTGGCGAGGGCCGGTATCGAATCAGAACCCTGTGAAACCAAGCCGGATGCTCCAACGACTGATCTAAACCTGTGTAATGATTCATTTTCTTTATTTTTTTGTTTGATAAATGTTAATGTGAGATTATTGCAAAAACGGGAGATGTCAAAGGAGGCTTCACAAATAAAATAATGATAATTGTGAGGCACCAGTTCAGGAAATCTGGGGATTGTACAAGTTCTTTTTTTTTTGTGGGACTGAGTTCTTATCTTTCTGTTGAGGATACAGTCAACATATTCTAAGCCTTGCCAACTGGGCAATAATTAATTTAGGATTCTCATAATAAATCCATTTTTCATTGTCTAAAAATGACATTCCCCCGTGGCAAACAAGAGAAAAATGAGTTTTTTAAACATTGATGGGTGTTCTTTTCTGTTATTTAAAACTCCTTTTTCTTAGCTTTTGAATTTAAGGCAAGGTTAGATAATCTGTGGAAAGAGTATAAATATTCTGTGGAATTAAGATTAATGTTGATAAGGAACAGCTGACAGGTCTCAGATCAAATATACTAACTGAAAAATATATTATTTCACTTCTTTTGAGTTTTTCACGTCAGCGTTAGCTGATGGTATTTCACTGGAGTCTGAGTGACAAAAAGTCTCCCCAGGTCTCCAGGACTCTTCTGAGTATTCTAACTGATTGCAGCAGTGCAGTAGTCTGGATGGTCTCAATTCTTCCTCTGATTTCTAGATTCTCCAGTCTTTTTCCCAAGTTTATTGCTACCGTTCCATGTGCACCAACTACAATTGGTATCACTTTCACTCTCATATTCCACAGTTTTTTCAATTTTCTAGCAAGGTCCAGGTATTTATCCATCTTTTCATTTTCCTTCAGCTTCACACTGTGATCTGCTGCGACCCCAAAGTCCACCAGTTAACACGTTCTCTTTTTTTGTTAATCAACACTAGGTCTGGTCTCCTGGATGGGATAGGGTGATCCGTCTTTATCTCGAAGTCCCAAAGAATGTTATGCGTTTCATTCTCAAGAACAGATTCTGGTTTATGCATATACCATTTTGTTGTAGGGTCAAAGTTTAATGTTTTGCATAATTCCCAGTGGATCACCTTCCCAACCCAGTCATGCCTAGCTTTGTATTCCCGTTGTGCTAGTTTGCTACATTCACTTAATACATGGTTTACAGTCTCATCTCTGTCATATTATTTGCTCCTTTTGAGTTTTCACATCAGCATTAGCTGATGGTCTTTCACTGGAGTCTGAGTGACAGCTAGTCTCCTCAGATCTCCAGGACTCTTCTGAGTATTCTGGCAGATTGCAGCAGTGCAGTGTTCTGAATGGTTTCAATCCTTCCTCTGATTTCCAAACTTTCCAAACCCTTTTCTAATCATTTTGGGACTGTTCCAAGTGCACCAACTACAATTGGTATCACTTTCACTTTCATGTTCCATAACTTTTTCAGTTCTTCTTCTTCTTCTTCTTCTTCTTCTTCTTATTATTATTATTATTATTATTATTATTATTATTATTATTATTATTATTATTATTATTATTATCCACAATTTAGAATTTATAGTAACGTATTAGTTTGGTGTTCCCAGCACAATATTAGGGAAATCCTAGAAGAATCTTTGAAGTTTACTCAGCATTTTATTATTTGTACAGTTGATCATAGTGCATCAGTGACACGTCTCGAATCTATCTGACCCAGGATAGTAGTAATTATGAGGGTCCCATCTATGGGTCAAAATGTTTTTGTTAAAAAATCCTT
>CM042144.1:76576722-76591722 GCA_023376005.1 Doryteuthis pealeii
TTAACAATTGTAAAAAGTAAATAATTATCTATTTGTTAAAATATTTCGTTGGTCGAAAATGAATACTGGATTTATATGTCTTACGAAAAGTATGTACTCTTAGTTAAATAATGCTATACTGATAAACAAATAATTCGGATGAAAATAGTAAATTGTATGAGATGCGTGTTTCCATAAAAACTCTATTCCCAAATATACTCGGATAAAAATTTGTTTAACAGTTATTCTATTATTTAATCGGGTTGAAACAAAAAATTAATACTAACGTTATACGTAAATTGATATGTATTAGTATGGGTTTAATATATGACATGTTCCAATAGAGCCTTTGAAAACATATTCCTATCTTTTGATAGAGAACTGAGGTTAAGTCGATGAGGGCCCTTGATGGTAAAATCTATAAAATAAACAACTCAGGTGCTGTATAAAAAAAGAACACACTTTCCTGCACGTCAAAAAAAGTCACTTGATGTAAAAAAAATTTAATAGATTATCATTAGAAAATGATTTTAGTGGTTTTGTAATATTTTAATTAAATGGAGTGTTTTACTAGTATCTCAACAAATTGGATAAGTCTTATATCCTGACTAGTCGTAAGTAATTGAATTCTTATATGTTTTTATGTTGAGTATTTGAATATCAATCATTTTCTCCATAGAATTCACTAATAAGTAAGTTTTACGTAGTAGTTTCTCAACACCAATCCAATTAGTATGGAGGTATATCGAATACAGCTGCGGACACTTCGGGTAGTGCTAAGGACACTAAGGCAGCAAGTTCATCATCTGATGAGAGGCTCTATTGGAACATGTGCTATATTAAACCCATACACATCATATCCCTACTCTAATTTTTCAACATCCAAGGGTGGACACTAATTGAAGTTATCCACACTCTATCTCTAAGTATTTAGAGTCCAGCATCATTTACATTATTAATTCGGACATAACGGGTAGGTCAACTGTATTTCTCAAATATTAGTCTATTTGAACGCGCAAAAATTCCATAAGATCTGAGATCTCCAACAAAGGACGAACTATAACGGCTGACCTTGAGGATTTTAGTATGTGTAGAACCAGCTAACCCTTTAATCAATTGCGTCTCTCAGGTCCTTCCCCTCCATATGACAGGTAGAATGTAAGCATTTTTTCTTAGGCCTACAGTCTCTAAATAATTAGACGGAAAACCCCAAAATTCTATATAAGAGTGGAAAGTTACCCGGATTTGCGTAATGACGTATGAAAGGCTACATGTCGATCTCTGATTGGTCAATAGATGCTAACAGGCGAAGAGTAAGAGAAAGGGGGCGTAAAGGGCTAGCAGACTGGGCTGTGTGTTTGACGATAACTGATGTACGGTGAGTGTCTGTTCTCCAAAGCATTTTTACTTGGGGTACAATAAAATATGAGCTCTGAAAAAAAGAAAGAAAACAAGAACGTCTTCCATTCGTTATGAAAAACTAAGCAACAACACAAGAAGAGACATCCTTTAGAGATTCTCTAAAGTTGTTCCTGACTCCTCGAAAAACAGTGAGAATGTCATCCAGCCCAGAAACAGATCCAGCAACAGACACAGACAGACAGCTACTCCGATCCAGAATAGCAGTCCGAACAGGATCCAGCCAAAAGAAGAGTTGAACAGAAAGAAGATAAGTATAGAATTATTATTAACACCTGTACCCAAGCTCTGGTTAGCGGAATGACAACGGGATATCCCCGTGGACTGAATAAAGTTTTAGGATCAAAGTTCCGTGATTGCTCCCGACTACGACAAGAAAGTTCCCGAGTTCGAATATAAGGTTCCCGAGTCCGAAAAATGTTCCCGAGTCCGTGAACGTTCCCGAGTACGATAAGAAATACATAATGATAGCCGAAGGGCACATCGACCGAAACGTTGTAGAGATAACAATAAAGATGAGGATAATAGTCTGAATAATCCAAATAACTCAAAAATAATATTACAACCGGCTCTTTTAATTGGAATTCCGCTATGCAACACAGCCTTTTCTAAAAATCTTCACATATTTTAACTGAACTGACACAGATGATTAGAATTGAGGATATGCTTATTTTTCAACAACAAACAACTGTAATTCTTTTGCACTTTATGAACCATTGATTAGAAAACAATGGAAAGAAAGCGAATTGAATGACGCGTTGACACCCGCTCTTCCAGTTAATTAGTTAGAAGCGCTGTGTAAAAAGAGCGTTTTTCAATTAAGAATAAAAATACAACTCTTATAATTATCCTCGTTTTGTTTACAGCCGATTTATTTTTAAAATGCGTGATGTAACATTTGTGAATTTGGGCCGGGGATGAGGTCATTAAAGAGATGTTTTTAGTTGTTTTGTATAAGTTTTTTTAGGTCAAAGAACATTGAAATTACTGCAGGTAATAATAATAATCTTATTATAATGGAGATTGTGTGTTTTTCTGTCTGTAACCGAAACTATATTCATACCCAAGTCACAATTCTCTTAGTTATTGACATCACATTCTCCATGATTTTATTTATATCTAAACCTCAATTATTAATAAAATTGTCATACATTATTAATACTGTTAACTATGTCTACATATTGACAACATGCAATTATATTTATATATACAACAAAATACAGTGTGAACGTGAAGGCTAATTTGCATATTAATATTAAAAAATCAAATTTAATAAATATGTGCTTAGTATTATTGATTTCTAACTGTTTGGTTTTATTTTAATCAATATAAGCAAAAATCTCTTCAATGAATCTTAAATGAAATCCATTAACAAGATAAAATAACTGTCATTTTATTCTTTACTTCCTCTTTTAACTAAATACTTAAATTAGAAAAAATAACAATGAAAGACGAGAGTGATGGAAGAGTAAGTTTCAGTTGTTCCATTTTTTATTATACTCATTCTGTTTCAAATCTTTTTATTTGTATTTTAATTTGGTTTCATTAGCCTTTCTAATTTAATACACTATTTTATTACATTAAAACTTAAATACTTGCACCCGGAGGGTGCATGTATTTGCTAGTAATAATAATAATAATAATAATAATAATAATAATAATATATATATATATATATATATATATATATATATATATATATATAGTGTATTATGGCAGCATTTTTCTTTTATACAACTTTTGGTTGATCCTTTCCAATTTTCGGGCCATCTTTTTGGTGTCGGGGTGGAACTGGTGTAACAGTCCACCAAAAGTTTGGTAAAACTGTAAACTGTATTGCCGAAAGCGCTCGTGTTGAAACCTTTGGTGGACTGTTACACCAGTTCCACCCCGACACCAAAAAGATGGCCCGAAAATTGGAAAGGATCAACCAAAAACTTGTCCGACAAGAATTGTCTGTACAGTTCAACAAACTTATATATATATATATATATATATATATATATATATATATATATATATATATATATAAAGTGTTGTTATGGATCAACTGGAGAAAATTATATATTCTATAAAAAGAAGGTTCGCAAAAAGGATTATGTTTTTGTTATCTTTTGGTTTTTATTATTATTATCTTACATATATGTTATCTTACATATGTAAGATGATAATAAAAAAGAAATGAAGAATGAGTCGAACTTAATTTTTTTTCAGAATACAAGGTGTTTCAAAAAGTACAAAAATTCTCGATACTTTTTTGACACACCTTTTATATATATATGGATAATTCCATGTCAAATCCTCCAGGCCATGTCACCCAACCTCTTCAATTTTTCTGAAATTGTGCCCAAGTGTGGGGTCTGATAATGTTAGACAATCGCCAAAATTTGAATTTCCAATTCTAAAAAATGGCGGAGTTATGTCGATTTTTAGCTCTCAAAATCTTAGGGTGGTTGCAAAAAATGCTGACTTTTTGTAAACTATTTTTGTCTGTGAAATGAGTTCTAGAGCTTCCCTACTCCTGAAAATTGGTTTATAATACCATTTTTGCCCAAAATTTAAAAAAAATCTATAAAAACATCTTAAAGTCAACCAATTTTAAGTTATTGGTGCTTTTCTACGTTTTCCTGATGTTGTAGCTCCGGTTCTGAGCAAATATCAAACTATCTTTTTGGTACAAATAATGCTCAATATATGTGAAATAATAATAGAAAAATATGTGCCACATTGGAATATTGGTCTTGCTATGAAAAAAAATATATATACCATACACACGCACACACACACACGCACACACACACACACACACACAACACAACACACACACACATATATATATATATATATATATATATACACCACACCCTAATGAAGTATCAGTTTCGTAAATGAAAACGAATCAGTTAGGAATCGACCGAAACGCCTCATGCACATCAAAGACCCTCATGTAGAGAGAAAGTTGATAGACGACCGATAATTAAACACTGGTATTGCAGCAGATTTGATTAGCCAAGTGCAGAGAGCTACGAATTTAGAGCAATTGCTTCGTTTTTATCCGCTTTTTTTAGAGTAATTAAAAAATATCTTCCTTCTTAGCTAATGTCAGCTGTTTGTTTTTTTTTTTAATTATTTTTTCTCAACTAATTTTTTTATGTTATATTGTTACTTTTTTTTATATATTGTTATTTTTCTAAAAGCTGAAATCAATTTCCGATTGATTTATACTGGTTCATTTCCTATGCTTTAGTATTATTAAGGAGAAAAAATCAATTCCTAGTGATATTTATAGTTGCTAAAGTGCTAATTATTGGATATACAATTATCTTTTTTCAATATTTTCAGGTTAGTAATTCAGATCTGATAATTTTTGTATTGTTTAGAAAATTTAAAGAACTGTACTTATTTTTATGATGAATGTGTGCCCTTGGTATGTCGTTAAACTGAATTTAACGGTGAATTTCCAATTCTTGGGCTCTTGGAGTGTGGACAACCCCTTCATCGCCATTACTCCCAGGTGAACTAAACCGGAATGGTAGTAACTTTAAGATCCCATCTATAGGTTAAATAGAAACAATGAATTAAAAAATGAGTTATCTATATATCAATAAATCTATATATTAATATTCCTGTTCCTTAAAAGTACGATCGTTGTCATTGTGTAATACTCTTAGGATAAAAATCGTCCCAGATGAAATGCTAAAATGTAAATCGTGATTACCTGGTGTGGCTTCTCCGCGTAATTCTTATTTCTTAGATCCCCTCTACTAAATAATGGACAGTTCCATTTTTGTTATGAGAAAGAAAGGGGAGAAAAATGATTACTATATGGAAAATATAATAAGAAAGAAAGAAAGAAAGTAGGGAAAATATATAGAGAGGGAGAGGCGCGCTGAAACGAGAACGCTAATCTGTTTCAATGGAACACAATAAAAATATGAAAAGAAGAAAAGAAAGACAAAAAAGAGAGCGAGAGATTTGAATCAAGATTATTACACATTTTACATGTTGAACTAACCAATAGCTCTTAAGTAAACATATCAAACGTTGTAATGATTAAATTATCATACTGTGATATCTCCACAGATTCTGCTAGTTTAATATCATTTGTTTAATCATATTTATCTTCGTAACGTTCTTACAGATTATTTACCGACACAAATGAATTATTAGTTCATGAAATTTCATTATTAAAGAATAAAACCTTGATTTAGGTAATAATTAGGCAAAATGTAGACATCTTACAAAGTTGTTTACCTCAAATATGCCATTTTTTACACGAAGTGATTGTTCTAGAGAGGCCAAAATATCCACTAATAAATCTTTTTAAGTTCAGGATAATAATAATAATAATAATAATAATAATAATAATAATAATAATAATAATAATAATAATAATAATAATAATTAGTGTTGATTAACAAAAAAGAAAGAACTTGTCAACTGGTGGATTTTGCAGTGCCACAGATCACAGGGTGAAGCTGAAGGAAAATGAAAAAATGGACAAATACCTGGACCTTGCCAGAGGACTGAAAAAGTTATGGAATATGAAAGTCAAAGTTATACCAATTGTAGTTGGTGCACTTAGAACGGTCCCAAAAAGATTGGAAAAAGTATGGAAAATCTGGAAATCAGAGGGAGAATCGAGACCATCCAGAATACTGCACTGCTGCAATCTCCCAGAATACTCAGAAGAGTCCCAGCAACCAGATTCGAGCCTCTCAAAGTTGTTCAGGTTCTGAGATAAGTACACAACAATTATTCTTATATGACACATCATCATTCCATTTTGAAACGTTACACTATAACAATAAATTAATTTTACTTTGAAATATGTATTAACTCTCGATAAACATAATGTTTAAACGCATAGACTTCCAAGGCAAAAAAAAAGAAAAACAAATACAAACAAACCATATCTGTATATAACAACAGAATACCCGTCACGACACAAACACGTTTTGCAAGATGAGAGAGCTTTCCGTATTTATTACTCACGCAACATCAACAGACTTAATTCTCGAGGCGTATATTGCTTGTGCTGTAGGCATGACAATTGCCCTTATCTGGACTTGTTATGAAAGAAACTGTCTCCAGGGTAACGCCTTGAGGCGGGAAAAACATCAGCGAGTGTCACGATCTCATTTCTAGCTCGACATGTTAGAAATAGAAATGATTTTTTTCCTTTTCAACAAAGTGTTATGATTAGTTCATTGGAAAAAAAAAGAAGATTTTGTACGGTTAACGTATTTTAACTAAAAGCAATGTCGAAATAAAATACTGTTCGAGGGAGAGATACCAACTATTTATAAGAATATTGAAAAGAAGTACATTATTTAATTCGGAGTTTTCCTTTTCCAAGACTGGTTGCCTATCCATATCTAAAGAACCCGGTCTGCATATTTCTGAGATGGGGTATAACATATTTAGCGTATTCTAACTAAAAGAGATGTCAAAATAAAATTATGTTGGACTGAGAGGAACCAACGATCTATTAGAATATAGAAAGGTATTACATTATTTAATTCAGAGTTTTACTTTTCCAAGACTGGTTGCCTATCCAAATTTAAAGAACCCGGTCTGCAAACTTCTGAGATGGGGTATAACATATATAGCGTATTTTAACTAAAAGAAATGTAAAAATAAAATTCTGTTGGACTGAGAGGAACCAACGATCTATTATAATATTGAAAGGTAGTACTTTATTTAATTCAGGGTTTTCTTTTTCCTAGACTTGTTGCCTATCCATATCTAAAGAACCCATTCTGAAATTTTCTGAGATGAGGGGATATCATATATATCATATTTTAACTAAAAGCAATGTCAAAATACAATAATGTTGGAGGGAGAGATACCAATGATTTATTAGAATATTGAAAAGCAGTACATTATTTAATTCATAGTTTTCTTTTCTTAGACTGTTTGTCTATCCAAGGCTATAGAACCCAGACTGCAAATTTCTGAGATGGGGATAACATATATTTCATTATTTATTGAACTTATCTAATGAAAAATGTACGGTGTACGATATGTTAACTCTTGTTGGGTTATTTTATACCGAAGACGTTTTCTTCTATTCATGCTTGATGGGTTTTTAATATTTCAATAGCAATTTTAGCACATTTTTTCAAACTCATTTTTCCGATTTAACTCATAGATGGGGCCTTAAAAAGTACTACCACTCCGGGTCAGAGTTAACCTGGGAGTAATGGTGTTGTATTGGTGCTCTACACTCCCCAGGGATTCAGAATTTGAACGTCGCCATTAGGTTCAGTTTAAAGTCATATCCAGGACACTAAGACTCTCAGCCACCGCTTTATGTATGATAAAAAGTGTTGAGGTTTGTCATGAGAGCAATAGGGTCGGGATAATCATATAGGAGCTAAAGCTGTAGGAAGCGCGTGGAGTAATGGTTAAAGTCATGGGAAATGGACTCGTCGCCCCGAGTTCAAATCCTGGACGTGGTAATTGCATTTCACTTAGCGCTAATACCCTTGGGAAAGGTATGAATCCTACTCTCCCTCCAGCTATGGATAAATAGTTGGTCAGACTGAACTCTTTAACCTTGTTAGGCAACCGGTCTAGGAGAAGAAAACTCTGAATTAAAACCAGTTGAACTCCGCTTAATAATTGACCTTGTGTCACACCCTGCTCGAGCGGAGGAATTGGTAAATATATATAGAGCTAAAGCTGAAGTGACCAGCTAAATGAGCAGAGTTTACTCTACCGCCCGTGTACTCTAAGTAAGTACCAAAGTCGAATTTTGCATGTCATGGACGGCCCAGCCACTGTGTTCCATCCTTAAGCCTCGCAGGTCACCACTTATGGCCAACAGGTGACCCCATTAAGCGGGGACTTACCTCTCTGTAGAGGTGCAGATGGTGTGTTCTAAAGCTTCAGCTCAATCAACTAATTATCATGTACAGAAATTTCCAAAATAAAATTAATTCACAGTATCTTAATACAAAACGTTTCTGATAACAAAAAACGCATGGAAAAGTTACCGTATTTGAATGTATTGACCGTGGATACATCGGTTAAACTTAAATGTATTAAATCAACTCAAATGGTCCGTCGTTGATTTGTTACGTTACACTCTGCTTTCGGAATGGAGAGATGACGTGTCAGTGCTGTGTTACGTTACGTAAGACAGTATAGGAGGAATGCTACCACCTATATTATATCCTGCAAGGGGGTTGGGAGTGCAAAGGGAGGATGAATGAAGCAGATTCCCGCCTTTATGTACATCGTCACGTGATCATAAGGAGGCAGCCAGCTGCTGCTGTTGCTAACCGGTGAAACCGGCAGTTTGTCCCCTAAGGATATATCTTGGTAATATCTTACCATTATTTTCAGATACAATCAGTTAGGATCATGGTTTTGACGAGTGCATTTGTTGTTGGAATATTTTTTTAAGACTAGTGAATCTGTAATTGCTACACAGAGAGCTATTCGTACTCATTTCATGTTACGTCGGACTTATACTGGATAGAAAATCTATACTACTATGGGTTGAAAATTATTTACTAAGCCTAAAAACAATCTTCCAATTATATAGTTTCAATACTGTACAGTTTGGTGATGAATATCTTATTTATCTATCTATCTATATATCTATCTATCTATCTATCTCTATCTCTCTCCTTCTCTCTCTCTCTCTCTCTCTCTCTCTCTCTATATATATATATATATATATATATATAATATATATATATATATATATATATATATATATATATATATATAAATTTTAAACAGACCGATAAACAAGGACTATTACTCGCCTTTCTCCTTATTCAGAGATACAAATTTTTTATCACTTCCACATACCAACAAAAGCCCTGAAGATGATCTAATTAATAGATCAGAAAACTGCAGCGTCGACCAATAAACACACCACTTAACTCATTGAAACCTTTGTTTTTTCAATTTTTTATTATACTACACACACACACACACACACACACACATATATATATATATATATATATATATATATATATATATATATATATATATCAATTAGTTGTATACTTATCTCTAGACCGGTACTACTTTGGAGAGACTGGAATCCTCGTTGCTGAGTTGATACTGAAGTTGACTGACAATTCCTGGATGTTTGGAGTCTAGAAACCAACTTGGAGTGGATATATTGCCTTGTGCAACTTAGAGATTTTAGTAATAACACAAGACCAGTTCTTTTTCTCAGGAAATGTTTATTTCCCCAGCAGCCAAGAGCACGTCTGGCTTGTTGAACTCATAATTTCAAACTCAATTCCACTCTGACCTATCACTCCTCTTCACCCTCACTTCGCCACGACTCATGGCTAATCTAATAGAAACAAAGATATGTGGCAATGATGATTCATCCTTAAACTTCTCCATTCTCATCTAAAACATATTGTTGCTATTTTTTCAGGTTACACTCATGGCTTCACCCCATTATCTTACAGATCTTTCCGTCCATTAAACGCCTGCTATGTGATCCGCTCATTTGGTTGAATTTAAAATAATACCACTTTCAAAACAAGAGAACACACTCTATAAGGATGGGTTTGTAGTTGAATAACCCATGGAGTTTGATATGCCATTATACAAAGAAACTAAATCGAACCAAGTTTGTAACAGTAGGGATAAAAATGAAGCACTTGTCAAAACTTAGATGGGTGACCACCTAGACAGCAGGTACTGTAACCCATCTGAGAGTTCGAACAATAAAAATAAATCAATAAAAAATCTTTGAAAAAAGGTGTTAACTGTATAAGATATCAGCCATCTAAAATCCAGGTAGCTTTTAGTGTAAACAAGTGGAGTCCTTTGTTTATGAGACTGAATTGATTCGGCATTAAATGATGCGAAAATATGGAGTAAACAAAAACAACCAAACAATAAACAAATCATATTGTTATTGTCTCCGGTGACATTCATCGAGAACATCACAAAACAAAAGAACGAAATTGACTCGCTCACTGTTGTGATATACATCGAAACTTAAATATTTTGTAATTCTTATCCCCCCAAAAAAATATTTCAGTGCCAACGACGAGAAGAAAGAAACTGATGTCAAATGAAAAAAATCCACAGTATCTTAATCGGGGAGAGGGGTATACAATTTAGTTATCGGACTTGTATGCCAAAAAGGAGGGGTCCTATAATTGTGATATTGTAAAAAAAAGTACCTGTTAGCTCTAAAGAGGTGGGATTATTCTTGAAATTGGGTGAGTACCCGGTACTATTAATATTTTTTTTGTAATTTAGCCAATATAATTTTTCTAGACAATAAAAAATAAAAATTAATCCAATTAATCATTATTTTGATAATTCCATTGCAATCAATTAGATTTCCATTTTCCACAGTTGAATGAACTGCCTGTATTTATTGAATTCTAAAATGACTTGATTACTTAAGTTAAAAGTTGAAGTTAATAGGAAAAAAACATGATTTTATATTTATAAAAAAGTAAAAAAAAGTCGTCGGGGCGGCCTAAAGTCAATATCAGCCAGTCAGCGAGGAAGTCTATCCCCTTTTCAATAGCGATAGACTAGGAGATTGTTTTTAGCATCTGAGGTGGAGCACCACACCTTCCATCAGCTCCTTACTTTACCGCACAGATCCATGTGCTACTCATACGCTGAGTTGGCGGGGATCGCCGAACGCTCTACCGACTGAGCTAACCCGGCCCTTAAATTATTTTTATTTATTCTCTGTCTCTGTCTCTGTCTGTCTGTCTGTCTCTCTCTCTCTCTCTCTATATATATATATATATATTATATATATATAATTTATATTATATCTACATCTAGGTAATACATGTTATGATTGGGTTATAGGTACTAGGTCCTTTTTACTATATAACAATTTTACCATCTTTCGGTATACAAGCCGGTACCTAAATTTTGAACCCTCCTGTCGTAATACAAAATCAAATTTCTGATGAAAACATGCATGGAAAACTACAGTAACCAAATGTATTAGCCACAGATACATCGGTTACACTTAAACGTATTAAATCAATTCAAACGTCTCGTTGTTGATCTTTTACCTCTATTGAAAGTCTGCTATGTGATCCACTACCTTGGTTGAATTTAAAATAACATCACTTTCAAAACACGAGAACAATAGCAGCGCAGACACAAAAAGAAATAAAGAAATAAAGAAATAAAAAAGCATTTGAATCAAAGTGTCAACTGTATAAGAAATCAACTATTTAAAAGACAGGTGCGTTTTTTTTTCCCGTCTGGTGATCACTGGTGATCTAGACGCAGTTCACAGACAAGCAAAACAACTTTGCTGTATTGTTTAGCGGTTACCAGAGTAAAATCGAAATCTGTGTTTTTCCCCTACTAATTGTAAAGTGAGTTTTTTTTTCATTTTGGTAATATTTCGTAACGGAATCTATCACATAGAATAGGTAATTGCAGATGTCAGTGATTGTCTGGTGATAACTGAAACAGCCGAAGGAAGCAATGGAATTATTTATGTATTTCATTATCTTTTTAGTGGGAATAAACAAGGGAATCGCGAATGAAGCAAAACAATTTGCTGTGCCAACAATTCGATGCAAGAAAAAAATCCTTCCAGATTTGAATATCAACATTCATAAAAGGAAATGATTTTAAGTAAACAGGAAGTTAGTTTAGTAATGAACTAACAGATTAGGTGTGAACGTATAATGCATATTTAGATTAATATATAATATGTATAAATAGAACCCATATAAAAATATTATTGACTTGATGATGATGATGATGATGACGATGCTGATGATGATGATGATGATGATGATGATGACGATCTTGATGATATGCATAAAAACGTAGGTCGGCGTTTCACAAATGTTTATGTTCGTATACATCCATATATCCATATATCAACGTGAACACTAGTATTAAGAAATACAATTGGTTTATATATATATATATATATATATATATATATATATATATATATATATATATATATATATATATATATATATATCGCTGTTAAAGATGTATTTATATGTAGATAATTCAGATATCTGGTCTATATTACACGATTTACTTAGTATATAAAAACAATATAAAATCATCTTTCCTTCCCTCTACCTCTCCCCCTCTCTCTCTTTCTCTCTTCACACACACACACACACACACACACACACACACATATATATATATATAATATATATATATATATCGCATGACATCATACACATACGCACAAACAAAAATACGCACATATACAAACAAAAAGAACATTCCACATCACGTAAACATGCAAAAACGCAACACGAGAATACAGTTAAAAAAAACGCACAAAATCGACCATTTACACCATTTCTGTCATTTAAAAAAACATTTTGTTTACCTGATGAATGCTTTTAGCAGGAAACCATTGGTAGTTCCCAAATAAATGAATAAAAGCTAAAACTTTTATTTGTCACTTCATTCAATATATATATATATATATATATATATATATATGTGTGTGTGTGTGTGTGTGTGTGTGTGTGTGTGTGTGTGTGTGTGTGTGAGAGAGAGAGTGTTTATCTGGTTACCTAGCCAAGGTCAAAGAGCCCAGTCTGACCCACTGTTTTGCATGAGCTAGAGGGAGATTTGTTGGGTGCATAACTTTCCCAGGCGTATTAGCGTTATGTGAAATTCAAACAGTCTCTACCTAATCTAACCCACTTTGCAAGACTGGAGACCAGCTTTAAGAAAGTATAGAAAGGAACAAGTCATTGTCCCGATTACGCATTGGTCACACAAGACTAACGCACTCCTATATTCTCAAACAAGAACAACAACTACAGTGTGAAACATGTCAAACACCTTTGCTTGTTAAACACTTATTCATAGAATGCAGGATTTTGCTCATATCAGAAATCGTTATTTTAATGCAAACAATATGAAAGATCTATTTGAAAATGTTAACATGGAGGCCATTCTGTCCTTTTTGAGGGAAATAAAATTATACTGTAGAATATGTACATGAATTTAATCAATACCATACAACATGATCCCCAATGATGCTAACACATTGTTAAAACCAATTACTAAAAAAGTATAAATATAAATACACAACATATATTACTTTCTAACCGTTAGACATGACATAACCCCAGACGGGTTGATATGCCGTTAAAATCAACCAACCAACGAACCAACCAACCAAGTCTCGTCCAGGATTTGAACCCGAGGCAGCGTGTCCATTTCTTATATTACACCCCGTTCCTAAATGCTTCTGGCGTCGTATATAAACGTGTAGGCTATTAGTGGTGATTTGAAGTACATTGAATGAGTTTAGCACATCAACTATGAATTTTTTATGAATATAATTCCTTATATCAGTGACGTATATGGTGTATTGGTTCGAGTCGTAGGAAATATACCCGGCGACCCGAGTTCAAATCATTGATGAGGCTATTTGCATTTGCCATATTGCTAATACCTTAGGGATAAGGTATGCATTCAACTACTCTCCTTCCAGCTATTGGTAAATAGTAGAACAGACTGGACTCTTTAAGCTTGGCTAGGAAACCAGTGTAGGAGAAGGAAAACTCTGAATTCAAACTCCTCTTAAGAAATTGAGCTCGTCTTACATCCTCCTCATTCGGAGGAGCTGGTACATATATATATATGAAATTTAACATTATGAAAAAACATATGATGTTTGTTATGTAATAGCTGACAGTACTGTTTCGACCAAATCGATAAGTTGGTCTTCATCAAAGAGCGACATAGATGGGAAGAGAAGATATCCGTTAAAAAAGACTGTTTACAGAAACGAACGCTGAGTTCAACTGTAAACAGTCTTTTTTAACGGATATCTTCTCTTCCCATCTATGTCGCTCTTTGATGAAGACCAACTTATCGATTTGGTCGAAACAGTACTGTCAGCAATTACATAACAAACATCATATGTTTTTTCATAATGTTAAATTTCATACTGTCGGTTTAATTTCCATCTATTTTTCATATTTGTCAAATGAAAAAACATTATATCTGGGACTTTTACACCTTGAAGACTTTCATCTATAACTACGGACTTATCAACGCCACAAGTAAATTTTGGAAATCTAACATCTTTTTTCAAATTACCATGTGGACTTGTATATTTTTTAATAGCTGAAAAATATATACTATACTATTTTGATACCCACTTTACATTTTTATATGAACTTTTACAACAAACTCTTTTGAGTTTTTCTATAAACTATAATGCTTCTGATTTTTTAAAAATTAAAAATAAAATTTATTTTATTTTTTTTTTTTTAACAGAACATGCATTTTTCAAAAACTTCAGCGGTTGAACTCAGCGTTCGTTTCTGTAAACAGTCTCTTTAACGGATATCTTCTCTTCCCATCTATGTCGCTCTTTGATGAAGACCAACTTATCGATTTGGTCGAAACAGTACTGTCAGCTATTACATAACAAACATCATATGTTTTTCATAATGTTAAATTTCATACTGTCGGATTAATTTCCATCTATTTTTCATATATATATATATATATATATATATATATATATATATATATATATATATATATGTGTGTGTGTGTGTGTGTGTGTGTGTGTTTAGACAGCATTTTTTCTTGTGGGCATATATTATTAAATAA
>CM042144.1:76596722-76629222 GCA_023376005.1 Doryteuthis pealeii
TTAGAAATATGTTCTTTCTGTGAAAGGTAGGGCACTGATCTGGATATCAATTTTATATTACTTTCTTGATTTAGAATTTCTATCTTAATTTTACACCAAACCCATCATAAATATATTCAAAACGGCCCACGGTCCTAGCTGAGTTCAATACCTAACTGTGCCCACTTGCGCAACAGCAGGTACCGAGTCCTTTGTTTATCAAAAATGACATCAAGGATACATAACACATATCGCTGCATTTTAAACACATTACTACCAAGCTGTTTTCAGACAGATCCATCTCAGATAGACATTGATAGATAAATTGTTAATAAATAAAATGCTAATTAAGATTAAATAATTATTATTTAATAACCATTCAGAATATAGCGTAAATAACTAGGGGAATTTTGACGTTGTTGATGGCGTAGTTTCGGTTACAGGAAAATATACACAATATCCATTATAATAAGATATAGTCATGATTTTATATCTTCATCATCTACAGTCAACTTATTTTGTATTTTGTATTTACTTAAAAAATGTTAAAAAGTAGCTGCAGTGGCCTATTGTCGGTATCAGCTGGACTACAAGGGGATGTATCCCTTTTTTTATTTACGCTAGGCTAGGGAAATCATAAGACGGGTCTTATATTAATTTTCACTCAAAAATATAATACTAGAGCTTATTCGGGGGGCTGTCGATTGTTGACGTGTCATGATGTGATTGTGAAGAATGTTTAATTTCTTTCGTCTGTCTGCTGCTCTCAACTAGTGCTTATTCTAAGGAGAGGTTTTATATTAAAATCAGCTTGAAACATCACACTGGGTCTTATTTTACAGGTAGGTTTTATTTTCTTGGAATTCACGGTAGTATAATAGTTATGATTTTAATATTCTGAGGTGGAGCACATTACTACCACCAGCTATCTACTTTACCCATCATAGCCGTGCTTCGCATGCGTTGAGTTGTTGATGGCCGGTATTAAAACCCGGAACCTTATGGTTCACGAGGCCGACGATCTACCAACTGAGTTAAACAGGTTCCTTTAGTTATTTAGTAATTCAACCATTACATGTTAGTTGGTTAGTCGCAGTAATATAACTTTTATCTTTTCTCATTGGTTAACATTAATCTTATTTCTTTCTCTTTTCTCTCTCTTCTCTCTCTCTCTCTCTCTCTCTCTCTCTTTCTTTCTCTTTCTTTCCTTTTATCTACTTACTTACCAACCAATCTTTGCATTGTTTGTAATAATCTTTACTGTTTCCTTATTTACTTATCTTTAATGTACTGTGCGCAGACCTTAAGCTAATACCGGAGAAAGTGTTGCAACGAGAAACATGGTAGCGGCATGAGTAAAGTGCGAAGGATATATAAAACATAGATATAAAGGAAAGGAAAGTCAGAAATACAACTCAAAAGACACTGGCCTCTGTCTTTTGCTTCCTGTGTAATTTGAAAGAGTTTCACATATACACGCACAAACACAAATAACAACATAGATACATAGATGCATATACATATAAAACACATACGTACACATTAAAACAAAAAGAAAGAAAAAAAAGAAAAAGAAAAACTTTGCTACGCCAGCCTGGCTTTTATTACCCAAACGCCATCCTCATTGTTGTTCTAAAAGGAAATTTTATTTCGTTTTGGTGGTCCATAAAAATTTCTGACCGTAAATTTGCAAGTTTTGTCTACACGTGGCATCCTGTTACTTTCATGACGATATTTGTCTCAGAGGAATCAATGTTTACTTTTCTTTTTTTCTATTGTTTTGTTTCTTTGCTTTGTTGTCTTGTTTGATTGTTGTTTTTTTTGTTTTTTTTTTGTCTGTTTCTGTTGTTGTTTTCGTTTTGTATTCTCAAAGATATCATGTCTGTTTCTTGGGATATTTGTTTGTCGTCATTATTGTATCTCGACTCGAGGTTTGTTTTATGTTTATGTATTTAATTTCTTTTGGCTTTGGCTTTTATCTATCAGTTTCAGAATTGTAACTCAACATTTTGTTCTTTTGTATGTTCACTTATCCTTTATTGTGATTTTGGAGTCGGTGGGGGGGGGGGTTGGCATTCATACCGTTGTCGTTGATGTTTGAAATTGTGGAGTTCGTGTTTACCTCCCCTAATTTAATGTCATGTTTCCATTTAGAAAAAGAAAAATAAAGTTTCTAGCAAGGGTGTATTCATGTGTTGCTATTTAATTTGTTATTTTCAAACAGTTTTGTTTTAATATATATTATTAGTATTTCTTTCTTTCTTATTTGTCTTATCGTTCGTGGCATTTTATGACTGTTGTTTTAAACTTGCCATAAAGAGTTTGTTTACCATTTAAACAAGACAAAAAACTTTTGAAAATCCTTTTTTTTATTTACTTTGTTTTAGTCGCTGATGATATATATTTCTTAGTTCAGTTTTGCCTCAAGTTATTTGTTCCGAATAGTCTCTCTCTCTCTCTCTCTCTCTCTCTCCTCTCTCTCTCTCTCTCTCTCTCTCTCCCTCCCTCTCTCTCTCTCATGTTTATGTTATTTTCGGATTAGAATTAACTATTAATGAAGTCAAATAATCTTTTCAAAAAGAAATGTAAAAAGATACAACTTTGAGAGTCTTCGGAAATAAGATTTTTTTTATCGGAACAAAACTTATTTCACTAAAGAATAATAATAAAAACATCATTATTTATCATTATTTGTCTTCTGTGAACTATGGGGTAAAGTAGTTGGTTTTTGTGGGTTTAGAATATTTGTCAACTTTGGTGCGTGTTCGCTGGTTGGGGACGATTTCATTTTTAAAACCCCAAATATATTTGGTTTTCTTTCTTGTGGATTGTCAGATTTGAAAAGGAATTAAGAAAAAAGAAAAAGACAAATATACTTTTAGGCTTAGACTTTTAGTCGTAGATTCAGAACTATTTCTTGAAGAGAAGAAATTATCCTAACACAGTTAATAGCGTGTGAACCCAACGAAGTTCCCTTTCTAAAAGAAAGATATTCCTTTTTGGCACAAGAAAGGGTCCTTTTTCTGCGCTTGTCCAGAAGGCTCTTCCTGTCGTTGGCCTCCTGGTTACTTTTTGTATCTTTTTTATTATTTTTACTTAATTCAATTTTATTTTTATTTTTATTTGTTTTTATTTGTTTTTATTTTATCTTTATTTTATCCCCACACAACTTTATTGGTTCAATTTAAATACACTTTTCTCGAATATTATAGAGGAGTCCCCGTGGCGTAGTAGGTGACAGGCTTGACTGCGTCATCTTAGTAAGCAAGTACGAACACTAGACGCGCTATTGGCTAGGACCAAACAGTTCAGTCAAGAAACTACTACTACTCATCTCTAAGGGTGGTTTTTATTGCTGAGTTAACAAAACCGTTAACAAACGATATTATGACGGTCCAATAAAGAAAGAATATTTATCTGAATTTTTTAGGCTCAATAATATGTATTAATTTGATTTTTTAGATCGGTTTATCTTTATTTTGAAATACACATGCACAACGTTTCAGCCGATATACACTCCAGGTTTCTTCGGGTGTTTCTTGTAATTCATTGGGTGGATTGTTCTCATTTATATACTGGGAACTTAACACTTGTAAACGTAGGACACGTCGGCTGACCACAATCCGAAAAATCAAAATAATACATACAAAAATAAACTTAGTAATAATAAACGAAGTAGGCATAAAACAGAATTTGAATGTCAGCTAGATTAGTTTCATGAAAAAATACTTTCATGGGCGAATATCTGTAAAAGTTTTTGTTATCTTCAAGGTATGCACTCCCGAATTTTTCAGCTTTTTAAAAAAAAATTTTTTTTCTACGCTATTTCGATCTGATTTTTATTTTTATCTTTTTTTTTTCTTTTTTTTTTTTCGGGAAAATAAACCTGTTCATTTGAATTCTTGAATAATTTTTGATTTGATTTTGTATTCACTGATTAAAAACTGTTTTCAAATTTTATCATTGAAAAACAAAAAGTTAATTCATTGTAAAAAAAAAAAAAGAAAAAGAAAAAAAGACATGCTTATTAAAAAAAGTCCCAAATAAATTTTATGAAAGAAAATTGGACCATATTACCTTTAGGCACCCCTTTTTGATCTCGATTAAGAAAGGGCATGTTTTTCATTTACACCGTCAATATCCGTTCTTTTAACAGACGATTTGTAGATTTAATTTTTTTAAATTATAAAACCAACCCTAAGCCTAACTGTAACCCCTAACCAACAACCGGATAATTACGGTGTAAATGAAAAACATGTCCTTTCTTAATCGAGATCAAAAAGGGGTGCCTAAAGGTAATAATGTCCAGAAAATTATTAAAGTAGGGACTATCAATTTAAACACAGATTTTCACTTAAGATTTTTTTAGCCTCAGCATATTGATTATTTTCGAGCAAAATAATTAAATCTTTACGTCATTTATATCTATATATATAACGGAAGTTCGGCGTTTCTCTATCTGTAACCGATATTATGTCACTTCTTACCTCAAATACCATCAGGAATTGCGTATGATTATTAAAGAGAATTTAATTCATAGTCAGAAATCAATAATACATAAAATGGAATAAATCTTATTTATTTACGAAGTCTCTATGAACATTTGAGTTAGATTTCCTTCAAAACAGCCCATGTTATTAGTGTATTAAAAACCCTGCAATAAGTCTTATATATCAGTAACAAATTAATATTGACATAATATATGGTGTGGTTGATTTGCATGGTGGTTTTAATAAAATCTGGTTTAATAAATAATTACTTGGTGTTATTGATCTCTAATATTATTGTTTTATTCTCCAACGTATTAAAAGCAACAGTATGAATGGTTTTATATAGAATCCAATTGAAATATGATCAAAAGCAATGTAATATTTTTATATGAGTGTTACATAATCTATGGATAGATTATTGTCAACACCCTGTATTTCTGAAGGGATGGCCCCTTTTCATATTACGGGCGGGACTTTCCATGGAATATTACAGAAAGCCCGCGAAATACGTGAAGTCACGTGGGACCTGGTTGGCTCTCAGTTTCAGCTTGGACGTCAGGCAGAGAAAATATACTGCCTTAGCTGCAGCTCAATGCGTACGCGCGTTATGTTAGTTAGATGAGAAATGTTTAGTTAAATAAATAAAGGTTTAAATAAATAACATGGTTTTGTGGTTGATGAATGTCTTGGTAGCAAGACTTATGTAGAAGAAGAAATGAATTAAGTGCGACCGACCACCAGACGCTAGAGATGAACGTAAGATACCAAAGATGAGCAGAAGAATAATAGAAGTAAGGAAAGAAAGGGTATACAACATGAGTTCTTATCTAAATCTCTTATTCTTTCTAATATATATATATATTTACCAACCCTCCGCACGAGCAGGATGCGACACAAGGTCAATTTCTTAAGCGGAGTTTATCAGGTTTGAATTCCGAGTTTTTCTCCTAGACCGGTTGCCTAGCCAAGGTTAAAGAGCCCAGTTTGCCCTACTATTTAACCATAGCTGGAGGGAGAGTAAAATTAATACCTTTCCAACGGGTATTAGCGTTAAGTGAAATGCAATTACCACGTCCAGGATTTGAACTCGTGTTGACGAGTCCATTTCCTATGACTTTAACCATTACACCACGCGCTTCCTACTTTTCTTTCTAATATAATATGTTTCATTATATTAAAACTTAAATACTTGCGCCTGGCGGAGGGTGCATATTTTTGCTAGTATTCATAAATTAAACATGAAAAAGATACAAAGAATAGAAAGTGGAATGTGTCTCGGAATAATTTTTATTGAGTAATATTTCTTGCAGAAATCGGTTTTTAAAGTGTTAAAATTCCAGTATCCAGATGTTACCATTCAGCTACAGAGAACATTATCGAGAGTTTGGTATGAATCGATTTTCCTAAATTCCATTTCACCTAATAAAACATTGTGCCAAAACTATTTAATCTGAAAAGTGACAACACAAAGACACTACACCCCCACACATACACCCCGTATATATATATATATATATATATATATATATATATATATATATATATATATATATATATATATATATATATATATATATATATATATATCAGAATTGTCACACATAGCTTTTTCTTTTTCTTTTAGCAATCATTTTCTTAATATATATATATATATATATATATATATATATATATAGTGGTAAAGTGGTAGATAGAGGGAGGGACAGATATAAATGGTGATTGAGCGAGAGAGAAAGGGAGAGAGTGTGCCTGTGTGTGTGTGTGAGAGAGAGAGTGAGAGAGTGAGAGAGAGAGATAGAGAAAGAGAGAGAGAGAGAGAGAGAGAGAGAGAGAGAGAGAGTAATCACATGAAATTGCCATTTTAAAAAAATAAATTTAAAAAAACTATATTAAGGATAGAAAGTTATTAAATAATAGATATGATTTTTTTCAAAGTCTCCCCCCTCTTTTCCTGTCTGTCTCTCTCCTCCTCTGCCCTCTCTCTCTCTCTCTCTCTCTCTCTCTCTCTCTCTCTCTCTCTCTCTCTCTCTCTCTCTCTCTCTACATATATATATATATATATATATATATATGAGAGTAAGTAAACAAACAGATGTGTTTATTTGATATGGCCGACATATATGTACATTTAGACCTATTTGTACATTTAGGAATTGACATTTTCTCGATTTGTTTAGCCTTACACTTAAACATATATGCCTGCCTAAACTCATTAATTATTAACTAATTAATTTTAAAAATTAGGTATGACTTCAATTAAGCACATATCCTACAAATATATATATATATATATATATATATATATATATATATATATATATAGCTGGGTTGCTGTGGGGTTCTCCTTGCATGAATTGTTCAAGACAGCAAGCAGCATCCTTGTGTAGCTGCCATCTACCTTTTTCTTCAAGCGTTTCGTTAGTCTTAATGGTGAGGGCATATAGTAGCGCATGGCTTCAAATTGGAAGAATTCAAATAAAAAAAAATAATAAAATAAAACAGGTTGGATATTTAAAATACGAAGTCAAACTATTGCAGATACGACTCCATGCGTGTTAATAAAAATATAGCATTTAAAGTAAAAACCCCAATTCTTTTCATTGATTGTCTATCAGTTATGTACAATAGTACAGTTAAAATCAAAATAACGGTTTCATCGAAAAGTACGGAATATTAATTAGCTGATATTAACCTGTATTTTACCTTTTCTCTCATTGGACAGAGACAACGCGAGAAATTGTGGCTGGGCGACTGGACGAGATGGATGCAAGGTGGCGTCTCTCGTCTAAAGGGCAATTTCTCATGCGGGTTTGTTTGATTTGGATTTATAAATTAAAATGGAATATGAGCTCTAAAGTAAAACAACAAAGTCTTGTGTTCGTTAATCAACAGCTTAGTAATGTACAAGGAATGAAAAACTCAAGGAATTCCAAGAAAACCCAAGACAGAAAATGAAAAAAAAAATCCATCCCAAACCCAGAGAGCTGTTCCAGAATAACATATATTTTAATGACTATTGGGAGATTTCAAGAATGCGCTGGGATGGATAGCATGTGGAGACCATAATAAAATTATATTAACAAGGTACAGCCACGATGGCATGAACATTCTTTTTAAACAGCCTGTATTTTAAGATTACGTTATTCCTCTCTATCATTGGACTGGATTTTTGTAGACGAGGCTTGGTAATTTATATTATTTAGGGACTCGGTAGAGTGTTCGGCATACTCGGCATAAATTGACCCAATGAGTAAACCATGCCGTAAACCCCAAACAAACAACCATCGATAAATCTAAATAATACATATTACTTCTGTGTTAACACGACGTACCCATTTCTTTTAAACTTAACCAGTATGATTGAGTCAGACTAAACTTCTCACATTATTTCGGTATCACTATAAGAGATTTTAGAGTGTTTCAAAATGTCTTAGTTATTATAGCATTCGTCCACTTAAGCAATACTGTCCTCAGTAGAGTTTTGATTGTCCTTAAATGCCCATCCTAACCAATGCGAAAAACTATTCAAGAGTGCTCCAATGTTTCTAAGAATGATAGATACAAATTACACCATCGTTTTGCTCGCTGATCTTAGTTCTTTTAAAATGTCTAGACATTGCTCAACTTTTAAATTACTTTCTATTTTATTATCTGTTCTGCTAGAATAAAATCACTTACTGGTTTAAACTGACTGGTTGGCTTAGCAGCTGACCTTTTAAAATCTTCCAGCTTCTTATGACTTTATGATTCAAAACATATTCTGATTAAAGTATATAGTATTAATATGAATCCAACTATTCTAAATCCAGCTATGGGTAAATAGTAGGGCAGACTGTGTTCTTTAACCTTCGGTTACGCAACAAGTTTAGAAAGAAAATTGAGGATTTGAACTCAGGCTGCAGAGTCTATTTCCTACGACAATAACCACGGGTACCTCCACATAGACAAGTGATATATAATTGTGTATATTCCTCAAAAACCTGATATGCTTGGATAAAAATCAAGCAGACTTTGAATGAGCATACAGAATTTGATCTAGTACAACATAATTTGTCAAGGTAATAAGAACCTGTTTATTTTATTTTATATTTAACAACAACCGCCTTGTCTAGGATTTGAAACTACTTTATATTAATAATTTGGATTATTAAACATTGACAATCAATATGAATCAAGAAGCCACTAAATTATCAGTTTCAAATTGAACTTTAAATTGTTTTGCGTTTTAAGTACCTTGATATATTATTTATAGTTTTTCACACCAGCATTAGCTGATGATATTTCACTGGAGTCTGAGTGAAAGCAAGTCTGCTCAGGTCTCCAGGACTCTACTGCGTATTCTGGCAGATTGCACCATTGCCGTATTCCGGATGGTCTCAATTCTCCCTCTGATTTCCAGATTTTCCAAACGTTTTTCCAATCTTTTAAGTACCGTTCCAAGTGCACCAACTACAATTGGTATCACTTTGACTTTCATATTCCATATTATTATTATTATTATTATTATTATTATTATTATTATTTCAATCCTTGTGAGCTTTTTACACCAGTCTAAGCTGATGGTCTTTCACTGGAGTTTGAGTGACAACAAGTCACCTCATGTCTCCAAGACTCTCCAGAGTATTCTAGCTGATTTCAACGATGCTGTTGTCTGAATGGGCTCAATTCTTCCTCGGATTTCCAGTTCCTCTATATATATTTTTTTTTTTTTTTTTGGGGGGGGGGTCCAAGTGCCCCAACTACAATTGGTATCCCTTTCACCCTAATATTCCACAGTTTTCTCAATTCGGTAGCAAGGTCTAGGTATCTATGTATCTTTTCGTTTGTTTTTTTTTTAAATTTTTTTTTTCATTTTCACCCTATGATCTGCCGGAACTGTAAAATCTACCAGTTGACAAATTCCCTTTCTTTTGTTAATCAATACTAGGTCTGGTCTTCTGGCTGGGTTAAGGCGCATATTATTATTATTATTATTATTATTATTATTATTATTATTATTATTATTATTATTATTAAATGATGACAATCTTAAGTATTATGCTTCAGTTTTCTAGCTAGTTAAAATTCTTTTATTGTTGCCGCGAGGAATATTTGATGTGAATGAGCCTGGAGATGAAATGTCAATAGCAGGCAAAAAAGAGCGATAAACTTTCTTGTGCCAAAAAAATCACACATCATATTGGTCGATTAAAAAGAAAGAGCAGGGAAAAGGAACTTTCCTTAGGAAAAAAAATCACAATTAAAGAGAACAAAATAAGAATACTAAAGAACTTTTGGAAATGTCATATAAACTTGTTTTTGAAGAAAGAAATAAAGAAAGAAAAAGGGAAAGAAAGAAAGAGAGAATGAATGAAGGACAACAAACAATTAAAAAAAGACTGGAATAAAAGGAAATTTGACACAAAAAATGCTGGATATTAAAAATCCTGTTTAATAGAAAAAGGGTCACACATGATACTCTGATAATACCTGTCAATATCAGCAGTAAAAATGTAACTTGATAATTCCGTGGAAGTTATTTCCTGATTTACAACCAGCCAGTACCTTATTTAGACGTGTTCTGGGTATAACGTTAAACTATCTGATGGTGAAGTTCCAATTCTGGAGCTCTAGGGAATGTGGAGTACGTCTTCATCGCCATTATCCCCACGTTCACTCTGACCCGGAGTGGTAGGACCTGATAGGGCCCCATCTATGGATTAAATAGAAAATATGAGTTTAAAAAATTGAGTACCCATCAGGAATAAGTAAACCAAAACGGATTTCGGCATAAAATAACCCATCAAGGGTTGACATGACGTAAAATCCAACCAATGCAACGCAACTTATTTAGACCGTACGCTCTTTTAGCATTCCAAATCTGTTTATGGCTATATAGAGCTGTCCAGGGGAGAAGAAGATGCTGGTTTGGAACAAACTTTGTGCGTGATCTTTGGTTTAGGTTATTTTAATTGTGGCTTTCATCTGGTTTCGAACACTCAAAAATAAAGAAAAACGAAAGCTAAACACTGCCTTATAGCTAGATGATTCGGCTAACCTGGCGTAGATTAGTAGATAGCTATGAAAAGAGTGTGATAGGTAGATAGTCAGATAGATAGATAAATAAATACGGATATATTTAGAAAAAATTTTAAAATTAAATTTTTTTTTTAAATAGTCAGATAGATAGATAAATAAATACGGATATATTTTTAAAAAATTAAAAATTAAAAAAAAAACATTAAAGAATTTTAAAAATTTAACAAAAGCAGCTTCATCCATGATTTGAAACCAGGGCTCCTATTCCATTTTCTCTGAAAATACTTCCATGAATAGCATGTTTGATTCATTCTCTTCTTGGTTGGGCTAAAAACTATGCAATATTCTTTTACACAATAATATAAAATAGAGAGAGACACACAGACAAACAGACGGACAGAGACAAAGAGACAGATAGAAACAGACAGACAGACAGACAGACTCAAAGGGGAAGACAGAAAAATATGCCTATATATTATATGGTATCTTGTGTTTTTCTTCTCTTTTTTGACGTTAAACTGAATCGAAAGGGGAGTTTCCAATTTTGAGGTCCACTCAAACCCGGAGTGGTAATAACTGTTTGGGTCCCATCTATGGGTGAGGTAAAACATAAGTTAAAAATGTGTTATAATAAATAAACACAACCAGAGTTGACATCCCATAAAATCCATAAATCCAACCAACCAACCCTGATCTCTAGACATAAAATAACCTCAAACTTATTGATATGCCGTTGAGATTTATCAGCCGACCATCTCGTTTTATATTTAATGTTTGGTATGCATATTATGTGTCTGTATGGTTTTCTTTTTTAAACTTGGTTGGCCTGACTTTTAATTTGATTTTATTAAATTATGAATCAAAGCCAATACATTCCTGTTTCTTAATTCGACTAAACATCCCTTTCCGATTTTTTCATTCAATGAAATAAGTCTCCTCTCTGGTAAAATAAATGGATGGAGAATAGTTTCATGCATACCATTTCCAAGAGTATAAGCGCTCGTCCAGGATTTGATCTCCACTCCCTGTGTCCATTTCCTACGCATTTTTTGAATGGTAATCACCTTAATTTTATTAACATCATTATTTATAAAGAATAGATTTTTTTTAGATATGTTTTCGCTAATGAAAAATATATAGGGCTTGTTTTTTCCCTCTATTCTAACTCAGAACCAAATAAAATATGAAAACCTGGAGGATTTTTTTATCAGCAATCCTTTAAGAAAAATCAAAGGAATTAATTATTTACAAATAATCTCTTTTCTATTTATATTCTTAAAAGACCCCCGCCTCAAAAAAGAAAATGTCAACATCGTGACAAACCAAAGAAATATCAGTAATTTTTAATAATAATAATAATAATAATAATAATAATAATAATAATAATAATAATAATAAATTCCAGATGTCAAAAATATTAGAAATGTGCAAATAAGAAATTTTAAAGATGGCTAGTTAAAAATTTCAAAATATGTTTTCAATTTCTCAAACAAATCATAAATAAAAAATCTAATTATTAATAAAAATCAACAATTAATTGATATTTTTAAGTATTCGTCCATTCAAAAGTAATAATTAAATAATTCAAATAATCTATTTACATTTCCAAATTTGCCCAACGCACTGCCTTAATAACCGTATATACTCGAACAAGGAACAACTTCATGTAATGAACAACGACCAATTTCTAGCTGAAATGAAGTATTTTTATCGACAAAATAAGGCCTAAAATCAAATAACCTTCGACGTTTGAAAATATTTCAATGAGAGAGAGAGAGAGAGAGAGAGAGAGAGAGAGAATTTAGCACTTAGCTATGACGAGGAGATGTAGAATATTTCACTTAGTCTTGGGTTTGGAATAACAATATCCCACTTGACTGTAGGGAAGGTATATGGATGAGCGTATCAGAGTGAACCTGGGAGTAATGTTTATGAAGGGGCATTATACATTCCTCAGAGCTCCAGTATTAGAATTTCACCATGAGATAGAGTTTAACGTTTTACCCAGGACACGAAGACACTCAGCTACCGCCTTCCATGATAAAAAATAGTTGGGGCTTCCAATAATGGCAATAGGGTTGGGATAATCATAAAGATGCAAGAGATTCACATAACCAGCCGGTTGATCAGAGGGGGCCTCTTTGCCCGCCCCTCTATCCTAAGTAAGAGCCAAAATGGAGTGTTGCATGTCATGGGCTGTTGAGCTACCAGGGTCAACTGGTGTTCCTAGTGTGAGGATATTTCTCCTCTGGAGATGTGTAGTTGGTGTATTCTTCTGTCCTCGCCAATAGAACTGAGGAACGAACAGAATTGTAATACATATATGATCCTCCAATGTCCATACACAAGGTATGCCATCCATTGATTCGTTTTCTGTCGGACATTTTAGTTCTGTTTAAAGCAATACATAATCGGATATGAAGAACACAGCCCACTGAATCAGAACTGACGATAACGGCGCCGCTGATACCTTCTTTAATAAACGAGTGGTGGACAATGCTTTACCTATACTCCTTAACAAGCGGGAAAATAATTCCGACCTGAAGATCCACACTAGCGTGTACATTGGGAATTTAATGGGGATGTTAACGGTTTGTGTAGGAATAATATATTTTCCCGTTCAGGTTTGATATTAATCGTCAAGGAAGCCTAGCTACAGTGTTCCCATGTTCTCTGTTGCTATCCATCATTCCCATGGACTTTTCGGAATATAGTGCCATATATTCCACTTCGTTGAATCCCGCGGTCTGGTTTAGGTGCCTGAATGATAATTTCATGCTATGGCTCCACCAGGAAGACATATATGGGAACTGGGACTTTCTATACAGTCCATGATGTAATAATACAATTTCTTTTACAAGAGATTCTAGTTATCTGCAGATAGCAATTATATAACGTTAATGTATGTATAAAACCCACTGAAATGGAATTATACGACACCTGTCAAAAACTATGGAATTAACACACTTTGAGATTTTTAAATTTTTTATTCAGTAGTAAATAAGCTAATAACAGATACATTTCTTTAATAGCTGAAAATTCTGGGTTTATCAGGCATTCATTAAAAAATTGATTGAAGTAGATTTAATGGTATATTTCCCCAAGGCATGCTAATGGAAATATTAGGAAATAACCTATTTCTAAGGGGAAAGAATGAAAATAAAATAGAATTGACACTATATATATATATATATATATATATATATATATATATATATATATATATTGGTATGTACGTGTCAACTTATAACTCAGAAACGAGATGTTATTCAGATTCGAAATCTTGCATACAACTTGACCTCCTTATAACTAAGAAACACACCAAATTTGGTTATTGATTTTTTTACTAATTAACGAATATAATTAATCAATTAAACCAAAATCAAACGATAATCGTGGCATAGCTTCTTCTGCTGCTAATATCTTTAAAATTTCGCTGCTTATATTCAGAAGTGATTTAAAATGGCGCCGCTACTGGTAATTTGAAGTTGACAAATTTATGCCCTAATCGTTTCAGCTCGGAATTTTTCGCGTATCACCAGTCTAATCTTAGAAATATTTATTTGATTAGAAAGAAAAGAAAATAATCTTTCTAAATATGTAATTTGTATGTGATTTTATCCATTGGATTATTTTTTACAGTGAAGTAAATAACAATAATAAACGAAAACATTTAATTTAACGATTGATAATAACTCAACTTTGTTTTTATTATTAATACTTTCATTTTAGAATAAAATATATCCATTTTTAATCAGTATTTAATTTTTTCGTCTGTACAAAATGTTTTACATTCATATTTTTCTATTTTCTGCACACACACACACACACACACACACATATATATATATATATATATATATATATGTGTGTGTGTGTGTGTAGAATTAAACAAAAGACACATCACCTGTTTAACAATTCTATTTTTTATCTTTTCGAGTTTTCTGGCTAACTTTTTAATATTTGGGTGGAATTCGTGGATAAGTCCAACAAAGTTCAGGTCCCGAGTACTATCGGCACATCGAAGTGCCATCATCAGTACATCGAAAGTACTCGGGACCTGACCTATGGTGGACTTACCCACGAATTCCACCCAAATATTAAAAAGTTGGCCAGAAAACTCGAAAAGATCAAAAATACAATTGTTAAACAGATGTGTCTTTTGTTTAATTCTACATGTATAAACGAAAGAATGCTGCCCAAATACACACACACACACACACATATATATATATATATATATATGGGTGGCATCTCTCGTGGTGAAATGGTTTGCAAAATAGACTGGCAAACCATGATTAATAAGTTCCAGCCTCACTCGATGCCTCTTACATTCAGCCTTATGCTATATCTAAGCGAAGCTTAGTATATATATATATATATATATATATATATATATATATATATATATATATATATATATATATATCAGTTATTTTCCTTTGCTTTCCCCCTTTTGCTATGTTCTCAATTTTATTATACCGTCTTTCCCATTTCCGTTCTTTACTTTTCTATTTTCTCCTCTCTTTATATTCTTCTTCTCTCCTTTTTCTCTCCTTCTTTTTCTCTTTTGCTTATTCTTATTCTTCTTTCTCAAAACAGCATGGTTGTCAGTCTATCAAACACAGGCTCGTCTCCTGTTCTTCGATAACATTTCCCTGTAAATTGTGTTGGGATATAAGCCAAGTTGTGGTATCGATCACGCCAGCCAAATGATGAGACGTGTTCTCTCTAGAATACAATAAGAAGAAAAAAAGAAGAAGTGACATTCTTCAATCTGGTGGTCACCTTAGAGCGGAAGAGTTGAATGACGCAGTGTATTTTCTACAATAATCAGAAACTAGGCATATCGGAGTAGATAATCTCATAGCAAGAGTAAATAAACTTTACGAGGTATAGATGATATTTCTATATAGAATCTTTACATTAACTAGCAAAAATATGCAAGTATTAAAATTTAATCTTATAAATTATATTAAATTAGAACGGCTAATGAAACTTAATAAGAATGCAGATAAAAAGATTTGAAACAGAAAGGGTTAGAGGTAATGTTGAACTTTAAGTGACTAAATTCCTACAATAAAATTGTACTTGCGCATTATTTGAAATGAATTTAGTTGTCATTAAAAAATACATTTTATATTATTATTATTATTATTATTATTATTATTATTATTATTATTATTATTATTTTGAAGTTAAAAACATAAATAACTCTCATTTAAGTCTCAAAACGACTTAACTTTCAAAGCAGTGAGAATTAAGTTTCTTTCTTCTTTTTTCCGAGAAGATGCTTGTAAACAATGGCGGCAATCGTTGATTCAACGTAATTTTCATGGAGAAAACAAGACGCTTTTCAAATCCATTTTAATGCATGTTTTTAAATCCAATATATCATAAAATGTATTTTTAATAACAATTAAGTTAATTTCAAATAATGCGCAAATACAATTTATGGTAGGAATTTAGTCACTTAAAGTTCAAGATTACTTGGTTATAATAAAAAAAATAGTACAACTGAAACTTACTTTTTCATCACACCCATCTTTCATTGCTAATTTTTTCTGATTTAACTATATAGTTAAAATAGGAAATAAAGAATTAAATGAGAGTTATATTTTCTTGTTAATAGATTTCTTTTAAGTTTATCCCCGAGATATTTGTTCATATTCATTAAGATAAAACCAAATAATTAGAAATCAATAATACTAAGTAAATATTTATTAAAATCATATTTTTTAATCAATATGCAAATAAGTCTTCCCGGTCGCACTGGAAACTGCTATTTTGTTGTATATATAAATACAATAGCATATTATTTGTATGTAAATAAGGCGAACAGTATTAATAATGTAAAATAATTTTAGCAATGATTGAAGTTTAAATAAAATTATAATCATGGAGAATGTGACGAAATTAAAGGGAATTTTGCCTTGAATAGTAATATAGTTTCAGTTACAGACGAAAAAACACACAATCTCCATTATAATAAGATGTTGAAATATGTGATTTGATTGAAGTTATTATGGAGAAAATAATGGAAGGATGAATTAAAGATGGGTTGATAGAAGTGATCTGAGGAAAGCCATAGTACATCTTCTTTTTTTAGACCTATCCCAAGGAAAAAAAATGTAACATCAGAAAATAAACTCCAATGTTTCTTTTTTTGTAACCAACGTGTCTCTTTTCCGATCATGGCGTCGTTATCAAGTGACAACCTTTTTCTGAATAATACGAGATTATAAAACATTCGTTTGTATGCAGTCAGCACACCAAAGACTGTCATTCAGGAATTAGTCTGCAGAGTCACTTGCGCAGATGCAGATAACTTATTCATTTTTTTGGACACTACGCCATCGTCCTAAGTAGACGGACAGGTGCCAACAACAACATAAAAGATCCGTCAATCTACCTTTCTATTCCCAGTCTTTCCAATCTATTTCAGTCTGTTGATTCTACAATCCCATGTGAGAGGTTTGGATTAATTTGTTGTATTTTACGGCACGTCAACCCTTGTTAGACTATTTTATATCAAATAGATATTGTTTTATTCGTGCTTGATGGGTATTAAAAAAATTTAAAACTCAATTTTTAATACATTTTTAAAATCTCATTTTTTTTCTTAGAAACCCATTGATGGTACACAAACAGGTACTACAACTCAGGATCAGAGTGGACGTAGGGGTAATGGCGATGAACGGCACCCCACACTCCCCAGAGCTCCAAAATTGGAACTTCGCTATTAGATGCAGTATATATTTATTTACCAACCCCTCCACTCGAACAGGATGCGATACAAGGTCAATTTCTTAAGCAGAGTTTAACAGGTTTGAATTCAGAGTTTTCCTTCTCCTAGACTGGTAACCTAGCCATGGTTAAAGAGTCCAGTCTTCTCTGCTATTTACCCATAACTGGATGGAGAATTGGATTCATACTTTTCCCAAGGGTATTAGCCCCATGTGAAATGCCAACAGCTTCGTCTAGGAATTGAACTCTAGTTGATGAGTCCATTTCCTGCGACTCTAACCATTAGTCCACGCGCCTCTATTAGATGCAGTATAACGTCATACCCAGGACACAAAGAACCACCCGACAGGGCGATTGGAGCAGAAATTATACTGAAATGATTTTTACAATAAATTATTTTGTATTTTACAAGTATGTTGCGAGTACCTATTTTGTTGTGAGTCATCTACATTGTTAATCACTTTCTTTTTTTGTTTACATTAGTGAAACAAGTGAAGAATGTCCCACTGACCAGTTTGAAATGTAAAACTAACAAGACACATGTCATGAATGGTTGTGGCTGACAGCTAGTTGACTAAAAATAGCTTTTGCTTTAGGAAATTTAAATCAAACGTGCGAAGAGCAAGGTGATTGGCAGGTGTCATTAAAAACAACAATAATGGAATTTAAAATATTCAATGGCATAATAGTAAAAAGTCACAGTGAAATCGAGATATAAAAAGAGGAATATTTACTGTGAGCAAGAAAGTCAAAACCGGTAAAGCAACAGGGAAAAGGACAAATATACAAGACGAAAAGTTTTGCCCTTCTGAGTGAAAGGGGCGATCAAAGAGCCACCTTCCAATCAATCGCCTGGTTGAAACATCGATGTTCAGTCAACAATATATCTCATTTTGGCCCATACTTGGGTTAGACGGGCGGTTGGAGAGGTCCCCTCCGATCAATCGGCCGGCCACGTCAATTCCCAGCACCTATATATCCCAACCATCTTGCCATTTTGGCAAACCCTGACCCTTTTTATCATATGGATGCTAGAATGCAGGGGATGAGGGTCTTTGTGTCCTTGGTAAGACGTTAAACTTTATCTGATGGTGATGTTTCAATTCTGGAGCTCTGGGGAATGTGGAATACCCTTCATCACCATTATTTCCGGCTCACTCTGACCCGAAGTGGTAGTTCCCGTCAATCTATGAATTAAGTAGATAAAAAATGAGTTTAAAATGTGTAAAAAAAATTGAGTTTAAAAAATTGTGTACCCATCAGAAATGAAAAAATAATACTTCTTATGGTAATAAATGATACAACAAGGGTTGACGTGCCGTAAAATCCAAGCAACTAAGTAACCTGTTTGCAACTAGAGCGATTATTGATTTAGTTCCATTTATAAGTTTGTGGCGGATTACGGCTCATCGTGTTCCAATACGGTAGAGTATAAATTTTAAAAAATTGAGTTTAAAAAATTCTGTACCGATTGAAAATGGAGAGAACAAAACCTATTATAGCAATAAAATAACACAAGGGTTGACATGCCGTAGAATCCAACCAACCAACTTGTTTTATTATTGATTCAGTTCCATCGACAAGTTTGGCTGCGATATGCGTGGGGTAGGAATATTTTATTTTTTGTTTTTATTTAGACATCGAAAGTAAAACAAGGAAGCCTTTGGCATTAAATAACCCACAAAGGTTGATATCTCATTATGAAAAGAATCCAAACCTAATTCCGGATCACCTTCTTAAGACTAATTTAATGCCGCAATTTGATACAAATAATTAGCACTCAATTCTATGGTTTCAAGGTGTTAATCTAGGGGTGCAGGTGTTAAGCTTTGTTAATTATTATTCTAAGTTACTACTGCCTCTGACCAGGATTGAACCTGCCGTCTAAAGATAACTGTCTCGTAGAACTGTCTAAACATAACTCCTTTATTCAAGAGGCTATGTGTCCAATTGGACAATTCAGTATGAATTTTGGTAACTTATAAACCTAAACTAATTTAATGCCGTAATTTCTATGGTTTCAAGTATTCCTATTTAGTATTACAATTTTCAAACAATCTCAAACAATTGTATTGAACCCAAATATTGGACCCTGACAGTCTAGGACTGAGTGGATATGGAATAAATGACAATGAAATGGTTAATTCTCACCACTGGATGTAGATTACAGTCTAGTTATGCTGAAAGCACGGATTCATACGAGACCCCCAAAATGAATCAGTTCAATACTTCATTAGGTAACTAATTAAATAACAGCAGGTACTGTAAACCTGAGTCCTTCGTTCATAAGATTGACTTGATTTGGCATTACATGACCCTAAAAGGGTTGGTATGCGCTAGAAATGCAGGTATTTTGAAAATATAACTGAGAATTGTCAATGAAATACAGAACAAAATTAAATTGTTGGTATTAACATATACAAGGAAAGATGGATAGACTTGCGGTAGACGGCTTGAAGAAAATATTGTAGACTTTTAGGAGTTAATATTGATGTAAGGTTTGGAAAAAAAGATTGCATTGGAAAATGAGAAACATAACTTGAGGATGTGAATATAGAGAAGGAAAGGAAGGATGCATTAATGGTCACAGAAAGAGAAATAAGTAAGGTATTAATTTGGAATTAATAAAAAGGATTGTTTCATCTGTAGGCATAATTTAACGGAAGATGCTTCTAGGAATGGACATGAAAAGAAGATAGGTAAAATGAAAAAGAATATAAAGGAATGAGTGTGTGATTAAAAGGGGAAATGAATATGAGATGGAAGAAATGACATATAGAATGAAGGGAAAACGAACAAAATCTAATAAAGAGACAATATATATATATATATATATATATATATATATATATATATTATATAATATATAATATATATATATATGTATATATATATTCTCTTATATATATTGTCTCTTATATATATATATATTATATATATTATCTCATATATATATATATGTATATATATTATCTCATATATATATATATATATGTATATATATTATCTTATATATATTATCTCTTATATATATATATATATGTTATATATATATTGTCTTTATATATATGTATATATATTATATATATATATATATATATATTATATATATATATATATATATATATATATATATATATATATATATATATATAGAATAATTTTGACACAATAGAAATATAATGGAAATCCACAAAAATCTATAATAATAAGTGAGAAAGAAATATTGTTAAACGGTTTCGACGGGAAAAAAAAGAAGAAATGGCTAAAAATATGATAAATTATGATTTAAAAAGGAAGAAAAAAATTTGGAGAAAATAATGTTATTTTGTAATGCGTTTGTGAAGTAAGAGACAGTGGCGAAACCGACGAAGAAAAGTTTTTTTTTTAAATAAGGGATAAAAAAGTAAATAAGAAAAAAAATGAATAGTGCGGGAGACATATCCGTTTGGGGGTTGAATAGAGACTGCGGTTATGATAATGAAGCAATAAGACTTTTTTCTTCTTCTGTATTCTTCCTTGGGAATCATGGTTTTCAAAAAAAAATGTATAGTGAATAAAAACAAACAAATTGGAAAAGCAAAAAAAGAAAAAAAAAAAAAAGAAGAAATTCCACCCTGCCTCCTCTCCCGGGCTATTGTCAAGATAATGAGCTAGTATAATGACAAATGTCCTCGCGGATAGCCGGATATTAGACGCAAGACGAGGCGAGACGTCAGCGAGAGCTGAACGAGACTTTGTTTTGACTAGCCAAGTTGGCGTTTTTTTTTTTGTTTTTGTTTTTGTTAATTTTTTTTTTTTACTTTTTCTTTTTGTTGTTTTTTTTTATTGTTTTTTTTTTTTTTTCGCTATTACCATCTGCGAAATATTTCACCACTAAATGACCTCGATTTAAAAATCAATAACACTTTGTTTTCTTTCTTTCTTTTTTTTTCTATCTGTCTTTTCAAAGTTATCTCTCATCATTTCTTCCTTTTCTTGTATTAGTCAATTCTCCCAAAACATTTTCAAATATCTATATAGTTTTCCAACCTTTTGCAGAATTGTTTGAAGGTAGATGTTTTATTGACTTATACATATAGAGACAAATTTTGAGCCAATTTTCTTCGAAGAAAAGACAAAAAATAATACAATTGTATTTCACATGAATTGGGGAAATAAAAAAAAGAAATAATCCTATACTCTGAGATAAAGGTTTAACAAGGAGTATAGACATTACTCCTTCTACCCAAGACCCAGACACAGTAATCAGCTTGGATATTTTTATCTGTCTGCCTGTGTCTATCTCCAGAAATGAATAAAAAACACACGCATAAACACAAACACATACACGCACTCGCAGGGACGGATGAACGCAAAAACACACTCAAAAATACATGTCGATACACACGCACTAACACGGAGAGATGCACGTACGCACAAATACATGCATACTCTCTCTCTCTCTCTCTCTCTCTCTCTCACACACACACACACACACACACACATATATATATATATATATATATAATATATATACACATAAGAGTAATCCCAAATGCCTGTGTCCTATCTAGCACGGACGGATGAATGCAAAAACACACTCATAAAACACAACATATTCACACGCAAACACATACACCTAGATACACATGGACTGACACTGCGTGTGACCTTTACCAAATACACACACACACTCACACACACACACACATATACACACACCCATACATACATACACATGAGAGTTATCCCAAATATATGGTCTCCAAATAATTTAGAAATCACAGAAACGTTTATTGTTTATTGTCAATTATATTTACAGTTCGAACATGTATCTATTTTTCTACATAATCCCATTTTACTCGATTCATTTTTGTAGGCATTGTCACAGTTCGTTTATGTCATACCAGCTTGCTGCCATGTCGTTGAGAAAGCGTTAAACTTCGTCGTTCGATTACAGGTGTTATAGAGTACTAAACAATTAATACATTTGGCCTTTATGCAAACTCAAATAAAATCGACTTCATGTGTTTTAAAAGGGAAAGAGGCATCTCCACACTCAACGGTAAGCCTCTGAAGCCGGTAGAACAATTCACATACCTAGGTAGTATTATCTCATCCATAAAAAGCGATGTTAATGCATACATAATGAACGTGTGGGATATTATAAACAAAATATCAGTCATATGGAAATCCGATCTCATTGACAAGTTAAAGAGATTATATTTCCAAGCCGTAGTTGTTATCAATGCTGCTGTGTAGCTGCCCCACTGGAAGCGCCTAGAGAATAAGCTTGATGGGAGCTGCACAAGAATGCTGCGTGTGATATTTAAAAATCTTGGCAACAAAACCTCAAAAGGAAGCAGCTGTACGGTCATTAGCCCCCTATCACACATGCATGTGAGACGAAGAAGACATGCTGGACTCTGCTGGAGAAGCAATGACGAAATCATAAACGACGTCCTCCTGTAGAAACGAGTACATGCCAGAACGGGCCGTTTAGCAAATACCAATATTAATCAGCGCGTGGTCTAATGGTTAGAGTCGTAGGAAATGGACTCAACGCGAGTTCAATTCCTGGACGAAGCTGTTGGCATTTCACATTGCGCTAATACCCTTGGAAAAGGTATGAATCCAATTCTCCCTCCAGCTATGGGTAAATAGTAAGGCAGACTGGGCTCTTTAACCTTGATTAGGCAACCGGTCTAGGAGAAGGAAAACTCTGAATTCAAATCTGTTAAACTACGCTTAAGAAATTAACCTTGTGTCGCATCCTGCTCGTGCGGTGGGGTTGGTAAATATATATATTAATCAGCTCTGCGTGGAAACAGGATACTGTACAGAAGACCTCCAGAGAGCAATAAATTGTAGGGACGGTTGGCGCGAGATTATCATGGATATCCGTCTTACTAGCGCGATATGATGATAACGGTGTCTTTTATTATATGGTTTTACATTTATAAAATTAAAAAATACTGTTAAAAATATTGTAATACGGTTATAACATCACTGATATATTTATTTCCGTTATAAAATATTTTTTTGTAAATAATTATGTTTGATTATTTGATTAAAAATAGTTTTGTGATTAATCAGGTCCAAGTTAGTACAAAAATAAAAAAAAGAATAAAATAAAAAAGGTATTTGATTTTAAAACCAAATTGATTTCCGGTGTGCCATTGATTTTTACATTTACCAAGTGCATTGGTACCATTAGAATAGTGTCAGATTGCAATCTACAAACACAGGAACCTGAATCAAATTTGCCGTCTTCAGTCTTTCTTCTTGCCATTATCTTCTGTTCTGATCAAAAAACAAAGCAGTTCAGAAAACTTTACTCACAAACAAACAAATATATATTTGCATAAACTACCATTAAATCCGATTGGACCTAATATATACCCAATGGTATATGAGGAAAAAAACTCATATAAGAATTAGATATGGTTTGGGCTATAATGGCCATAATTGCTTCTTATAACACGGTAGAAGGTCACAGAGATGTCTCCAACGTAGATGAATATATATGTAATGAAATCCAAAAAAGAGGTACATATAACAAAAATACAGACTTAATTGTCTGAGCACATATAACATGAAATATAGATACATTGATACAAACAGTTGGGACGAAAATATTTAGAAATTAAGGAAGACTTCTTATACAATAGAAGAGTCACTGATTGTACATGACCTCATGGTAGGGTCTATAAAGGGCTACGTACTCACATGGGTACAAACCTATAGTTGGGTGGAGGGAAACACTCCACCTTAACGGACCGAGACACCACTCGTCTAGTGCATCATTGTAGATGCCGGATCAAAGAGAGACAGATTGACTCCCGGACTAAGTTTAAATAGCCAGGCAGTAGTGCCACCTAGTGGCAAATCCTGGCTGCAAGGGAAGATAATCCATGTTACTCAAGTCCATCCCAGCAAGGGCAAACGACCGCTACAATATTAAGAGTAGTTTGCATTTGACGATTATCACAAGCTTTTGGCTAACCCTCTTCAAAGCCGATTTATCCACTTTCTTTGGTTGTATTGTAATCTGCACATCGAACTCTACTAGAAAAGATAATATAATAGACACCTTAAATTAACATGAAAATATGTACTTTTAAATGCTTTTTGTTAGGGGTGCTTTTAAGTCTCATGTTCTTGTAAATTCATCAAATCGACCATTTCTTTTGTTGGTATTGTAATCTATGCATTGAACTCTACCAGAAACAGCAATAAAATCGACACCTTAAATTGATACGAAAATACTGTTTCAGACAATGTCATGTTTATAAGTCTGATATTTCTAGCAATTCATCGAATTGACCACTTCCTTTGTTGGTATTGTAATCTATGTATTGGACTCTACATGAAATGACAATAAAGTCAGCTTAAATTCACACTAAAATGTGTAATCTTTGAGGCACTAAATAAGTTTTTTTTTAACTTAATACGTCCGCCCATTCTTCTAATTCTCCACTTTCTACTGTGGAAATGTAATCTATATATCGAAATCTACACAAAATGACAATAAAAAACGAATCCTTACATTTCTAAAAAATATCTACTTTTTAAGGCACTAAATCAATCTCTTAAAGCCTCATATCTCCGCCAATTTTTCTCTCTCAAGCCGGAAAGCTTTAAATAATACATTTGATACATAAAAAAATAAGTCGAGGGGACAGCCTGAAGTCGGTACCGGTCAGACAGCGAGGGATTATATCCCCTTTTCAATAGCGCTAGACCAAGGAGATTGTTTTAGAGTCTGAGGGGGAGTGTCACATCTACCATCAGCTCCTCACTTTACCACACAGATACCTGTGCTACTAATACCCTGAGTTCGCGAGGGCCGGTATCGAACCAGGAATCTTCTGGTTCCCAGTGGGACGCTCTACCGACTGAGCTAGGCCGGCCTTAATTGTGATACATAATGAATAGGCATATCCTATCATTTTTGTAGTGAAGTGTAGGATTTAAAATCTAACGGTTAAACTCATGTAATTCATGGAAAATCACTTGTTTCATTTTTTTTATTGACAGAATATCACTTCGAGGTTATCCGAGCGGTCCTCTCGGATTGTCCGGGGAGGATCAGGGGTTTCGGAGAGCCTGAGAAAGTAAATGAGAAACGACTAGAAAGCGGTAGGGAATAGACGCTCATTTGCGTTCTACACCGCGCCAGATTTGTATGGGTATCGCGGAAATAAAGATGTGTGCACCATATGAATAAGTATCTGCTTTCATAAATAGGAAATAAAATGGACGCGGATATATTTACTACCCTAAAAAAAGCAATCCAGAGAATAGAAGATATAAGAACATAGCAATGATTATTGAAATAAGAACAGTATGCCCTGGTATGTTTTTGAGCCTCATATCTCTAGCAATTAATCAAATTAACCACTGTCTTTACTGGTATTTGGGTAGATATATTGTTGATATGAATTTTAGCTCACCATATCATTGCATAGATTCCGCCCTGTTGGCTGAGGCTGAGGAATACACCGGCTGCACCTCTGCAGGAGGGGGTAAAATCCCCCAAATGGGGCCACCTTTTGACCGTAAGTAGCGACCCGTTATGTTAAGGAATAATTTCGTTGGGTGAGCTGTCCTTAATATGAAACACTCCACTTTGACTGTTACTTAGTCTAGACGGTTAATCGGTGAGACTCTCTCCAATAAATGGGCTGGTCACGTCAAGCCCTAGCACCTATATGATTGTCCCAACCATATTGTCATTATGGCAAGCCACAACTCTTTTTATCATATGTGTACTCGAATGCGGTGGCCGAGGCTCTTAGCATCCTGGGTATGACAGTAAACTCTATCTGATGCTGAAGTTATAATTATGGAGCCCTAGGGAATGTGGAGTACCCTTTTATCACCATTACTCGGGGTCCACTTTTATACAGAGTGGTAGTACCTGTTAGGGTCCTATCAATGGGTTAAATAGAAAGATGTGTTTAAAAATGAGTTTTAGAAACTGAGTTTTAAAACAAATTGTGTACCCATCGTGAATGAATAAAACAAAATGTATTCTGCATGAAATAACCCAACAAGGGTAAACGTGCCGTAAAATCAATCAAACAACCAACAGCAGAGATCAAAGCTGTATTAATGCTCTTAATTGTTGAGGGTCGGTATCGAAACCAGAACCCTGTGTTTCTAAGGCAGATGCTCAACCGACTGATCTAAAGCGATCTCTAATAATTATAAATTATTGTGTTGTGTTCGTACTTTTATGTACCATTAAATATCACCTTGGAATTTCCTTTACCTAAGTAAGTACATTTCTTTTCCATTACGAAGGAGTTATTTTTGGCATGAAATAGGCTGTCTTAAAAAATAGAAGAAAGAAAGAAAGAAAAAAAGAAAGAAAAAAACGCGTGTGAATACTGATTTATTTATTCATTTTTTATTTATTCTCCTAGACTAATTCTATCTCTGGAATACGCCCGCACATTTTTTGATATCTCCTGACGTGTGCAATTCATAAGAAGCGGTCACAACTAATTCTATTGCTCTTAACGCCATATAAGCTAGGCCTATTCATTTTATATCCATGAAGTTTTTTTTTTGTTTCTCTTGGTTTTGTATTGGTGTTTGCTTTTTATTTGCTTCTTTCTTGTCCATCAATAAATACCACGTTTCTCTCACCGCCGCCCTCGCCAAGCAAATATTTTTCTGTTTGTAAAGTGGTTGACCAGAGGAAACGGATAAACCCCTTTCCGGAAATTATTAAATGCAGCAGCTGTTCTAAAGAAGACTTTACTCTACTTGAATTCAATGTTAAGAGAGTCTCTGTTCTTGACTCGAAGGATTGAACCGGCCTTTGCGAATACTCTTAACTCTCCACTTTTTTGTTTAGATGTTTTTTTGTTGAAGTGCTTTTTCTAGCACACTTCACACGTCTATCTTTTTTTATTATCTATTTATAGAATAAGCCTATATAGGTGGAATGAAAAAAAGGTTTTTCGAAGAGTAAAAGAAGATGTGATTACTAAGATCATAGCTTTTATTTCCTTGATTTCTTTTTAGATGAGGCGTGATAATTTGTATTATTTGAATTTTTAGGACAGTTGACCTCATCTTTATTATTATATGCACAGCATTTCGAGTGGTGTGCACTCTGGACTTCTTGTCAAACTCAGGAACCTTCTCTAACTCGGAAACCTTCTCTACAAACTCGGGAACCTTTTTGTCGATATTGGGAGCCTTCATGTTGTAATAGGGAATCTTTACGGAACTTCGAACCGAAACCTTTATTCAATCCAGCAGGATAGACTGTTCTCATTCCGTTAACCATGGAAATTAAATCAAAAACTCTATTGCAAACATTCAATATAAAAAAATGTCTGAATTATTATTTATATTTTATGTAGGAAGGGATGGGGCTTTGTAAAATATGGCAAAAATAAAATGGGTGAATTATTCCCGCAATAGATAGCATATCAAAAAAGAAAGCTCACACGGTATGAACATTGTTTTGAAATGTCAGTTTGTGTTTAGTAAAAAATATATTGTAAAATTTCAATTCAACAATATTGTCAGAATCCTTATTTATATTTTATATGGGAGGGGTGTCGGGGATCTTGAAAAGTATCTAAATTAATCTACCGATAAAAAGCGAGAAATTATCCTTGGTAAATATCTAAGCTAGGCCTGTTTTTACGCCTGTTACTGCTGTTACCATAGCGTAAATAAGGGCAGGAATTCGGGATGATAAAATAGTTATAGACCGGACAAAAATCTCTGAGTATTCGCTTCTTCCTTAATTTTCCTAATTTATCCGGTCATCCTTTATTGTTCCCTTGGCGTTTTTGGTAAATAAGTGAAACGATGTCAATTTAAACAGAGTAGAGCTGGTTTGAATAAACAGTTTTCCTTCTTCTCTACTGGTTGCCAAAAACAAGGCAAATAACCTAGTTTTGTTTATTTTCCCATAGATGGGAGACATCTGAGGGATTTATTTATTTTCAAACGCCATTAGCGATAGTGAAAAAAGTCCAGAATTTGAACTCAGGTCACCAATTTCATTTCCAACGATAATAACCATGACGCTAATCTCATTCCATTGTCTCAACATTTCTATTCCGAGTTTTCGAATGCTTATTTTGAGTTTGGAAATATGAAAATTTTTGTTTTCACAGTGTCACCTGTCAAGAGGTGACTCTGACGTACCGCTCTCTTTGTGATAAATGAGGTTTACCAAACATATCAAGTCGACGGTAGACACCTTACTATGTAGAAATACATTAAATCAGTTTGTCTAACTTTATTACAGGAATAATATTCGTCATGGGCACACACTATACCTACTGTTACAGGTAGATATATACATATACAAATATTAACCTGTAAAAGTAGGTATGACGTTACATATCATCTTGTGGTGATGTTCTAATTCTGGTTCTCAGGGAAGTGTGAATTAACTCTTCGTTGTATTACACCCAGGTCCTCTGATTTGGTGGGGTAGTATCTGTTAGAATTCATTATGTTAAATAGATAGAAATGAGAATTATTTGGATTATTCGGTCTTGTCCTCATCTTCATTGTGATCTTTACAACGTTTCGGCCGATGTGCCCTCCGTCCTTCTTCCGGTATTTCTTGTCGTATTCGTGAACTCTCTCGCACTCGGGAACCTTCTTTTCGCACTCGAGAACCTTTTATTAGAATTCGGGAAATACCAGAATAACGCCGGAGGGCACATCGACCGAAACGTTGTACAAATAACAATGGAAATGAGGACAATAGACCGAATAATCCAAATAATACTAATTATCAAGTCGCATCTAAAAATTTCCGAGAAATAGATAAAAATTAGTTTTAAAAAAGAGTTTTTATAAGGGTTAAAAGAGGTTTAAAAAATTAAAAACCTAACAAGAATGAATAAAATGAAAACGTCTTCGGTATGAAATAACCCAATGGTTGACATGGCATAAAATCCAACCAGCCAACCAACCAACCAACCAAGCCACACAGAGAACGATTCCATTTTGCTTACACCAGTCTGAACATGAATTGATGTTCTATTTATCTTATTACATTATGTTAATACCAACAAAAAATCACGAGAGGATCACATACGATAAATTTAACAATCGTATCAGCATCTTTTTAAGCGTTCTATAATGCTTTCAGCTGTGTTTGAAAATATTCGTTTTTTATGCGCTTTGAAAATTAACCATAAAGCCATCTATCTATATATATCTATCTCTTTCTCTGACTATCTATCTATCTATCTATCTATCTATCTGCTATTTCTTAACGCTATCCTTTTTATTATGTTCCTGTGGGTTAAGGATATTTTTTATTTGTGTATAATAATTCTAATTCCATATAACACATTCTTATATGTATATAAACACCGACACATACATACCTACACGCACGCACACGCACACACACACACACACACACACACATATATATATATATATATATATATATATATAGGGTGTATAGTATATATATATATATATATATATATATATATATATATATATGGGTGTATTAGTATATATATATATATATATATATATATATATGTGTGTGTGTGTGTGTGTGTGTGTGTGTGTGTGTGTGTGTTAGTATAGCGTATACATATCATTGTAGCGCACACACAGAGTCAACAGCGCTTGATGACAACAAGTTCCTTGTTTATAGGAATATCGGAACAACTCTTGGACACACACACACACACACACATATATATATATATATATATATATATATATATATATATAAAGGCAAGAAGTAGACGATACTCCGTACAAACAGTCACAGATGCAATCTATGCTGATGACCTTGTACTTCTTGCAGATACACCGGCATAGGCTGAGTCACTTCTACATAGCTTAGAGGAGGCAGCAAAGAATATCGGCCTCTATGTGAACGCCGGTAAAACAGAATTAACGAGTTTCTAAAAGAAAGGAAACATCTCCACATTCAACGGCAGGCCTCTTAAGCCAGTAGAACAATTCACGTACCTAGGTGGTAATATCTCATCCACATAGAGCGATGTTAATACACGAATAGCAAAGGCATGGTCGGCCACAAATAAATTATCAGTCATATGGTGGTCCGATCTCCTGTCAAGCTGAAGCGACAGTTCTTTCAGGCTGTGGTTATATCAGTGCTGCTATATGGCTGCACCACTTGGACCCTAACGAAGTGCCTTGAGAATAAGCTAAATGGGAGCTGCACAATAATGCTGCGTGCAGTCTTGAACAAGTAGTGGAAACAGCACCCCACAAGGAAGCAGCTGTACGGTCACTTGCCGCCCCCATATTACAAGCTATCTGAGTTGACGGACTAGGCATGCAGTACACTGCCGGAGAGCAAGGATGAACTCATAAGCGACGTTCTCCTGTGGAAGCCAACGCGATATGATGATGATATATATAAATGGACTCATTGACCCGAGTTCATGTCCTGGATGTTTGCATTTCATATAGTGCAAATGCCCTTGGGAAAGATTACTCCTCCTCCAGTTATGGCTAAATAGTCGAGCAGATTGGGCTCTTTAATTTTGGCCATTAAAACTCTGAATTCAAACTTTTTAAACTTTACTTAAGAAAGTGACCTTGTGTCACATTCTACTCGTGTAGATGAGCTGATACATATATAATAGGATTTTCTAACATTGTAGCTAACAATAATTTTTAAGAGGAACTTTCTGTAGAGAAGCCAACAAACAGGTTTTCTAAGACGACCAGTATATTTTTCAGATATTAATCACCTTTATAGATCTACGAGTGTGTGTCAAAAAGTAATGCCATTTTTTTATGCGAACTTTTTTTAGTCTTTTTATTATAAAACTAAGGCCTACATTGAGACCCTAACGGGGCCCAGAGCAAGAATCCGACGAGTAAGACCCATCTTGCCAATCGACAGTCATCTTTCTGCATGACAATGCTCGATCACACATGAGCATCAGGACAAGGGAGAAAATCGCCTCATTCGGCTGGACAACTTCATACTCACCAGATTCAGTGCCTTCAGACTATCATCTCTTCGGCCCCATAAATGAGGGTTTGAGAGGCAAAACATAATTACAGTGACAGAGAAGTGAAATCTGTAGTGAAGAAGTGGCTCAAAGAACAATCAACATAATTTTACGGGGCAAGGATACATGCTCTCATTCAAAGGTGGAATATTGCTATTAAGAGAAACGCTCACTATGTGGAGAAGTAGGGATGTGATCCACAGAGGACCAGCTTCATTTTGATGTATGATACATGTTCCTGTGTTGCTAATTATACAAAATGACATTACTTTTTTACTCACCCTCGTATTTAGATTATATGTGCATTGTTCATATGCATTGTTCATCTATCCTTGTATATTCATTTGAAAGTCTCTTCCGCCTTATTGACTTGTGTAAATAAACGTTCCCGCGCTGGAAAATTCGCCACTTTTAGAAATATTTCGCTGCAAACTTGAGGGCTCTTCATTGAGTGATGGCTTCACAGATAACAATATCTTTGAAATATTGTTAATATATGACACTTCTCTCACGATATATGAAGCTTACAGCTGAATTCTATTTTGATATTCTATACGATTACTTGCTACGAGTAACATGATGTCTCTCTTGTAATTTACAGTAGAACGTTATTATCTAATAACAATACATACAAATCCTGTGAATTAAATACAATGCCTGTAATTGCTGTGGCCTGAATACAATACATGCAAATACTGTAGCCTGACTAGAATATATCAAATATTTTAGCCTGATTACAATTTATATAAATATTATTGCCTGATTACAATACATGCAAATGCTGTGACCTTATTAAAACGCAATTAAATATTGTTACCTGATTACAATACATGCAAATGCTGTGGCCTTATTATAATAATGCAAATACTATGGTTAAATTATATTACATGCAAATACTGCGACCTGATTAAAAGACATTCAAATATTGGGACCTGATTACAATACATGCAAATGCTGTGAGCTTATTAAAACAAATTCAAATATTGTGATCTGATTAAAATACACATGCTGTAAACTGATTACAATACATGAATGTATTGTGGCCCAATTACAATACATGTATATACACACACACATATATCTATCTATCTATCTATCTATCTATCTATCTATATATATATATATATATATATATATATATATATATATATATATATATATATATATATGGTAAGTTTGGCAGCAACATTTCATTCAAACGAATTTGATCATTTTCAGAATCCGAATCATTTTCAAGTTTTTTTTTCAAGCTTCATAATAATTATTTTGATCTTA
>CM042144.1:76631722-76659222 GCA_023376005.1 Doryteuthis pealeii
TCGGCCGAAACCTTGTACAGATAACAATGACGATGGGGACAATAGTACGAATAATCCAAATAATACCAGTCACTCAGTTTATTTTTTACGACGATAACTATAAACATGTACCACCTACTCATCTAGGATGTTTGTTTTATATTTCTCCCCCTTGGTAAGAGAATTATAATATTGCTTGGCACAAACTGATACCTAATTATATATGTTTTTATTGTATAATATTCCACTATATATAGTACATTCTTGGTATCTTGGAAGAAAATTGTCTTTCTATAAAAAAAATCTGGTTGGATTGTACTTATTTATGGGTGATAGTCTTTATATAAGAGTTTTATGCCAATCATATATCCCGTATGTAGACGTCAGAAGAAAGGTCTTTGTTTATACTGTTTTTATATTCAAGTATACTTTTGTTATTTCATCTTTCGTTTTTCTTTCCTTCACTTTGGCGCTGGACACTTTTGGCCGGCGGCGCTAGCGGCGGTAGTAAATTAATGTTCCAAGAAATTATACAAGTGGCCATCAAAGGATATTAGACTTCAATGTTTTATTCTGACTAACACCAAAAGAAAAATCCGGCTTAAAACCCGTACAATACACAAGAGCGTGTCAGAATTTTGGATGGAGCTCAGAAAAATGAGAGCAATATGGTAAGAAGCTGAATTCTGAGTTTTATCGCGAGAGTTGTGAGGTTGGAGTTGGGGGGGGGGGTAAAGAACATTAGTAAAGGAAAAAAATGCAGTGCAGAGTAGGTGATGTGTAGGAAGATGAAAAAATAGAGAGGAATGAACAGATATTGCATCAACATTAGACAACGAAAAACGAACAAGTGCAATCGGTACAATTAATCTTATTATAATGGAGATTGCGTGTTTCTCAGTCAGTAACCGAAACTACGTCAACACCAACGATACAATTCCCTTAGTTATTCAAGTTATATTGTCAATGGTTATGAGATAATCATTACTTTATCTTAATTGGCATCTTAATTATTAACAATGACTCTATTAAGGTCTGAGATAGATTTATCTCAAAATAGACCATATTATTAATGTGGTATTTATCACGCATCTCACTTAGGCGGGTCAGACACAAGGTCCTATTAATGTGAGGCTTTAAATCAAGGCGACAGGTGTTGCCTGGTGAGATGCCCCCCCCACAGGGATCACGTCGTTAATTTCATTAATAGTCCCGTGGCCAAACTACTGACCCCATTCCCGAAGAGCCATGTTATCAATGCAATGTGTGTTATATATCATTAAGAAATAAATGTTTATAGTATATGGTGTGAACAATTTGCATACGGGTTTTAACAAGACCGTCTTTAATAAATAATTACTTGTGTTATTGATTTCTCATATTATTTTGATTTTCTCAAATGTATAAAAAGAAATACTATGTATAATTTTATATTGAAATCAATTTGAATAAAGTAAAAATAAATGTAATCTTTTTGTGTTCTTATTTAATTTCATTAGTCTTTCTAATTCAATATAATATTCAATTATATTAAAACTTAAATACTTGTTCACCGTGGGCACATATTTTGGGTAGTTTGATTAATAAATAAAAGAAGGATACGTACACCAACACACACACACACACACAACACACAAAGACACGTGCGCACATACACATACACACTTACACACTCACACACACATATATATATATATTTGAGTTAAGTCATCCTGGATATAGAGACAACACCTGGTTACTGGTTATTTCTTATACGATATTCAGGTACAAACGCTCTATCAATGATATTGAGCTGTATCTACTTAAAAATAAAACAGGCATATAATCTAAATTAATATATATATATATATATATATATATATATATATATATATATATATATATATATATGAGAAGTAGATACACAAGCGATGTATTTATGATATGGCTTTTTTAGCCGACAATTTTTGGGAGAATATGTGCTTAATTGAAGTCGTACCTAATTTTGAAAGTTAATTAATTAATAATTAATTAATTAATCAATTAGGCGGCATACCTATTAATTCGATTTGTTTAGCCTTACATTTAATAGGTATGCCCGCCTAATTGATCAATTAAATAATTATTGATTAATTAACTTTCAAAATTAGGTACGACTTCAATTAAGCACATATTCTCAAAAAAATATATATATTATATGTGTGTGTGTGTGTGTGTGTGTGTTTGTGTGTGTGTTGAGAGTGTGTTAGTGAGTGTCATAGATTCATTTAAAAACACTTCAGCAGAAAATAAATGTGTTACGTAAAACAAACACGGATCAGACATCAGGCCATGAATGCCATCATAACGCAAAAACCCAGAAAAACTAAGAAATAGAAAAAAAAACAAGAAATATATAATATATATAATATAAAGACAGAAAAAATAACACGTAAAAATCTAATTGTGTTTGGAATAAACATTTTGCTGTAACAGACAATCAAAATTCTGCGTGAGAACACAATAGAAACAAAAACAGATAAAAGAAAGCTAGGATGATCTAGGGACAAAATGGCATTTGACCTAATGGTGAAAAAAATAGGATACATCAGGGATAAAAAACACGAAGGGAACAAAGACAATTTCAATTTTAATTTAGATAAGATAACATACAGGAATAATATGATTGTTTGAAAGATGATATAAAGTCTATGGTTGCATAAACACGCGCACACCCGGATGTGATATATATATATATATCCCTCTCCTAAGGATAACTTTGAATTCAAAATTCCTATGGGTCGGTCGTTGACTGGGTTTGTGGCAACCCTTGATGCACCAATTCTTTCCTATCGACTGTGCCAAAAAGTGTGGATGGTCCAACACAAGCCTTCACCACTATAAACAAATCACTGTGTGGGTGGTCATTGTATGAATCCTCATGTGAAAAATCGACTGGAGAGTCCATAATATATATATATATATATATATATATATATATATATATATATATATATTATAGAGTAGAATGCATTTATTATTATTTATATTATTTCAGTGCGAATGTTACCATTGGTTTCAAAGCAACGTGTTAGCCACTTATCGTCAGGACAAGGCGCCTATTGGCAACAATCGCTCATTAAATGTTTTGTACCCTATAATAGATAAATACAACTCGTAATCGAGCACTTTATTTTCAATTATCCAATACTATAAAAAAAACTACTACATATATCTATACCTACATATATATCTATACTATATATATATAAATTTTTGAAAAAAAAGAAAAGACCAAGATAGACGTACCAACAAAAAATAATCTATTGGTACAGTATTTGGCCAAAAGGAAAAAAACAATTTATATGTATATATATGTATATAAGATATATATATATATATTCATATAACCGCTAGGATAATAGCTAATAAGTAAAAAGTGCTCAATACCTAAGTAGAGCAAATAATAAAGATAAATCTAATGAGTCAGACGAACCTACTATTAGTTTCGCTTAATGCTCTTCAGGGCTAAGATCTGACTCTTAAGAAGACCCTGAAGAGCATTAAGCGAAACTAATAGTAGTGACTCATTAGATTTATCTTTATATATATATATATATATATATATATATATATATATATATATATATATATATATCACTCTGCACGAGCAGGATGTAATACAAAGCCAATCCCTTAAGCGATGTGTAACTGGTTTAAATTCAGAGATAGCCTTCTGTTCGACTTGTGGCCTATCCAAGTTATAAAGCCATATCTGCCCAACTATTTTACCGAGAGCTGGAGTGAGAATATTTAGATGCATGTGTTTCTCAAGCGTATTAGCGGTATGGGAAATGCAAATAGCCTCCTCTGGGATTTGAACTCGTCTTGCCGAGTCCATTTCCTACGCCGATAACCATTATACTACGCATCGCCACCCCTCCATATAAATAAATAGAAAGACAGACAGACAGACAGACAGACAGACAGACAGACTGTGTAGGTATATAAATAGCTACTGAAAATATCTAATCAAAGCGAAGTAAAAAAAGAAATCGACAGTGTGGAATTTATGAAAAGAAAAGAAGAACAAGTTATTGGAAAAAGAAATATATATATATATATATATAGAGAGAGAGAGAGAGAGAGACAGAGACAGAGACAGAGACAGACAGACAGACAGACAGAGACAGAGAGAAAGAGACAGACAGACAGACAGACAAACAGACCGACAGACAGAGAGAGAGAGAGAGAGAGAGAGAGAGAGAGAGAGAGAGAGACAGAAAGACAGAAAGACAGAGAGAAAGACAGAGACATAGACATTGGCAGAGATAGAGAGATGTGAGGAGAGAGTGACTAAAAATGAGTAGCTATTTGCATAATATATATATATATATATATATATATATATATATATATATAGAGAGAGAGAGAGAGAGAGAGAGAGAGAGAGAGGTTGAGAGGGATTGAGAGAGAGGAATAGAAAGAGAGGGAAGACAGAGAAAGAGAGACAGACAGACAGACAGACAGACAGACAAAGGTACTGAGTAGGTATATATATATATATATTATATATATAATATATATATATATATATATATGAATAAATCCTGAAATCATCTAATCAAAGAAAAACAAAAAGAAATCGACAGTGTGGAATTTATGTACAGAAAATAAGAGATTTATTGGAAAAGGAATAAAATGAATATATATATATATATATATATATATATATATATATATATATATATATCTTTTATAAGAAACGGCTATGTAAATATATATATATATATATATATATATATATATATATATGTACATAGTTTTCTTTCTCTTTCCAATAAATCTTAAATACATATATACTACATATATATATATATATATATATATATATATATATATATAGATAGAGAGAGAGAGAGAGAGAGAGAGAGAATGACTAATAAAATGAGTAGATATATGCATAAAGAGTAAGAAGGATCGGAACACAAGAGGAGATTGTCTAGTGGGAAGCCGAGAAATAAGCAACGAATGTTCGTGGTGGCGAGTAGCGCAAAACTCCGTGTAGAATCAACATAGTTATAATCCGGCTTTTTCATATCAAAGTAAAGTAATGGTCGCTCCTCGATATTCTCTCCCCATCATGGCTGCTCTCAGGTAGACAAGCGGACGGGCGGTCGAGCAGGCTGACAGGTTGGTGTGATGGTCGATCGGATGGGGTTCTGGCGGGAAAAACGCGCTAGGACAAGCCGTCTAACGATCATAACGGCAGACTGCATTATCGATTTTTCTTTTCCGTTTTCTTATTGGTTCTTTTTTTTTTTGCTCTTTTTGTCTCATTGCTTTTTTTTCTTTTTTTTTTTTTTTTTTTTTTCTTTCTTTTTTTCTTCTTCTTTTTAGTCTTTAGCCTCGCTCTTCTAAGTCGATGCTCCATCCGGTTATCATTCTTTTTTCTTTCTTTTTTTTTCTTCCTATGTTTCTTTCGCCTCTTTGACTCCCCCCCCCGTTTTCTTTCTTTAAAAGTAGTATTTTTTTCTTTCTGTTTCTTTTTTTTCTTTTATTCATTGTCTTTCTTCTTCATTATCGTCTTTGTTTTTTATTTTTTTACTCTTTTATTATAATTGGATACTCTTTCTTTCTTTCTTTCTTTCTTTCTTTTGTTCTATATTTCTTTCATCTCTTTGAATTTATTTCTTTCCCTCCGTTTTCTTTCTTTAAAAGTAGTTATTTTTTCTTTCTGATTCTTTTTTTTTCTTTTATTCATTGTCTTTCTTTTTCACTATCTTCTTTTCTTTTTTTTCTTTCTTTTTTTCTTTCTTTTTTTCTTCTTCTTTTTAGTCTTTCTTCTAAGTCGATGCTCCATTCGGTTATCGTTCTTTTTTCTTTCTTTTTTTTCTTCCTATGTTTCTTTCGCCTCTTTGACTTTCTCCCCCCCCCGTTTTCTTTCTTGAAAAGTAGTTATTTTTTCTTTCTGTTTCTTTTTTTTCTTTTATTCATTGTCTTTCTTCTTCATTATCGTCTTTATTTTTTTATTTTTTTACTCTTTTATTATAATTGGATACTCTTTCTTTCTTTCTTTCTTTTGTTCTATATTTCTTTCATCTCTTTGAATTTATTTATTTCCCTCCGTTTTCTTTCTTTAAAAGTAGTTATTTTTTCTTTCTGATTCTTTTTTTTTCTTTTATTCATTGTCTTTCTTTTTCACTATCTTCTTTTCTTTTTTTTCTTTTTTTTTTTTAGTCTTTTATTATAATTGGATACTATTTCTTTCTTTCTTTTGTTCTATATTTCTTTCATCTCTTTGAATTCATCACCCGCCCCCCGTTTTCTTTCTTTAAAATTAGTTCTTTTTTTCTTTCTTTTTTTCTTGTATTTATTGTCTTTCTTTTTTTCTTTATTATTCTCTTTTAGTTTTTTTACTCTTTTATTTTAACCGGACACTCTTTCTTTTTCTTTCATCTCATTGAATTTCTCTCTCTTTCCCTGTTTTCTGTACTTTAAAAGTAGTTTTTTTTCTTTCTTTTTTCTTTCTTGTATTCATTCTTTCTTTCTTCTTCATTATCTTTTTTTTACTCTTTTATTATAATTGGATACTCTTTCTTTTTTTTTATTTTGTTCTATATTTCTTTCATCTCTTTAAATTTTTCTCTTTCCCTCCGTTTTTTTTCTTTAAAATTAATTTTTTCTTTCTTTTTTTCTTATATTTATTGACTTCCTTCTTTTAGTTTTTTTTTTTACTCTTTTATTATAACTGGATACTCTTTCTTTTTCTTTCATCTCTTTGAATTTCTCTCTCTTTCCCCATTTTCATTACTTTAAAAGTAGTTTTTTTCTTTCTTTTTTCTTTCTTGTATTCATTCTTTCTTTCTTCTTCATTATCGTCTTTTAGTTTTTTTAACTCTTTTATTATAATTAGATACTATTTCTTTTTTTCTTTCGTTCTATATTTCTTTCATCTCTTTGAATTTATCTCTTTTCCCCAGTTTTCCTTCTTTAAAAGTAATTCTTTTTTCTTTCTGTTTTTTTCTTTTATTTATTGTCTTTCTCTTCCTTATCTTCTTTTAGTGTTTTTACTCTTTTATAACAATTGTATACTCTTTTTTTCTTTTGTTCTATATTTCTTTCACCCCCTCTCTCTCTCTATCTCTGTCTCTCTGACCTCTGTCTCTGTCTCTGTTTCTCTCTCTCTCTCTCTCTCTTCCCGTCTTTTTAATAGTATTCATTCTTTTTTATATCTTTCTTTCCTTCGTGTTTTTTATTCACATTTCTTTTCATTTTTCTTACTCTTTTATACTAATTGGATACTCTGTCTATTACTTCTTTCATATTTATAAAAATGTATTTCTATCTTCTATTTCTTTGCATTTTTTTTTCATTTTCTATCATTTTTGTATTTTTAAAATTTATTTTCTATTATTCTTTCTTCTTTTTTTTCATTTCAACTATATTTTTTTAATATCAGGATTTTAAGCATATTTGTTTCATCTCTTTGAGTCTTTCTCTTTGTTCCGTATTTTCTTCTTTAATATTAGTTATTCTTTCTTTCTTTTTTCTTTCTTTCTTCTTACTTGTTTCCTTCTTTTTCTTTCTTTCTTTGTTTCTCTCTTTCTTTCTTCCTCATTATCTTCTTTCTAGTATTATTTCTTTTCATATTTGGATTTTCATCATCGTGTACCACATTCTTTCCTTTGTGTTTCCCTTTTCATTTTTTATTTTTTAAATAATAATTGGATACTCTTTCTGTATTTCTTTTTTTTTGTATTTTTTATTTTTTATTATTTTGATATTTTATAAATTTATTTTCTACTATTCTGTTTTTCTATATTTCTCTTCTACGGTCTAGTAGTTTTTCTTTCTTGTTTCTTTCATTATTTCATTCATTCATTCTTTTTTCTTTATTATCTTCTTTCAACTATTCTTTTTTCATATTGGCATTTACTTCAGCATATTTCCTTCATCTCTTTGCATTTCCACTTTTTACGTTTTCATCTCTAATAGGTATTATTTTTTCTTTCGTTTCTTTCTTTCCTTCATTCATTCTTTCTTCCTTTTTCATTAACTTCTTTCTACTATTCTTTTTCATATTTCGATTCCTTCAGCATGTATAACATTCTTTCCTTTGTGTTTTTCTTTCTTTTTTAAACTCCTTTATTATAATTGGATACTCTTTCCGTGACCTTTTTCATATTTAAAAAAATGTTTTTTTTTCTATTTTTTCTATTATTTTGGTATTTTTTATTTATTGATTTTTTTCACTGTTCAATGGTTTTATTAGTGTATCTTCTATAAGATCCGATCAATAAGTTCCTGACCTGGTGTGCCATTAATAACAGCATTTTGATCTGAGTATTTCACTATATAGTCCGCACCTTATATGTTAGTATTCACCAGTGATGAAAGGAGAATCTATAGAATAATACTAGTGTTCCTACAAAATACGACAGTTATCATCTTGCAACACTCTCTGATTAAAAATGAGACCGACTAAGTCATCCAAGATAAAAGATATCGTCACCTCAGTTAAATAATGGACCATTCCGTTTGATTATAAAAAAGAAAGGGAAGAAAAATGATAAGCTACTCAGAAAAATACAGTAATGAAGAAAGAAAGAAAGAAAGAGAGTAGGGTAAAGATAGAGAGAAGGGGTGAGCGCACAGAAGCAATAACGCTAATCTGTTTCAATCGAACATAATGAAAAGAAGGAATGAAATAAACAAGAAAGGGAGGGAGAGAGAGGAGGAGAAAGAGAGAGAGGAGGGTTAAATCAAAATTATTATAATCTTTCATTTTGAACTATTTACAATAGTTCTTAAGTAAACATATCAAACGTTGTACTAATTAAATTATCACACTGCGGTATATCCACCTATCAATAGGTTGACACAAGGTCATTAGAAAATGGCACCAAATCAGATTGGAAATCACAAGCAATGGCCGGTTAGCCCAGTTCTAGCAACCAGACACTTCCAGACTTATTGCTGTTCCTTTTGTTAGATGACATCCGTGTGTTCTCTTTCTTCTCGTCCCTGTCGTCGGGGTTTAGAATAATCGGAATGCACACAGAGCCCTACACAGAGGTAAGCCCCCCACAAAAAAAATTAATCTATTTTTAAAATTGATTTTTAAAAGAATGTTGAATACCCATCAAGAATGAATAAAACAAAATGTTTTCGGTATAAATTGACCCAACAATGGTCGGCATGCCGTAAAATCCAACCAACCAACCAATCGTTGAAAAATACCACCATTCTACAATCTCTTATTCTTCAACGGTTTTATTTTTTTCTTTGATTTTATATGCTGTTTTCTTTTGCTTCCATTTTATTGGCATTATTTCTTTATTACATCCAGACTTCTTACATTTTTTTAAAGCACGTTTTGTTCTTTGAAAATCTTTTTATTTTCACGCTACTTTGCCTCTTATATAGCCTCCATTTATCAATCTTGTTAGCGTTGTTGTTGTTTTTTTTTTTGATATTTTGGTTTTCTTAATAATAATTTATGCAAATTTATTATATTTCGCTCTGAGATGTCAGTTTCCTTTTATATCTCTCCTATGTGTGTATGGATGTGTTGTTGTTTTTTTAAAATATAAATTTGTTTTTTACACGTTTTGCCAAAAAAAGTTATTTTAATGAATTCCTTTTTGATGATGAGATAGTTTATCGATTTTAAAATTTTTGAAAAAAAATGTTTATTCTTTTCTTTTTGGGTCTTTGTGCTTATTATCTTTTTTCCTTGCTTATCTTGAAACATTTTCCAGGGTTTACTTTCATTTTTAATCCTTCATTTTTTTTCTCTTTCTTGTTATTTTAGCATTTGTTTTGGAGTTTTTTCCCCATATCTGCAATTTATTTTATCTAGCCAGTTTGCTTTTATTATACGTTTTATTATTTGAATTATTCTATCTTACCTTCTGTTTTTTATGTTTCTTATATTTTCATTAGACTATCATCAGGCTATCTTTCTTTTTCCTTTCCTCTCTCTCTCCCCGCCTCTCTCTCTCTCTCACTCTCTCTCATCATTCGCTCTCTCTTTCTCTCTGTCCTCACCCCCTCTCTCTGTCTCTCTCTGACCTGTCTCTCTCTCATTCTCATTTCTTGTTCTTCTCTGTGTATGTGTATATGTGTGTGTGTGTGTCTCTCTCTCTTTCTACTACTTTTTCGGTCTCCACCTCTCTCTCTATCCCTCTCTCTTCACCTCACTCACTCTATTTTCTATATCTTTGTATTTTGTACCCATTTGAGTATCACATCATTTTTGGCACAGTTTTAAAAAAATTATTTCAATATTACTTTTGACTGTTTTATAATTTTTTCATCTAGCCAGTTTGATTCTATTATACATTTCTTAATTAATAAATTCATAAAACGGCTGTAGAACTGCAACCACCAAATCATTCATCAGATGATCAGGCATGGTTTCGGGGCCAAGGTATCATTACCACTGACTCACAGTGCACCAGCAGTATCTTATCATACCAGCAGAATTTATTGGTTTGTTGTCACACTGTGCGATTGCCATGTCCACGTTGATGCAGTTAGAGCATTATCTTGGATCTTTTTATATGTATTTCTTCTTGTCTAATGGAGAAAGTCTAAGTTTAGTCAAGAATGCGGAGGTTGAGTTGTCCTCTTCTTTCTTTAAAAAAAAAAGTTATTTATGTTCTCATAAGTAAGGGACGATTTAGCTCAGTCGGTAGCGCGTTCGGCTAGGAATTACAAGGTTCCTTATTCGATACCGGCCCTCGCTAACCCAGCGAATGAGTAGCACAGGGACCTGTGCGGTAAAGTTAGGAGCTGATGGTAAGTGTTGGGCTCCACAGACGCTAAAAATAATCTCATTGGTCTAGAGCTAATGAAAAGGGGATAGATTTCTCGCTGTCTGGCTGATACCGACATTAGACTGCCCCGAGGATTTACTTTACTTGAATTATCATAAATGGAATATTTTTGAATTTTAATTTAAAATTACTTTTGACTATTTTTAAGATTTAGTTTAATTTTCAAACCTTCTGATCTACTATATGAATTCCTCTGTTTGCTTTTTTTAATTCTTCATTTTCTTATATTTTACTTTCGTATTATATTCTCCCAAGCCCTCTCGACTGGAGCCTTAGAAGACACCTCCCGCACCTCTGTAAAGGGGTAATATGGCCCCTCCAATGAGACCACCTGTTGGCCGTTGGTGGCAACCTGTGACGCTTCAGGACAGAATCCTGTTGGCTATGCAGTCCATGACATGCAAAACTCTACTTTTGCCCTTACTTAGGCTATACGGGGGATCAAAGAACCCCTCCGATCAATCGGCTGGTCACATGAAGCTCTAACACCTATATGATTGTACCAACACTATTGCCGTTATGACACACGCCAACTTTTTATCATATGTGCTCTAAGGCGGCGTCTGAGGGTCTCAATATTCTAATGATTAAGTTCCAATTCTTGTGTTCTGGGGACTGGGGAGTATCCTTTCATCATTATTACTCCCAGGTTCAATGTGACCCGGAGTGGTAGTAACATTTAAGGTCCCATCTATGGGTTGAATAGAAAAAGTAAAAAAATGTGTTAAAAAATGTTGGCATAGTTTTTAAAAAAATTATTTTTGACTATTCTTAAAATTCTTATATATTTACCAAAATATCCGCACGAGTAGGATGTGACACAAGCTCAATTTCTTGGGCGGAGTTTAGCAGGTGTGAATTCAGAGTTTTCCATCTCCTAGACTGGTTACCTAGCCAAGCTAAAACAGCCCAGTCCGCCCTACTCTTCTATAGCTGGGGGTAGAGTATTTTGGATTCATACCTTTACCAAGTGTATTAGCCACATGGGAAATGTAAACAGCCTCATCCAGGATTTAAACCCGGGTCGTCGAGTCCATTTCATACGACTCTAATCATGAAACCACGCTCCTCCTTAAATGTTTAAAACTTTTATCAAGCTAATTTGTTTCTATTTCTCTGAATTCTTAGACACATAGCGTAGTGGATAAATGAGTTTGATTAACACAGTTCTGTGTGACAGTTATCTCTAGACTGCAGGTTCAATCCTGGTCAGGGCAGCAGTAACATAGAATAATAATTAACACAGCTTAACGACTGTACCCCAGCTATGGTTAGCGGAATGAGAACAGGATACCCCCGTGTACTGAATAAAGGGCTAGGCTCAAAGTTCCGTGATGGAAAAGAAGGTTCCCGAGTTCGAAATGAAGGTTTCCGAGTGCGAGAAAGTTCCCAATTCCGACACGAAATACCTGAAGAAGGCCTGAGGGCACATCGCGGAAACGCTGTAACCATATCAATAAAGATGGGACAATACTCCGAATAATACAAATAATACCAGTTTGTTTCTTTTATAATTTTCTTATTTAAATTTTCCTCCTTTTCCTTCGGTTTTTAACGTTTCTTATATAATTGTATTTTGCATAGTGTTTTTAAAAAATAATTAAAAATTACATTTGACTATTTTTAAATTTAGTTTACTTTTCATTCTTTCTAATTTACTGATTGACATTGTATGTTGTCTTTTTTCTTCTTTATTTTCCTTTAATTCTACTTCCTTATTACATACTCCCCTACTCTAGGCTCCTCTTTTACTCGGTCGAGGTTTTGCAATGTTGTTCCAATTGTGGCCAAGCAGGGTGAGAGCGGTCAGTCTCATTAGAAGTCGTTAGGTCTGGCCAGCCACCAGCTAAATGAGCGGTCTTGTAGCAGATCGAAAAATTGATCTCTGTTGAGATCGATTATCGATGGCATATATCAGTGAGACGGGCAGCAGTTGGTTTGGTGCAACAGAGGAATGGAAACGGAGAAGTGGTGAAGAGAAGGCAGGTTCTTAGTAAGATCATTTGCTATTTGAAACGTTCATTAAATGACGTCAACTGATAGATATTCACTCTAGTCTACAGAATAACTTTGAAGAACTCTTTCTCGATTTAACAATTGATTTTACCATATTCTTCTTTCTTATTTAAATCAACTGTGCTTCCTTGCCAAATTAACTGGTTTCCTAAAAAAAATTGTATTGCAACTACTTTCTGTCTTTTTGGTACTTCTCACTTACGAATATTTTCTTTCTTTCTTTCTTTCTTTCTTCCATTTCTTTCTTTCTTCTTTCTTTTCTTTCTTTTTTCTGTGTTACTTCTTTCTATCTGTCTATGCTTGGTTCACCTTTCTTGGTTTGTTTCTTTTCGTTCTTGCTTGATTTTCATTCTTTTTTCTTTCTTTCTTGTTTCTTTCTTTCTTTTTTGTTTGTTTGTTTGTTTGTTTGTTTGTTTCTTTCTTTCTTTCTTTTGTCTTTACTTTTTTTCTGTCTATGCTTGGTCCACCCTTCTTTGTTTATTTCTTTGTTTCTTTTCGTTCTTGCTTGATTTTCATTCTTTCTTTCTTTCATTCTTTCTTTTTTTTTCTTTCTTTCTTTTTTCTTCCGTCTTTACTTCTTTCTTTCTGTTTATGCTTTGTTCAACCTTTGTTTATTTGTTTCTTTTCTTTCTTTCTTTCTTTTCTTCTGTGTTACTTCCATTTCTTTCTTTCTTTCTTTCTTTCTTTCTTTCTTCTGTCTTTACTTTGTATTTCTTTCTTTCTTTCTGTCTATGCTTGGTTCACCCTTCTTTCTTTGTTTCTTTGTTTCTTTTTGTTCTTGCTTGATTTTCATTCTTTCTGTGTTTCTTTCTTCTGTGTTACTTCCATTTCTTTCTTTCTTTCTTTCTTTCTTTCTTTCTTTCTTCTGTGTTACTTCTTTTTCTTCTGTATGCTTTGTTAACTCTTCCTGGTTTCTTTCTTTGTTTCTATACGTTCTTTGTTTCGTTGTTTGTTTGTTTGTTTATTTCTTTCTTTCTTTCATGATCGTTACTTCTGTCACGGCTTTTTCCTTCATTCTTTCTCTCTCCTCTTTCTTTCTTTTCCTTTCATTCTTATATATTTCTTATGTGTATCACGTACTTTTTCTTCTCTTTCTTTATTCACAATAAAAACGCAATGGTCTATTGTTTACCTGAGAGGACTACTCAACCCCCTAAGAATAATGGTAATATAGTGGAATTATATATCGACCTCAGAATGTATACGTGATTTAAAATGAATATCTCTAGAAAGCATAAACATTGTTATATTGGTTGGTTGCTTGGTTTGCCGGTTGGATCTTATGGCATGTCAACACTTGTTGGGTTATATTATGCCGAAGAAATTTTGTTTCATTCATTGTTTATGGGTATCAAATTTCATTTTTAAACTCAGTTTTTTTAACCGATTTTTTTCAACTAGTTTTTTTTATCTAACCCATAGATTAGACCCTAACATGTACTACCACTCTGGGTCAGAGTAAACCTGAGAGTGATAGTGATAAAGGTGTACCAAAACTCCCCACATCTCCAAAAATAGGACTTCACGATTAGATGCAGTTGTTATATTGGTACAGGTAGTTTATTATTTCCTAATTCACAAAATGCATACTAGATCTAAGCTTTTATCTATCAATTTATTTTTTGATTAGTCATTTTGATCCTGAGAAAGAGTGGCAGATTAAGAGTTAGCTCAGTGACAGGGAAAAGCGGATACTAATGGCACCACTCCGGCGAACTATTTCTCTCCACGCGTGTGTTTATCTTTTGGAACTTGCGTTTTAAAATAAAGATGATTAATATATACCATGTCTGGTGTTCATTTGTATAAGAAAAAAGAATGGACACGAAGATGAACAAACACCCAAAAGGTCCTAGTTAAAACATACCCAAGAGCAATCCAAGAAATCCTAGACCAGAAGAGAGGATTAAGCTCAGATTGAAGTGTAGCAGAATAACGACCCGGACAGCTAAGAAGGTAATTATTAAGCAGATAATTATGACAAGAAAAGAATTTTCACTTTCAGATTTTGTATCAATGCCGTATCAATCAAATGTGTTTAGGTTGGTAATAGTCATTGGTAATTGTATTGTATATGTAACTTGGTGGGATCCATCTGGAGTGTGTCTTTGAAGTTATTAAATTACGATATGGGAAGTGGCGTCTAATTGAAGAGGTATGTAGTTTCTATACTTAACGTATACTGTCCTACTTATCTCTGGACTAGATCTGATGGGGTTTCTGCTATTCTGTAACAGAGTTGCTGGTATTATTCATCTGTTGTTTGGCTAGCATTTTCTCTGAATGAATTTACCTGAGACCTTTGGATGTACATGCATCCGTTGGGGTGTGCTTACGTCCGTCTTATTAATGAACTCAATGCATTGTTGTTTTTCTTAGAGGTCATATATTTTATTTTTTCCACAAGTAAAAATGACTTGGAGACCAGGCTGCATCATCCGTCCGCCTTCATCAAACTCAGACTCTTGTCACTGTTGACACTCCTCGGCCAATAGCAAGCCAATAGTGCAGCTTTTTACACATCATCCCAACTTCTCGTTAATTTCCACTATTATATAACGTATGAATAAAATGTTGGTTTTTTCCACTCCTCATTATTTTAGTATTGTTATTTGGATTATTCGGACTATTGTCCTCATCTTCATTGTTATATGTACAACGTATCGGCCGATGTGCCCTCTAACCTTCTTCAGGTATTTCTTGCCGGACTCGGGAACTTTCTCGGACTCGGGAACCTTTTTTTTCGAACTCGGGAACTTTCTTTTCGAACCCGTTAGCCGTTAGGAAACTTTGAACCTAGCCCTTTATTCAGTCCATGGTGGTATCCTGTTCTCATCCGCTAATCATAGCTTGGGTACATCGGCTGAAACGTTGTACAGATAACAATGAAGATGAAGACAACACTCCGAATAATCCAAATAATGATACTAATTATCAAGCCTCATCTCTAAAACTCATTATTTTAGTTTTACATATCTGCGATATCATTTTGTGTTTCAAATATTTTTCGAGTCCTTCATTCCCCTTTGATTCACGGTAATGGAAAAAGGAACGGTAAAAAAGGGAGGGAAAGGAAGGAACCGTCCATTTCCTTCAGAATTCAAACATACAATCTCCTGTAATTGACTGGGTGATCTGTTTGAAGTCCAATGTTCAATTATAATTTGTTTTCATTTTTAGACAGCTTCAGACGGTATGTGTATATAGAATTGACTTGCCTATTTGAATCGCACTTGCTTACGGAATTATTAATGGGTCAGTGTTTATAACACAGACTGGTCTGATTACTTCTTCTAGGTCGATCAGAGCCATTCACTTATTAACGGTGTCACTGTTGGCTTAGCAGAGAAGGCATTTATTATTCACATTTTATTGCATTAGCATTAATATGCATAGTTTTAATACACCTACTCTGGCCTATCTGATTTTCTCTCTTCAAAACTATTCCGCTTGAGTAGGTTCAAGTGATTTCATTTGAAAATCCTTTTGGCTATTTATTGAAATTCCAATGGAGTTGATTTTTCCTCATTTTCGTCTTCTTGTTTTTAGGATCGATGTTCAACATTCGTGCCTTTGTCAGTTTTGCAGCAATGTCTGACTTTCACACACACACACACACACACACACACACATACATATATATATATATATATATATATATATATGTGTGTGTGTGTGTGTGATGTGTGTATGTGTGTGTGTGCGTGTGTATGTATGTATATAAGAATGTAAGATAATCCAATTGATTGGTAAGTAACAGAGGATTCTATTTGGAATCAGCAAAATCTCACTGTACCCCCATACCGTATGCTCATGTAGGTGCAAACACATAGATTCATATGAGGACTTTTATGAATCCGTTAGTGTGCCTACTGTATGATAACTAATAAATTATTTATATATAGACAATATTCAACTTTCAAAGAAAAAAAAACAAACCATCATTTGATTAGAATAATCTTATTAGTCTCTGGTCGAAATAAATTTATTTTAGTCAAATGACGGTGTGATAAGTTTTTCTTTCTTTGAATGCTATATATATATATATATATATATATATATATATATATATATATATATACGAATGTAAACTTAAAGTAAGGTCTCCAGAATATTTAGAAATCACAGAAACGTTTATTCCTTATTGTAATTTATGCTTGCTTATATCACTTCAATGTTTCAAGATGGATTTTTCCAAGCACTGTATTTTTGTATGTCCATGCTATTCCAGCACACTGCCACTTCGTTGACCAAGCGTTTAGCTTTGTGATCGTTGTAAATTTCCAACACCACTTGCGGACGTTTTCGAATCCATGCACAACACTCCGTACAATTCCTTTAATTGACGATTGACTTTACACATGACCTTAGTACTAATTGCGTGCTCAAAAACGACTAAGTGTGGCAGTGAGGTGTATCCAGGGGGCGGCACAGGCGCATGCACAACAAACACAACAATGTTGCCAATAGTTTTCCTTCATCTTTGGAAATCTTACTTTTGGGATTATCCGCGTATATATATATACTGTTAGTCAAAGAGGGGGGGGGCGATGTGTTGTTAAAACCGTTGAGAGGAAGGCCCCGAAACGGTGCACATTATCTCCTGATGATCCCATGCATTTGTAAACAGCATTTGTTTTTTCAATATATCAACTTCACACTGTCGGATTAATTTCCTTTTATTTCACATACTTGTCTACGAAAAAACAATACATATGAATGTTTACTCCTCTGAAGATATTTATCCACAAACACCACGGATTTACCAACACTTATTGGTTACTTATTTAATAGTTGGAGTATATTATGAACAATTTTGATATTTAATATACACTTTTTATACAATTATACATTTTTTAAACAATTTTACATCAAGCTCTTTTGAGTCTTATTATAAACTGTAATGCTTTTGATTTTTAAAAATTAAAAATAAAATTCATTTTATTTTTAAATAAAATTCATTTTATTTTTAATACAGATAACGCATTTTTTGAAAAATTCCAACTTTGACTAACAGTGTTCTGTTTGCGCATTCTTCTTCTAACGGTCATTTAATCCCGTTTTACTTTTGTTGAAGATCGATCTATTACATACGGTCGATACAGATATTCCGAGGGACCTCACATCAGTGAGGCGGGGGGGCGATGTGCTGTTAAAACCGTTGAGAGGAAGGCCCCGAAACGGTGCACATTCTCTCCTGATGATCCCATGCATTTGTAAACATCATTTGTTTTTTCAATATATCGAATTCACATATATATATATATATATATATATATATATATATGTGTATGTGTATGTGTGTATATATATATATATATATATATATATATATATGTGTGTATGTATTATATATATAATATATATATTATATATATATATATGTGTGTGTGTGTGTGTGTGTGTGTGTGTGTGTGTGTTATATACTCTCGTTGTACATCGGGTAACTTATTGCTGCTTCATTTTCTAACTGAGGGCTTCTTTTCAAATCATGTAATTAACTAACAAGACTTTGTATTACTTTCATCAAAGCTTAATTTTGTATGCCCATTTTTACCGCGCGGCTGTGTTCAACCTCAGTAGAGCACGTATTTTGTTTTCCATTTACGTTGCATCTGATTACCTAACTAGTCAAATCGCCTTTACCATTGGTCTGTATTTTTCCACGGAAACCTGCCCGTCTATGTTTGATTTGAAGGCCAATGGCCCTTATTCTACAGGTGGGTGTCAATAATCTATGCTACCACATAGGTTATGCAACAAACATATATATATATATACGTGTATATAATTAAGTCTAAAGAAATTGAATTCCCATCAAGCATGAATAGAAAAAAAACGTATTCGGCATAAAATAACCCAACAAGGGTTCACATGCTTAAATTATCCTACAAAACAAACCAATCAAAAACCTCCATTACACAAATATTTTGACAGCTATAGCAGTAAAAAATTTAACTCTATAATTTTAGAGATCGTATTAAAAAAGAAATTGAGTTTTAAAAAAAAGAAGATATGAATACCCATCAAACATAAAATAACCCAACAAGGGTTGACATGCTGTAAATCCGACAAACTAAACCAAACCAAACTAAACATAACAGTCAGACATGTAATTACTCTCAGTCGTCCTTTTACATCCTTTAATTGAATTAGACAGTTCTAGATTTTATTATTCACTTGGGTATTCTTTATTCAATAAGCTATTGTGTAATTGTTGGGTTAATCTGTCTTGTATGAGTGTAAATCAGTTGAACTGGAAATTATAGATTCTACTTTTGTCTCGTTATTTGCATTCTCCCGGTCTATTCGTAAGATTTATATCAGTTTTGAATGTCTCCCTCTATCCATTATATATCGTTTGGTTCTTGTTTTGTTTTTTCGAGGAACAACTGGACTTTGTGTAACATAACAACAATGGAGTAGTAATACTAGCAATATTAACACTATGATGCTTTTTCGTTTAGTCAGAAAATGTACGGGTACTTACCTTCCAGCCCATTTGGGCAGACTGAATGAGGATTGAGAAGCGTCTGCCTTCATTATCACCATCATTACAAAGTTTGGTGATCTCTGGTATTGATGATGGGGATCATCATCAATACCAGAGATCACCAAACTTTTTTCACGGTGGGCCAGATAAGTGAAAAATAATGAGCGCGGGCCACATTATTATTGTGTTCAATACATGATAGCCAGAACAAAAGCTCTGAGAAAAAGATGTAAAACAAAATTGATCTTTCCATGTTACATTCATGGATGAGTGGCCTAATATGCACAAAAGCAAATTTAACCAGCATATTTATTTTCAAACATTATCAAAGAACGCAACATTCAAATATTGTCGGCGGGCCTGATAAAACGCCTTCGTGGACTGGATCGGGCCTTTGTTTGGGCATATTTATTCGTCACTTGTCACACCTTGTCCTATGATATAAGGGTCTTCTTTGACGTAGAGATCATTCTAATTGTATTATCATCCTACCAACAACACGTTGATTGTGCTCATAGAACTATAGTGATCATCGAATATTAGACTGTAGTACAAATTCCGAGCCATGGTTGCAACACCAGCAATCTTTTTAAAGACTAATTCTACCTACCTCAGATACGATGCAAGGTGTTTTATTTTCTTTTTCCGTTTCTGTCAGTGGACTTTGTTTGATCTGGGAGTTATTTACCTTTTACCTCCTTGTTACTTAGGATATCCCCTCTCTGTAGCTTTTCCTTCCAAGGAAATCGCTAGTGGCCTCTCAAAAGCCATATCCTTATATATTATTGTTGTGATGTTAATCCAACAGTAAAAAAGAAGTCAAGTCGAGGTAGGGTAAAATAAGACAAGTGTCTTTACAATAATGATACAGGAACGGCTAGCTTGCCGTTAAAAGGTAACAGTACCACCTTTTCACTCGGTGTCTCACTATTTATAGTGAGAACCGGTGTATATTCTCCACTGTAGGAACGGCCGGTACAACAATTATTAAAGGAAGTAACTTGTGTAGTTTAGTGCTTGATGTAGAAGCCCCCATTATTTAATAGGACAGTTCATTATTACTACACACATATATATAGTATACGGCCTCACACAGTTGTAAACTTCATCATGAACTTCCTTTTTCTTCCGTGCCTATCTATATATTGATACTCGTGTTCATTAATTGTACAACCGTTATCAACTTGCAACGTTCTCTGGTTAAAAATGAGACCATCCAAGAAGAAATGCAAAGATGTAAATTCTGATTATCTTGTGTTGCTTATCTGCCGAACTTTTATTACCCATGAGTGTCGTCACCTTAGTTAAATCTGTTTCAATCGAACATAATGAAAACATGAAAAGAAAGAAAGAAAGAAAAAGTGTATGTGTGTGTTTGTCTGTGTGTATGGGTTTGTGTGTGTGTGTGTGTGTGTGTGTGTGTGTGTGGGATCAATCCGATTCCATTTCTTCTGTGCCTATCTATATATTAATACTCTTATCGCTTAATTGCAAATCCCTCTGGTTAAAAATGAGACCGTCCAAATCGTCCAAGATGAAATGCAAAAGTGTAAATTCTGATTATCTGGTGTTGCTTATACACCGAATTCTTATTTCTTATGAATGTCGTCACCTCAGCTAAAGAAAGTTCCTTTCTGTTTTAATTTAAAATAAAAAAGGGAGGAAAAAAGACATATTACGCGGAAAAAATGTAATATGAAAGAAAGAACGAAAGAAAGAAAGAAAGAGAATATATGAATATATAGAGAAGCGATAACGGTAATCTGTTTCAATTGAACATAATGAAAATGAAAAGAAGGAAAGAAAGGAAAAGGAAAATATGAAAAGAAGGAAAGAAAGGAAAAGGATATATATATATATATATATATATATATATATATATATATATATAAAAGAAAAAGAAGAGAAATAACACAAAAAAAAGAAAGAGAGGGAGAAAGAATAAGAAAGAAAGGTGAAAGCGAAACAAAGCTAAGTATGTAAAAAATTTTCTATTAACGGTTTTTATTAATTTGTTCATTTTTGTTTAAAAAAAAAAACTTTGAGATGTCCACACGGTCGCAACATATTGCAACATCTTACCAGATGTCAGCCTTGTTCTCAACAAACTTTTAAAAAAGAAAAAAAGGAAGAGAGAAATAAGAAATTACAGTTATTTCGCCCATTCATAAAGGAGGAGAAGAAAAGAGAGGAAAAAAAGGAGAGGAAAAGAATATGAAGAGAAATTATAACACCACAAAAAAAAAAAACATAAGCACGTCATTTCTGAAAAAACTCTGATGATAAAGCTTTGCTTTGAAATCGATTAGACATATAAAACATCTTTTGTCTTTATTTTTACGCATTGTATTGCCTTCGAATTTTATATTTTATATATATATTATATATATATAATATATATATATATATATATATATGTCAATATGTTGCAATTGCTTTTCCTGGCTGCTGCAATTAATCTTGCTTTTCTTTTTTTTAGTTTATTCATTAAGTGATCGGATTATCCCATCTGCATTATCTTTAATGTTAATGATACCTCTTCTCCCTTCTTTTCTTGGCACAAATAGTTTGTCTATATCATCTCTCGGGTGTAATGCCTTGTGCATTGTCATAAGTTTTCTTGAACTTTGTTCCATCTTGCTCCATCAGCTCCTCTCTTGTCTATTTTAGGAATGGTCCTCAGTATCTTAAGAGAGGAACAGCCCAGGTGCTTTTTTTTTCTTTTAGTACTGTTTATTTGATGGCGTCTGCTTCCAGTACTCGCAGGAATTTATAATTCTCTTTTTTCCCAAGTGTCCTAATTTCTTCTCGGTTCGGTAGTTCTATTCCCATCACCATTTAATTTTTATTTCATTCATCACGAGTATGGTACACTTGTTGATGCCGAATTCAATTCCTATATCTTGGCTGTAAATTCTAATGCTTTGTATAAGGGTTTCCAGTTATTTTCAGTTTTTGGCAAAAATCTTGATGTCATCCATATAGATAAGTTGATTTATTTTTCCTGTGATTTTGTAAATTTGTATCCCGCTGTAAATTTGTTAAGTATATGGTTGATTGGCACCATTGCTAGGACAAATAGTATTGGTGATAGGGAGTTTCTGGAAGATGCCTTTTTGTAGTTCACCAATGAGGAGGGGGAAAAAGAGAGAAAAGGAAAAATGATAATGAAGAAGAGGAGGAGAAAACGAGGAAGAGGAAAAGAAGAAAACAAAGAGGATGAGGAGAAAAGAAAAAAAAACAAATGAAAAAAAATGAGGTGGAGTGATAATAGAACAGTATAACGGATAGTTAAAAATTAGTTACATAAAACTTAATAACTAATTACAACAGATAGAAAATAAAATCTCTTCACCCAACATTTTGGATCGTCGGGGTTCCAAGCCGAGTAATTTCCCTTCATTGTCTCTCTCTAGGTAATGGTAATATTATTTGGCGGTGCCGAGTCACACGTGACACGTTACATGGTACCAGTTGTAAGGAACGACCTCTGACCTAATTTAAAAAGTTGCTTTGAATTCAGAGTTTTCCTTCTTCTAAGCCGTTTGTTTTACTAAAGCTAAAGAACTCAGTATGCCTTATTATTTATCAGTAGCAGAGAGAGAGAGAGAGAGAGAGAGAGAGAGAGAGAGAGAGAGAGAGAGAGAGAGAGAGAGGAGAGAGAGAGAGAGAGAGAGAGAGAGAGAGAGAGAGATGGGTTCATGCTTTCTTTCTGAGTTACAGATAGACAGACATAGTAAACGACTCCAATTATTAAAACTTAGCTAAAAAGGCAAAATTCTTCAAAGTTATGAAAATTTCTGTCCTCCCGGTGTTAATTCTACCTTTCAATTTTCCATGGCTTTCTTGATGAATTTTATTATTTTGTCCGATATTTTATACATCTTCAAGCACTCTATTATCCAAGCTTACTGAACCATGTCATAGGTCTTTTTGTAGTCAATCCATGGCATGGCTACATTTTTATACATTGTTATGGTCTATGTATAGTAGGTAATTTGTTCCTCTTGTTCCCTTGGGTCATCCTTTTTGTTCTACCAGAAATTTTCCGCGGCAATCAAGTGAGTGGTAGATATCTTCTTTTATCTGTGTGGCATGGATGTTCCACATCATAGGAAGACATGTTATTGGTCTATAGTTGCTGGGGATGTTTTCTTTTTGTGTTTTTTCTGGATCAGAGTAGTTTCTTTCTTTTGTCATCCATTCGGGTACTTATCTGTGTTGCTATTCTTTCTGGGATGAATGTTAATTTTTTGAACCAATACCCATGAATGCCATCGTGAACCGGTGTTTTCCAGTTTATTATTATTATTATTATTATTATTATTATTATTATTATTATTATTATTATTATTATTATGTATACAATGCTAATGGTGTTCCTGCAAATACGACAGTATCTTGTCTTGCAACAACTTCTGCTTAAAAATTAGACCATCAAATTTGTCCAAGATGAAATGCAAAAATGTAAATCCTGATTATTTGGTGTTCCTTATCCGTTGAATTCTTATTTCTTGTGAGTTTCGTAACATCAGCTAAACAATGGATTATCCCGTTGTATTATAGAAAAAAGAATATATAATCACACACACACACACACACACACACACATATATATATATATATATATATAATGTACATATATATATCGTATATATTATATACATATTATATGCATACATATTATATATATAAATTATTGTGTGTATATCCTATATATATGGTATATTATATACATATTATATGCATATATATTATATTATATATAATATATTGTATATTATATACATATACAGTATATATATATATATATATATATATATATATATATATATGTATATTATATTCATTGTATGATATCTATAATATTACCATAAAAATGTATGTTTATATGGATCCAGAAAGAGGAAGAGAAAGAGGTGAATGAGAGGAAGAGACAGATATGCATATAAAATAAGCGGAATGTATGAGTGTATTGTTGCATTAAATGTACGTATATAACTTTACACCTGGATGAACTGCACTGAATTCGAGTATATTCCAAAATGTTACTACTTAGTAAATGAGATTGGGCTGACAAAAATTTAATCTCAGAAAAAGCTGCACTGACTAAAAGACCTCGGTGACAGAGATTATATTTCTAAGCCCTCCTGCACCATAAGGGGATATGACCACAATTCATCTTAACATTCAATATAGCCCTCTGTTACATCAGTTTTATCTACTATTATTTACACACATACATTTACACACAGTTATATATATATATATATATATATATATATATATATATATATATATATATATATATATATATATATATATATATACATATATATTCCAAAGATTTACTGAATACATTCCCCTTACGAAGTAGTAGTTTACAATAGTCGCAATCCATAGAGCTAATATGTCCCCTTGTTGTTAGTGTCAAACTGCAAAGATATATTATGAAAAAATCCTGGATGTGCCAAAGTACTGTGACCCGAATATGGTAAAAAAGAAAGAAAAAAAACACCTGACTTTGAGGCAGATCAGTTCCTAGCCACTATAAAAATAATAAAATATTCTACATCTTGCATCCGATCATGGGCTCCTTTCAATCTTAATTTTCTTCATTATTTATTCAATATATATATATATATATATATATATATATATATATATATATATATATATATATGTGAAGGAAGGGTGGATGGGTTTAGGATCCGACGATATGCTGTATATTATATATATATATATATATATATATATATATATATATATACACGTGTGTGAGTATACTTATTCACTACATATTTAATTTCCACGTCACTGGAATAATGTTTGTCTCTCAACCCTCTTTTGTGGTGCAGAATAGATGATAGTTTGAAGGCGCTAAATATTCCAGTGACGAGGAAGTGAAATCTGTAGTGAAGAGGTGGCTCAAAAAACAGTCAACATAATTTTACGGGACTGTGATACATGCTCTCATTCGAAGGTGGAACATTGCTATTGAAAGAAACGGTGAGAAAACATGGAGAAATAGGGATATGATCCACTGAGAACCAGATTTATTTTTATGTATGATACATGTTTTTGTGTTGGTAATTGTAAAGTAAAAACAAAAATGTCCTAAACAAAATGACATTACTATCCCTCGTCAGACGGAAGATGTTCTTCGCGTCAGAAGGACGAAATATTTATCTCCTACCTGGACTTGTTTGAGTCATTATTTTTGTTCACTTTTCCTTTTATCTCACCTCATAATGTCGGATTTTACTCCAACCCTCCTATATATATATATATATATATATATATATATATATATATATACACCTTACTCAATAAGTTCCAGGCCTAACTAATAAACAACGAATTTATATAACACCTTACTCAATAAGTTCCAGGCCTAACTAATAAACAACGAATTTTAGGCAAAATTCGACTTTATTCAACGCTTCGATGCCTTCGATTCCAACGCTTTGATGCCTTATTTGTACAACGATTTGTCTTTCGCCTCAAAATACATCTCAGTGTCCGATATCATTTCTTTAAATCTCTTTCCCTGGAACATTCTTTTGAGGTCTATAAACAGCCAGTAGTCGCTGGGAGCCAGATCTGGAGAATAGGGTGGGTGCTGAAGCAATTCAAGGAGCAATTCATGTAGTTTTGCCATCGTTGCGATCAACTAGTGGCACGGTGCATTGTCTTGGTGAAAGAGTACTTTTTTCTTCTTCATTGGTTGCCGTTTTGGGGGCAATTTCGTCCTTCAAATGCACCAATAAGGCTATATGATATTTGCTATTGATGTTTCATCCTTTCCTAAGGTAATCACGGTTTGATTTAACAGTATTTTCCCCATCCGAAAGCAATGCTTTATCAAACACGAAATTCAGATTTTTCCATTGTTTTGAAAATTTGCAACAGTAAAAGAAAGAAAAGTCGTCGTGGCGGTGTAATGTCGGTATCAGCCAATCAGCGAGTGAGGCTGTCCCCTTTTTACTAGCGCTAGACTAAGGAGATTGTTTTTGCCTCTGAGGTGGAGCGCCACACCTACCATCAGCTCATTACTTTACCGCACATATCCTTGTGCTACTCATTCGCTGAGTTGGTGAGAGCCGGTATCGAACTAGAAACCTTGTGGTTTCTAGTCGAATGCTCTACCGACTGAGCTAACCCGGCCCTTCTTTACTTAAATAACTGTAATTTGTAAACTAATAATCCGACTGAACCTCAAATTTTGACACGTTCCATTTGAAGGTTAGCAATCCATAGAATTTATATGGAGTTTTTTTAAATTTTTATTAATGGCGTCATCTATAACTCAGGCCCGGGACTTATTGAATGATGTTATATAATTATTTTCATTAGATCGGAGTACTTGATATCATATAACTTGTGCAAAAACAGTTAAAAAAACAACTAATCAAAAATGTACATATAAATGTATAAGTGCTATTATCTAACATCTGAGCATTGAATAACCCCAGACGGAATGACATGCAATTAAGATTAGTCTTAAAAGAGGCTTAAATCCCCTTTTATCTCTCAATGTAACTGAATTTTGTTCTCAATTGACAATGTGCGACCAATCGATTGTCTAGTTTGGCATTTTGCCAGAAGAGGGCGAAATAGCGTTTAATGGTCTGTGAAGCTGTCCAGGTGGGCCCCTGCCTATTATAGGGCCAAGCTTTTATAATCACACTTTCAACGACTGTGCATGGTTGGTCGCCTGACTCGGTCAGTGACAAACCTGCTTGGGCACAACGGATAAAACTTGTTAATAGCAGCGACTGCCACAGAGAGGGAATGATTTAAGAGGTCGATACTTATTTCAAGATGGCTGCGAAGATAATTGTTTGATCTCTTTTTCCCGGGTGTTGAAATAAACTTGATCTATAAGGTTTTCTGCTAGCAGGAGTGCAATGGACGTGTGATATTTGATTGATCACGATCAACATGTGTCGTTACTGATATCGGGATCCTGTTCGAAACGTGTCCAGCATACGAAAGGTCTGCAGCTGCCGTTGCATCATCATCATCATCATCATCATCATCAAACAGCCAGTAGTCGCTGGGAGCCAGATCTGGAGAATAGGGTGGGTCCTGAAACAATTCAAGGAGCAATTCATGTAGCACGGATATCCATAAAAAAACTCTCACCAACCCGTCCTTATCATTCATTGCTTTTCGGGAGGTCCTTTGAGCAGCATCGAGAACATGCA
>CM042144.1:76664222-76769222 GCA_023376005.1 Doryteuthis pealeii
CCAGAAAGAATACATACATTTTAAAATGTAAACACACCGGGATTCACAGCTCAGCAAACGCGTCAAACTGCTCGATAAATAGTGTTATATATACGATCAAAAACCGATGGTCGAAAACTAGACTGATTCGAGTTTCTTGTTAATGTTGATAACTAATCTTCAGGGTCTTCCTGAAAGGTATTACGTCTAGTCTAGTATCGGGGTACCGAGTCTATTTCTTACAACCATATCCATTGCGACACCAGCCTCTCTCTCTCTCTCTCTCTCTCTCTCTCTCTCTCTCTATATATATATATATATATATATATATATATATATATATATATATATATATCGGAGGATATGTGCTTAATTGAAGTCATACCTAATTTGTGAAAATTAATTAGTTAACAATTAAAGAATTTAGGCGACATGAGAAAATGTCAATCCCTGAATGTCGATCTCGATCTGTTTAGCCTTATATTTGAACATATATGCCCGCCTAAATTCATTAATTATTAACTAATTAATTTTCAAAAATTAGGTATGATTCAATTAAGCACATATCCTCCAAAAATTGTCGGCTAAATGCCATATCAAATAAACACAGTGTTTATTTACGTACCTTCATATATATATATATATATATATATATATATATATATATATATATATATATATATATATATATAGTGAAATGGTTGATTATTTAGTTCAATTCTCAAACATGTCAACCCTTGGATTATTTTATGCGGAAGACGTTTTTTATTTCATTCTTGTTTAGCATTCTGCTTCTGTGTTGTTAAAATTTATTTTAACATAATTCAAAAAAATAATTCTTGATCTATATTACCCTTAGATGCGTACGAGCCTAACAGGTACTACAATTCCAGGTCAGTTTTGACCTATGAATAATGACAATTAAAGGTTACTCTGCATTCCCCAGAGCTCCAGATTGGGAACCCCACCACTAGATGCAGTTAAACCCTATGCCCGGGACACTAAGAACCTCAGCCAACGCCTGCTAGTACATATTGGTAGTGAACTGTCTTAAATACAATAACTGTAATTTGATTGTTGCAAAAAATTAGATTAGAAGTATCAGATGAGATGAGCACTCAAATAGTCATTATACTATTATATAGTCAAATAGTCATTATAGCAATCATACCATTTAAAACACTTTTTTGAAGTCAATACAAATTGACCAAATAAAAATGTCCTATCGAAGATAAAACCAAATATTTACAATTCCAAAAGAGTAATTTTCCGTTTTAGTGCATGAAACTGAATATGTGAATACAACTAGTAATTGGGAACTGCTATTTTATGTGTGTCATATTAATATCAGTTCATCTCTCTTAATTATTTACTCTTTTATAAAATGAGTTTCCACTTGAGAAAATATCGCATTTGGATTGTGTTTCAGTTATAACGAATTCAATCATTTGAAACGATCAACTAGTTTGAGCAATGCATTAATAAACGATTAACATTTCGAAGACTTATTGAAAATAATATCACCATTGATATTTGTTGTATACCGGATCATACAATATTCAGTATGCTAGTGTATTCAAATTACATGTGCGCCATAGATATAGTAACTCGCAACAGAGTGCTAAAACCTCGAGGTAGACGGTTCGCGTAATGGTTCCGTAATTCATGCAAACTCAGTATTCACCCCGATGCTCTCAGACAGCCAAGTATAAATGGTCCTGGACCTACGCATTCACTCTCTACTCAAGATAGGCTAGACTAGTCCACAACAATATTTAACTAGCTCGACCCGTGTAAATTACACATTATTAGCAATATTGAAAATACCCCCCCCCAACATTATTTCTGTTCTCTTGATATATTTTTCTCCTGTTTATAAGACAATCTTTTTTGTATTCTCTGCTCACCATTTCCATCTAAATTTCACAAAGATGAAGAACCATCATATATTTTGTAACCGTTATTTTTAAAGGAAATGTAGCCCAACCAATGATGATTGTTAAATTAAGGAAAAAGACACTGTCTTTCATTTTTAGTAACTACACATCAAATAAAAACATTAATATGTACAAAAAAAATCCAATGAATGTTTGGAACGAATCATTTTCAAATGGGTGAAATTAGAATTCGGTAATTAAGCGACACCAGATAATCATGATATACATTTTTGCACTTCCTCTTGGACAATTTGGACGCTCTCACTTTTAACCAGAGGGCATTGCAAGATGTCTATTTTTAGGAACACCAGTGTTATTATTGAGATAAAAGGAATATTACAGCGCGTAAGATCTTTATAAATTAATGTTATCGACTGAATCCATATGTGACAAGTAATATGTCTTTTCAACAGCACGCACTCTCATATGGATTCTTATGCCTGCTGCTGACTCATATTTTGCTACAGAATTGACACATATTATCTGTAGCCTGCTGACTGTACACCTGTGTAAAATCATACCGTGGTTAATTGTTGTCAGGGGATCACATTTGCCCCCCCCCAAAAAAAAAAATTATATTGGCATGTTCAGGCTGAAAAAAAAGTGTCTGACGGCCGATGTCAAGTCTTGATTCCGAAGTCCACCCTTTTAATTATCCGAGGTGATATATATATATATATATATATATATATATATATATATATATATATATATATATATATATTAAAGGTATATAGTTTCAAAGCATACCTCTGAAGACTGTTATCTACAACACTACGGATTTATCAACACCACAAATGCTTTGAAACTTTAGATCTTTCTTCAATTATGCTGTGGACTTGTAAATTACTTTTTTAATAGCTGGAATATATCATGAACAATTTTGATACTACACTTTTATATAATTTTACATCAAACTCTTTTGATTTTAATTATGAACTATAATGCTTCTGATTTTTAAAAATAAAATGTATTTTATTTTTAACACAGAACACGCATTTTTAAAAATTCCAGCCTTGAATAATAGCGTTTTGTTTGTACCCTTTCTTCTAACGGTTGTTTCATTCCCGCCTTTCTCTCATATGTTGCTCTTGATGATGACCGATCTATTAAAACGGTCGAAACAGATTTCTTTCAGCAATTATAAACATCATTTGTTTTTTCAAAAATGCTAAATTCATATATATATATATATATATATATATATATATATATATATATATATATATTATATATTAAAGAAATATGATTAAATACCGGTTATATTAGCTGTTATAATTTTATTTCCACGCATACGACATGCCAGCCCTGTCGGCTGAGACTTTAGAATACACCGACTTCACCCCTGTAGAGGGGAAAAAACCACAATGGGGCAACTTATTAACAGTGATGCTTAAGGTAGTTGAGTTTATACAACACAGCATTTTGGACCTTACTTAGGCTACATGGCCAGGCGGAGGGACCCACCTTGATCAATCAGCTGGTCATGTTAAGTCTTAGCACATATATGATTGTCCCAACCCTATTGCCCTCATGGCCAACACCTATTATTTTTTATCATATATGTGCTAGATGTCGGTGACTCAGGGTCTTAGTGTCCTAGTTAGAACGGTAAAATCTATCTGATAGTGAAGGTACAATCCTGGAGCTCTGATGAATGTAGAATTCCATCGTTATGACTATTACTCCTGGTAGGGTCCCATCTATGGAAAATAAAAAGAAAAGGAATTAACAAATGTGTTTAAAAATTGAGTTTTACAATTCTTGAATACCTATGAAAAATGAATAAAACAAGACATTTTTGGCATAAAATAACCCAATAAGTGCTGACATGCCATAAAGTCAAACCGACCAACCTAATAATTTCACACAAGCTGCGGCAGCGTTGTTTTCATGAAAAAATGTCAGCGTTATATATGTTGGAATATGTTGATATATAAGATGACCTGGAGCCCATCACTTAAACTTATAGACTCTGCGTGGGCGTGTGTCTTCAATCAGCCAATCAACACGCTCGAATACGTGGTTAGTTAACTATTTAATCGTCGATCTTGAAACCTGTTCAGTTGCTCGTATTCGCCAACAACCGAGGATTCTGCTTAACACAAGGACTCTGCTTAACACCGAGGAACAACCAAGGACTCTACTTAACTCAAGGACTATGCTTAACTCAGAGGAACAACACAAGGAATCTGTCTATTTAATCGCCGATCTTGAAATCTTGAAACTAAGGAACACAAGGATTCTGTCTAACACTAAGTAATACAAGGATTCTACCTAACACTGAGGAACAGAAGGGATCTCCACTGTAAAGAGCTCTAACATGCAGCCTTAAAATGGCCACAAAATCGTAACAATATATGTATAAATAATAATCCTCCCTTTGGGAGCGAATCTCTTGTGAGCATGACAACTGGGCGCTTTTTAATCTCTCGAGAAAATGCTTAGCCAATATCCATGACAATGAGAAGAATGGTGTTTTGCAGCTGCATATTCGCATTATCCAAAGAATTTAACGCCATTCTTGTATCTGTTGTTCGTGGAAAATAAATAAGAGGCTTTACTTTTGGAGCGCCGGTTCGTATAAATAGATAATACTGTTCGACATGTACTTCCCATTGGCTGTTATTTAATAACGCTGATTATCTTAAGTTGAATGTTATTGATCTCACTGACCTGCATAGTCCCGTGGAAGAGAAGTATTACATTACGGATTTGAGTCTTATTCCTCTTTCATAATTTTCCCCATTCAATTTCCAGCAAGTGGACAATTGTTATTCATTTGGACTCAGATCAATCCACACGGTCGATCCACTTGAGCACGTCAATGTATCTCTCCCAACTGTGGATAAATCTAGTTCTATTTTTTTCCTCTTCTCTTCAATGATCTACAAAAGCATTTATTATTTTTATATAGATTTGCCACTTTCCAATTACTTGCCCAAGTCTAGACAAACGACGTTTCGCGTATCAGCTACATAAACTTAGACATTTATTTCGTCTTTCCGAGTAGATCAGGCCATAACATTTCCCGAACAATACTTTACTTTTCAATGGTCTTTCTCGAACGGTATTTTACAGGTTATATGATCATATTTTATTCACAATCAGCGCATTATCAATTTTCAGTTAGTTAGACAACACCGTATCAAATGTTTTACTAATTTTACTATATACGTTTCTATAATTCCAACACAACCAAAAAGTTTCCCGACATTCATCACACATACACAGACACACGGACACACATACTCATACATACATGCATACATAAAAAATTGAATAATGGTATTCTGGAACGATTTTTACAGGTTATATGATCATATTTTATTCATATACAGCGGAGTATCAATTATTAGTTATGTAGACAATACCTCATCAAATGTTTTGCTAATTTTAGTATATATGCTTCCATGCTTCCAACGTAATCCCAGATGTTTCCAACATCCCTCTCACACACACACACCCACACCCACACACATACACATATACACACACGCACACACGCATATAAACACACAAACACACACACAAAATTGAATGTGAAAAGAGCACAGGTAGCATGGTTTTTTTTATTCAATTTTCGATCTGGGCACCAGCATTTGCCTCCAACCTCACAAGCCGCTCGGTAATTAGAATTATATCAAATAAGTTAAACGTACAGACATCTTTATAGGGCTTCGAATTTTGAAACCAAAAGAAAAAATATCTGCCCCTCCCCCCCCCCCCAAAAAAAAAATAACACAAATTCAATTGCCATATTGGAAAGAACATACATTAAAGAAATATAAATGAATAACGTGCCGTCAATATATCGGAAAAAAATAGAGTCATTAGGTAAAATATATTGGAAGGGACCGGATTCTAAGAATTCAAGGAGTAAGCACGCCAAAACGCCGCTCAGAGGTGACCCCATAGGCAACCCGAACTTAACAACATATAAAGAATATAAATAGTTTAAAATAGAGAGTTACTTTTCAATCATCTTGTATTTCTCCCTCCACTTTCTTCTCCCCTCTTGATCCTCTTCTCTCACGCATCTATTGATCATCTTTTATTGCCCTCTCTCTCTCCCCTCCCCTTCTCTCTCTATCCCATTAATTTCCTCTCCTTTCTTCACTTCCTTATATTCTCTCTCTACACTCTTGATGGATGTTGTGAAACATTTATTGTTGTATTGGAAGCATGGAAATGTACGAGATAAGTGTTGTATATCATTCTATTTTCCTACAAAATTCATACACAAATGTAGAGGTCTACCTATAATATCAGAACGAAATACAACATTAGATATAACGTAATATTCATCTCTTTGAATTTTGGTTACTATACATTTCCATGCTTCTAATACAACCCCAAATTTTCCCAACATCCATGTAACACACTAATACTCATATATATATAGATTTATACTTTATTATACGAGGTTGAGACAAAAAGTAATGACATTTTGTTTAGGAGAGGTATAAACATTAATACAGGAACATGTATCAGACATTAAAATTAAGTCCTTTGTGGATCATATCCCTTCTTCTCCACATACTCACCGTTTCTCTCAATAGCAATGTTCCACCTTCGAATGAGAGCAGGTATCCCAGCACCGTAAAATTCTGTTGACTGTTCTTTGAGCCACTTTATCACTACATATTTAACATCCTTGTCACGGGAATAATGATTGCCTCTCAAACCCTCAAAGTCGAACATTATTCCAGTGAGATCTGTAGTAAAGAAGTGGCTCAGGGAACAGCCAACAGAATTTTACGGGGTGGGGACCAGCTGTATTTTGATGTATGATACATATTCCTGTGTTGGTAATTATACCTGTCTTAAACAAAATGGCATTACTTTTTGACACACCCCTCGTATATTTCTATCTTTACTGTTTTCTCCCTTCTTGTTCCTCTTCTCTATTTCTTTTATTGGTCATCTTTCATTGGTCTCAATTCTTTCTTCCATTAACCTAACTCCCCCTCTCTCTCTAGTCTCTCTTCAAGGACTGGTTTAGCTCAGTCGGTAGAGTGTCGGTCTAGCAACCACAAGGTTCCTCGTCAAGTCAGCGAATGAGTAGCACAGGGATCTGTGTGGTAAAGTAAGGAACTGATGGTAGGTGTGGCGGTCCGGCTCATATGCCAGAAACAATCTCCTTGGTTCAACGCTAGTGATAAGGGGATAGACTCCTTCGATGTATGACCGATACCGACTTTAGGCCACACCGACGACTTTAAGTCTCTCTCTTCTCTCTCTCTCTCTCTCTCTCTCTCTCTCTCTCTCTCTCTCTCTCTCTCTCTCTCTCTCACGTATTTTCTCTCTTTTATTTCTAAACTCTACTCTATTTTCGTTAATTTCACCGGTATCCAGTGCCTGCTCCCATTTCCCTCACGTTTTCTCATTCCTTTCTGAACTCTTCAACTTCTCGCTATTCTTTCGTCTATTTCCTGTTTTCCCTTTCCGCTCTCTCTCTCTCTCTTTCTCTCTCTCTCTCTCTCTCTCTCTCTCTCTCTTCTCTCTCCACTCGCTATCTCTATACTTTTTTCTCTCTTTCCCTTTTCGCTATTGTCTAGGCATTCCCAGTCTTAACTTTCCTCTCTCTATCTCCTCCTTCTCCACCTTTCTCTCTCCACTTTCTCTCTCTCTCTCTCTCTCTTTTCGCTATTGTCTAGGCGATTCCCAGTCTTAACTTTCCCCTCTCTCTCTTTTCTCTCTTCTCCCCTGTCTCTCCACTTCTCTCTCTCTCTCTCTCTCTCCTCTCTCTCTCTCTCTCTCTCTCTCTCTCTCTCTCTCTATTTCCCTTTTCGCTATTGTCTAGGCTATTCCAGTGTTAACTTTCCACTCTCTCTCTCTCTCCTTTCTCTTCTCCCCCTCTCTCTCCACTTCTCTTTCTTTCTTTCTTTCTTTCTTTCTTTCTCTCTCTCTCTCTCTCTCTCTATCTCTCTCTCTCTCTCTCTTTCCCTTTTCGCTATTGTCTAGGCTATTCCCAGTCTTAACTTTCCCCTCTCCTCTTTTCTCTTCTCCCCCTCTCTCTCCACTTCTCTTTCTTTCTTTCTCTCTCTCTCTCTCTCTATTTCCCTTTTCGCTATTGTCTAGGCTATTCCAGTCTTAACTTTCCACTCTCTCTCTCTCTCTTTTCTCTTCTCCCCCTCTCTCCACTTCTCTTTCTTTCTCTCTCTCTCTCTTCTCTCTCTCTCTCTCTCCTCTCTCTCTCTTTCCCTTTTCGCTATTGTCTAGGCTATTCCCAGTCTTAACTTTCTTCTCTCTCTCTCTTTTCTCTTCTCCCCCTCTCTCTCCACTACTCTTTCTCTTTCTCTCTCCCCCTCTCTCTCTCTCTCTCTCTTCGCTATTGTTTAGGCTATTCCCAGTCTTTCCTCTCTATCTTCTCTCTTCTCCCCCTCTCTCTCCCCACTTCTCTCTCTCTCTCTCTCTCTTTCCCTTTTCGCTATTCTCTAGGCCCTTCCGAGTCTAATCTTTCCTCTCTATCTTATATCATCCCCCTTTCCCTTTCTCTTTGTTTTTATCTTTGCTTTTATCTTTCTTTCCTCTCATTCTTCTCTCCCTTTTTCTCCTTCTTTCTTTACACTATATTTCCTCATGTTTACTTTTTCCTCTCTCTAATCTTATTCTCGATGTAACAATTTATGGGTCCAAAAAATTGTTGGCAGACGCTGTAGCGAGAATAAGGGCTGTTAACTTTAAGATCAGGGAGTGGAAATTTACCAGTGGCGGTTATAACCCTCTGACCTCTGGAAAATGCGCCATGAGAAACACGTGATTGGTTTTAGTTTTTAGATTCATCCCAGCCGGCAAACAGTTTATACGTGCCCTGAAGTCGATCTCCCCGCGCGGCGAATAAGAATCATGGGCTAGATAAAATAAAATGCTTGATCAATAACACACAAGTCTTGTTAATTTGTTTAATTGCAATGAGCAAATCAGAGTAAATATGTCAACAAAGTTATAAAGAAGACCATCTCCTCTCTTCAAGTAAGTCTCTAATCTGTCTCTGTCTATCTATCACCTCTCTGAACTCTCTCTATCATCCGAGAACTCTCTCTGAAGTCTTGTTACATAATTTATGCATAGATTATTGTCAACCCCTTGTATTTCTGAAGGGATGGCCCCTTTTCATATCACGGGCGGGACTTTCCATTGAATATTACAGAAAGCCCGCGAAATTCGTGAAGTCACGTGGGACCTGGCTGGCTCTAAGTTTTCAGCTTAGACGTCAGGCAGAAAAGATGTGTCTGCTTTAGATGGGACTCACTTGCACACGCGTGTTGTGTTTAGTTAGAGGAATATGTTTAGTTAAGTAAATAAAGGTTTAAATAAATAATATGGTTTTGTGGTCGATGAATGTCTTGGCAACAAGACTGACCTAGAAGAAGAAATGAATCAAGGACGACCAACCAGCAAGACGAAGTCCAGACACTTGAAGAAGAACGTAAGATACCAAAGATGAGCAGAAGAATAATAGAAGTAGAAAGAGAGTATACAACAGTCTCCTCTCACCTATTATATACCCGATGTCAATGTGGGTATATAATATTACCACATCAATATTTTTTCATCTATTCCTTGTTTCGGCTTTCATTTCTCTCGCACTGCCTATCGCCTCTTTCCTCTCTTTCCTCTATATTCTCCAATTTATCCTTTTCTTTCTTTATTCTACTTAATATTTCCTTATGTTTTCTCACTCCTCTCTTCACTCTTCCCCTTCTCGTTATTTCTTACGTCTATTGTTCTCTTTTCTCTCCTCTCTCTACTTCTTCCCACCCTCTCTCTCTCTCTCCTATCTTTTGCTCTCTCTATATATATTTCTCTCTCTCTATTTCCCTCTCTTCTCCCCTCTCACTCTATTTCTTTCTTTACCCTCTCCTCTCTCTCTCTCTCTCTCTCTCTTCCTACTCACTATTCTCTACTATATTCCCAGTCACTTGCCCCTCTCTCTTTTTTCTCCTTCTCCCTCTAATTAATTCTCCCTCTCTATCTTTTGCACCCACTATCTCTCTTTCTGTTTCTCTGTTTATTTATCTCTCTCTTTCTCTCTCTATATATATTTCGCTCGCTCCCCCCTTTCACTCAATTTCTTTCTTTACCTCTCTCTCTCTCTCTCTCTCTTCCTTCTATTCTCTCATGTATACCCAGTCTCTTTCCCTCTCTCTCTTTATTCTCCTTCTCCCTCTAATTCTCTCTCCCCCTCTCCTACCCTCTCTATCTCTCCCTCTCCCACCCTCTCTATCTCTATCTCCCACTCACTCCACTAATCTCTTGCTAAGCCACTGACTTGTAGGCTTCTATTTCTATCCAATGGAGCTCTTCTTTCAGTCTACAGATTGGGCGATGCCTCCACATTCTGAATCTGAAATGTGAATAAAATATAAACTTCTTCATTTACAAAGTGTCAGCTGTCCCTTGGCAATAATACCCTCCTTCTTTGGATTAATATTTAATAAAATATAGTTTCAAAACTCTGCTCGCTCGGCTCAGTAACATCTTAACATTAATGACTCTCTAAAAGATTGATTCACGAGTGAATATAACTTGCATATTAAAATCATGTTTATGCAGTTATTATAATTTTCTCTATTATTTTTTCTTCTTTCCTTGTTTATTAATGACTTGTTTGTGATTGACAAGCAAGTAGACAACAAGCTAAAAAAGGCGAGCTGTACTTTTAGCAAATTATATAAACTAGCTCATATATGCACCCTCCGGGTGCAAGTATTTAAGTTTTAATGTAATGAAATATCGTATTAAATTAGAAACGCTAATGAAACTAAATAAGAATGCAGATAAAAAGATTTGAAACAGAGGGGGATATAATCGAAAAATAGAACAACTGAAATTTACTCTTCCATCACTCTCGTCTTTCATTATTATTTTTTCTAATTTAAGTACTTAGTTAAAATAGGAAGTAAAGAATAAAAGTACAGTTATCGTTTCTTGTTAATGGATTTCATTTAAGATTCATTGAAGAGATTTTTGCTTATATTCATTAAAATAAAGCTAAACAGTTAGAAATCAATAATACTAAGCATATATCTATTAAAATTACATTTTTAATATCAATATGCAAATTAGTCTTCCCGTTCACACTGTAAACCGCTAATTTGTTGTATATATAAATACAATTGCATGTTGTTAGTATGTAGATATGGTTAACAGTATTAATAATGTGAAACAATTTTATCAATAATTGAGGATTAAATAAAAATAAATTCATAATGAATGTGACGTCAATAACTAAGGGAATTGTGACTTGAATAGTGATTTAGTTTCGGTTACAGACAGACAAACACACAATCTCCATTATAATAAGATGCGTGTGGTACAACATGTAGTGTTGCGGGGTTCGATCTAAAATGAGTGTTGAGTGATGATTATGGTAATAGTAATATACTTATCTTCTCATATTCTACTGGCTGGGATCTGGTTGTTGTCTGGTGTTCTGGACCGAAGTAGCTCGTATCTCTTGATCGGTTGATGGGTTGGCATTTTTGGCTGTTCTTCGAGTCTGAAAATTACTTGGGTCGTCTCTTTTAGGATATTTTGTCTTGTGGTCTTCATAGTTATTAATAACAAACACAAAACGTTCTTGTTTTTTTTTCAGAGCCCATTTATTTTAGCCCCAAGTCAAAATGCCTTGGAGAACACACACTCATATTACGTTTGTTCTCTTCAACAGCTTAGTCCAGACTGACCTCTCATCACTCACTCTTTCTCTTAATCTCTTCCTTGCATGCAACATGATCGGTTGATGGGCTGACATTTTCAGCTGTTCTTCGAGTCAGGAAAGTTCCAGGTCCTGTGCTGTTAATAGTCTTTAATAACAACACAAGACGTTCTTGTTTTTCTGATGTGCTCATTTATGTTATGCCCTAGTCAAAATGCCATGGGAAAAAATACATCCAATCTTGCGTCTGATTCCTTCAACCGATTAGTCCAGACTGACCTCTCATCACTCTCCTCTCTATACCTCTCTTCCACTCTTCGCAATTTGGTATCTATCAACAATTCGAAAATCGACACATCACCTTCCTCTCGTTATCCATAAATCCCAGTTTCTTTCAACTATTATCTACACTTAACTTAGATGATTGTGTTTTTCTACCTTATTATATTACAAACAGATACATACAGAAAAGCACACAAATCTGTGTGCATAGGGTTATAGTCCTTGCCATTCTCCTCTATTGCTAGAGTCGTGAATCACTTTTTGTCACAATCTATGACTCTTCAAGAGTTTCCACCAGCTCTATCTCCGCACCTTCTTCAATATTCACTGGAGTGACTTCACCACAAGTACTGAAGTCCGTAAACCGGCGAAGATCACAAGCATCTATGCCATACTACTAAAATCCTAACGAAGCTGTGTAGGACACGTTTCCTGCCCAATATCACTACCACTGGAGGTAAGGCTCCATTTCTGGACCTCTTTGAAGTTTGGAGAAACCCTTCATTACAATTACTCCTAGATCCACTCTGATCATAAATGTTAGGGTCCCTTCTATGGGTCAAATTGATCTGTTTGAAAATTATCAGTATTGGATAGCCATGCTTGAAAACATAACTTATGCAAGTAGATGATTATTAATATTAAATAGGAATAGTTATCTGAAACCTTATAACTGTGTGCAAATTGTATTTATTATAAACAAATTAAAAAATGCAAACTAAGTAATGATTGTAATGAAATGTTGAAATTGAAACATTCATGATTAATTACTTTCTAATCTTATCTCAGTTGAGGCACGAGTTCAGATGGATGAGGCAGCCAGTGATACGGGGAAATCACAATGGTCCATCGGGACAGGGGAGCACCAAATAACTGATAAAAGGACAGCTTGAAAAAGTCTCTTGGTGCCTTCACGGCAACCATTGCTACTGGTTCACCTTAGCTGAGAAGCCTGATACTTTTATATATGCTTCCTCCTCCTTCGAAAACATCCGTATGGGCACTCTCAAGGAAAAAAAACAATCAGAGAAAGAATCACAACACAATGCTATCATACCCTGACCAGACCTTCAGCTGCTCCCGCTGCGACCATACCTATCTGTTTTGCATCTGCGACTAACTGGCCTACTGTCAACGTGGACCACCCTCTCAATCTCAGTAATAAAGGAGTATTTGCACGTAAATTCCTAGCATAAAATAAACTGAACCCCCATTTTATGTCCGTGCCTTTGTATTAAATGTTTTATTTTTCTTGCACCCATTATGTTACAATACAAAATATATTTTATTTAATTATTTTAATATTCATTTCAATGTGCATATTCTAAAACTTTTTATTTTGTGAGAATGTTTAGTTTTAAAGAGGGGATCGTTTTACAATTTAGGCATAAATTGGATCATCCTTTTATGACTCTAATTTAGTTTTTTCGTCGACGATGATTGAAATCTGACGTTTTTATTTTCCAGTACCAAAGCCAAAAAGAAAAGAAATAACAACAAAAAGTAATATTCAACTTTTTACTCATAAATTCCTAACATAAAATTAGGCATGGGCATTTTATGGTAGGAATTTACGAGTAAAAAGTTGAAGTGTTAAAACGAACCCCCACTTTAAAATTAAGCATTCTCACAAAATAAAAGCTTTTAGAATATACACATTGAAGTGAATATTAAAATAAATAAAGGAAATATATTTAGTATTGTAACATAACGGGTGCAAGAAAAATAAAACATTTATTGCAAAAACACGGACATAAAATGGGGGTTCAGTTTATTTTATGGTAGGAATTTACGAGCAAATAGTCTTTTATTACCTCAATCTCCATTAACAATACCAAGCAATGAATCGCTTGTTTATTGTTGTTCTTCTTCTCATGTATAATCGTTGAAACCATTCGCTTTCTGTGGATGAGTCTGGTTGTTGGATTATCTATAGGTCGTGCATGACAAATCACCACTCCTATTTATGAACTTTCCCAAAAAGAAGCAGGAACTCCCAGTAATCTGAAACGAGCATAGAAAAGCATTTAAAATGGTGGTCAACTGTCCCTGAATCAATTGATAATTACTGCAGACTAGGATTAAAAAATATACTTATACTACACTCTTTTCTACTTAGGATTTCACAGAACACTACAGACTAGGAACACAAGGAGATCTGATACTACACTATTTTCTATCTAGGCTTTCAAACAACAAGACAGGATAGGATTATAAAACTTAAGCAACTGCACCCAAACTCAATACTGACTTGGATTTATGAACAGAAGAACTAAAGGCCTAAAACATCGACCATAATTTTAACAATCCTGTCAATATACACGCTTGGACATCCCATCGTTGTGTAATGATTAACAAGTTAGTCTTGCAGAACCATTACAACTGTAAAGCTAGTTATATTCTCGCTGGATGCCCCATACTTGCGATTGTGTGTCACAATCTACCCGAGGCGTAACAGGTTGGGTAAATACTGATAATGCCCACGCTGTTGATGAAATTCTATAAGCAAAATATATACAATCGATAATAAAATGGAGGATTTTTTTCTGATCTTATTATAATACATATTATGTAACTGTCTGTCTGTAACCGAAACTACTTCACTACTGACGTCACATCATTCTATTTGTTATTTCAGTTATATTCTCAAATATTATGAAATAGTAATTAGTTAATCTTAAATATCATCTTATTTATTAATGATGTTAAATTTGACTCAAAACAGCCCACGTTGTTAATGCGTTTAGAATCCTGAAACATGTGTTATATATCTCTAAAAATAAAGATTTACATTGTATATGGTGTGAATAATTTGCACAATGATTTTAACAAAACTGGGTTTAATAGATAATTATTTCCTGTTACATATTTCTAATACTTTCAATTTATCCTCAAAACTCTTAAAAGCAATTCTCTACATATGATTTTATATAGAAACCAATCAAAAGGCCGTTGAAATAAGTGTACTATTTTATATTCTTTTTTTGTCTAGTTTAGTTAGTCTTTTTAATTTAATATACTATTTTATTACATTAAAACTGAAATACTTGCGCATATTTGTATTTGTTATAATAGCTTTTATTTGGACAATTAAAAAAATGGTATTGGCAAACTCAGTTCAAATTAAGGGCAATGCTCTTTGCATTCCCCTTCATGCTAATGCCTTTGGGGAACTATAGGTCAATGTTAGTGCAGACAGTCAACTATTTTAAAAGTGATTATAAATATTCGCACTAATCTGATTCAAAGTTCCGCGGTGCATGGCATATAAATGTTATATACACACATCTCAGTTATATAATGGCGCGCGAGAGAGAGAGACAGACAGACAGACAGAGACAGAATATGAGAGATGAGGGGTTCTTACTTGTTTTCTCTTTCTACTTGTTCCTACTGCTAATTCATCGACCATTTCCTCAGGGCTGATTCTGTGGGTTGTTTCTTCGTGTTGATTCTACTTCTTGTTTGGGCAGGTCATCTCTTTTTTTTTTAAATAAATTAACAAGACTTTATTGGTTTTCTTTTAACTTTTATTGAACAACCCCAGCCCAGAATTCAACCGCGCAGTTAGGAGTAATATCTCGGGAAGACAGACTTTTAAGTCCGCTCACTCTGAATTTCTGATTGCAACTAAACTAAACCTAAAACTAAAGCTGTCTCATGCTTCCAATCACGCGCTTCCGGAGGAGTTAAGTCGAGGTCATCACTAATCAATCATAACCCTAACGGTTATGGTAATTTTCCACTTGACTCCCTCCGATTTTGAATCTAACGAACTCTAATTTAAAAATTGATCTAACTAAAGTACGTACAGAATTCACAAGCTACCTATGGATTATGTAACAGTAAAGCCGCCAATTGCGAGGTCTGGAAAGCATGCACATTGTCGATTTTTTGTGGATAGCGGTTGATTTGCGGGTTACGTGAATAGTCATGATGCTGGAAGAGTGTGAATCCAGGCACACGAATGGAGGACGATCAGCTGCTTTAAAATCCGGTATGGCGAACAAAAAAGCAGATACCCAACCACATACGAAGAATAGTGAACCTCGATAGAAGCAGCAGACATTCCAAGAAAATAGTGACGCAACGATTACAATCAAACCTTTACAAACGAATTAAATTCCGACATTGAATAACTTCTAAGGGATTTATATACCGTTAAAAAAATAAGCCACACAAAACCAATCATTACATAATACTAGCGAAATAATAAGAAAATTCTGGCACAGAGAGATCAATTGAAAGAACAATATAGCGATTTATTCATATGAACCAATGAGCTAAGAGACAAAAAATACAATAAAAATGGAATTGGGCAAGACATATACCTAGAAAACAAACATTATTCTTTGTAGAGGTTTGAGTAATTTATGAGAAAGTGCGTCCCGGTCTCCTGCCTCAAGAGTTGCTGCCCGGTGACTATTAAAATAACGACCCAGGTCAAGCTATTCAAAACTATCCATCTATCTCAATTTGGTCATATTTATCTATATTACTTTAAATACTAAGATTGTTTTATTCATGTTTGTTTAATGTCTTGTTTTTAGTTTAGATAAACAAGAATTACGACAAAAAAAGAAGCGACCCCCCAAATACATTTACTATCTATCTATCTCTATTTGTTCGTATCTATCTATATTATTTTGTTTGTTTATCTATCTATCTCAGTCTATTCAAAACTATATATCCATCTTCATATCTAAACAAGAATTACGACAAATTACTATAAATAAACAAGAATTACGACGAGCTGGGTTTGTTATTTTGATAGTCACCGGGTAGCGGTATTTGAGGCAGGAGACCGGCACTTCCTCATAAATTACCGAGGTTTGATATAATATATGCAGGAAGTTAGCTGAATTGGAGAATACTTTAAATGGGTGGAGATGATAGCAAGATATGACAGACCTTAATGGAAAAAACGTTAAAAATATTGTCGATCTGTAGAATTATCATGACCGGTCATCACCTGCTCAAAAGATCTGTTGGTAAAATACCCAACACATGATAAATCCATTTACATCACTTATGATGCCTCCACGTATATATTTATGAAGCTCTCCGCTCTGACGGCATGTAGCACATAGTCAGTTATTCAAGTGGAGTTTGAATTCATAGTTTTCTTTTTCATTGGCCGGTTGCCCTACCAAGGTAAAATAACCCAAGCTGCTGTACTCTTTGCACATAGCTGAAGAGAGAATATTTTGATGCATACCTTTTCCCAATAGTATAAGCGATATGTGAAAGGTAAACAGCTTGTTCCAAAACTCGATAACGGGTGTAAGATCTGTATTAATTTATAAACTATAATACATTTAAGGTGCGATTGTTGCCATTGGTTTCAAAGCAGCATCTTAGCCACTTATCGTCAAGACAACGTGCCAGGTAATAAATGCAGGGAATATATGTATATATTTACAAACCCCTTCGCACGAGTAGGATGAGATATCAGGTCAATTTCTTAAGCATAGTTTTACTTCTCCTAGAGAGGTTGTCTATGTAAGATTAAAAGTAACAGTAACTGTACACCATGCGCCTCTCTCTCTCTCTCTCTCTCTCTATATATATATATATATATATATATATATATATATATATATATATATTTGAGGTGAATGTTAGTATTTGTATCCGTTTTAGGAGATACTTATACCAGGTTTGGGCTTAGGTGTGAAGCATTAACGTACTTATTATGCTAATATTGTTAGCGTAATATGTTAGTTGAGGAATAAATATCTGAAGACTCTGTAGTTTGTTTTGAGTTTCATTTATTTAGCCGGGTTATATATATATATATATATATAGAGAGAGAGAGAGAGAGAGAGAGTAAACTATAGACACGTGTTTCGAGGTATCACCTCTCATCAGTATAATTATACGATTTTTTAGCAGCTGCCTCTGGTCGGGTTCGAGACACGAACGAACTTACGCTCGCCAAATCTCTTACCCACACAGCCACAGTCAGTCGCCAAGTATAGAAGGCTATCTAATCGCTACATTCCTAAGCGGAAATAGACTTCACCTAGAGTTCTCAAACTTTGTAAACAAAGTGAGATTTAGCTGAGCGCCGAATACGGTGAATTTGCAATTATATACCTCCTAAATAAAGTGCTCAACCGAAAATTGGGAGCGTATAATAGGGTAAACTATAAACACGTGTTTCGAGGTATCACCTCTCATCAGTATAGTTATACGATTGTTTAGCAGCTGCCTCTGGCCGGGTTCGAGACCCGAACGAACTTACGCTCGCCAAATCTTACCCACAATATATATATACATAATAAATAAGTTTTAATTCTCCTAGAGAGGTTGCCCAAGCAAGATTTAAAGTAACAGTAACCGTACACCATGCACCCCCTCTCTCTCCCCTCTCTCTCTCTACATATATATATATAATAAATATGTATATATATATATATATATATATATATATATATAATAAACATATTTTATTTTTGGCGCGTAGCTTGTCATAGACCCAAGCCTGAATATTTTTTTCACAATCTGATCATACCCTGATCATCTGCAGATTGATTGAACGGTATGTGTCCAGTGCACAGTGCTGTACTAAGAATCGATCTTCTTTTATGTATTCAACTGACGCCTCGCACTGATAAATATTGAATATTGAATTCGATCTGAAGTCTACCATTTGCTGCATCATTTTCCGACCAGCCTCTCTGATGTCTTCCACATGGATGTGTGGTCGCTATGCAAAAAAAGAAGAAGAAATATATATATATATATATATATATATATATATATATATATATATATATATGAATTGTACCAATCGAGCCGATTTGATCGTTTCTTGGGCAGTCAGTCATTCGCTGCTGGCACAGAAATCGATGTCAGACTATGTCGGTTTCCTTTCCGATATAGAGTTTATCTATCTCTAAACAAAAGGATAATTTTTTTCTATCATTCCATTGATATCCATCCAAACATCAGTCCAGAATTTTTTATTGATTCCTGTATACGTATCAATCTAATTATAAGAGACTGCTCTGTGGCTGGAACCTATTGCATTTTTTATAATATTAACTATATGAGTTAGCGTATAAGTCTTGATTAAAATCAACTTATCATACGATAGCTTTTGAGGTCAGTGGTATTTTCTTTTTATTGGAGACAAAGTCTGATTGATATTGATATAAGGATATGAATATGAAGCAGTCCAAGAATAAGTACATTACTTTTATATATATATATATATATATATATATATATATATATATATATATATATATATATACTAAGTCATAGATGATAATAAAAAAATCCATACATATATATATGCAATCTATATATATTCAATCAATATCTAAATCTCTCTCTCTCTCTCTCTCTCTCTATATATATATATATATATATTATATATATATATATATATATTATCATCTATGACTTAGTGCATGATATGTGGTGGATGTTTGGAAAATGTTGTGTTTTAACATCCGCTACACACACGCACATACACACACACACACACACACACATATATATATATGTGTGTGTGTGTGTGTGTATGTGTGTGTGCGAAATATATATATATATATATATATATATATATATATATATATATATATATGCGAAATATATATATATATGTGTGTGCGTGTGCGAAATATTTTCACACAGATGAACTGACCGAAACACATGTGTAAGTGATATTGATTAAATTCAACTTTTATTATCCATTCTATTCTTTCTTTTCTTTATTCATTCTTTCTCATATATGTATGTGTGTGTATGTGTGTGTATGTGTGAGTGTATGTGTGTGTTTGTTTATGTGTGCATTTGTGTTTATTTCATTGACAATGACAGGCAAGGATTTCGAGTTTAACTTTATATTCACCTTTATGTTTTTGGCGAACGAGATGTAACAACACTGGTTGTAGGCTTTCAGAAATTGTAAAATGCATTATAGTAATCCCACTTCAAAGATAAAAGAGAGTTTGTTTAATATAGATTGTCTATTCTTAATAAATACCGTTTCTAATACTTAAAGTGTTTGGTGTTTTGCAATTCACAAGTAATCCATTTTATTTTCAATGCGGACTACGAACATGGGACACTACGTTGCATATCAAGGGTGTACATTTGTGACCAGACCTTATGTTGTATATCCACTTTTCTCAGAGTATATATTATGAGGAGCCTGATATACATTTTTAATAGTCTATTTCTACTATACTTGTTTTATGGGTTGAGAGATAGTAGCTATGGGAGATATCCGTGGTTATATCTCCCATTTCAAACCGTCTACTTACGTTTTGAGTAGCTGTCTCATAGCCGGTAATTCTTCTATCAGTATGTCTTCTATCTCTCTGGTTCTACATATAGATCTGGTTTTGGCTTCTTGTAACGTCTCTGGCATTCTGATTCTGGTCTTTCAAGATGATGGTAAGATTATCTGATCATGCCAAGGTCGTTATAGTTCTTACAGACGAACACAAGGTGTATAGTTTTTTCGAGATCAAAAAACCCAGGCCTGCCCATTTAAATCAGGGAGCAGGTGTTGCCTGGGGATAGCTCCGGGGATCATGCCATTAATATTACTTACTGGTCCAGGGGCCGAAGTTTCCGATTGTGTAGAACTATAGATAGATGTTCAAACTTTAAAATAATGTAAACATCATTAAAAATAAACAGTAAACATTTATGTGATTACTAAATATTTTTGTAGACCTTAACTCTAGTATAATATATAATATTGATAAGTGAAAGCCGTTATATATTTATCTGTCAGCGGTGATCATGTCTTTATTTTGTTGAATATATTTTATGTAGCATAAAAAATTTATATATATATATATATATATAATATATATATATATATATATATATATATATATGTACCAACCCCTCTGTAACGCAGGGTCAATTTCTTAAGCGGAGTTTAACAGGTTTGAATTCAGAGTTTTCCTTCTCTTATACTGGTTACCTAGCCATGGTTAAAAACCCAGTCTACCCTGCTATTTATCCATAGCTGAATGGAGAATTAGATTCATACCTTTCCCAAGAGTATTAGCACTGTGTGAAATGCAAACAGCTTTGTTCAGGAATTGAACTCGGTCGACGTGACCATTTCTTACGACTCGAATCATTAGACACGCGCCTCCATAATAATGTAATATATAAAGTAACAATGATTTGAGCGGAAGAGTTACATCTTATGTTTTCTCATAGATTTTTCTCTTGGAATGATATGTTATTACAAACCCAAGGATAACCTGTCAGTTGTTGCAATTTCATACGCTTGCTTTCCGGGAAAGGTTTTCCATACGTCAAAGTCGTCAAATCGCTAAGGATAACAACTTTAGAAGTTGCCGATAGATTTGAAAGAGGTTTGCCCAGATCAATATGGAACTAACCGGACGTTTCCAGTGTTGGGTTTGTCGACGTGCCACAGCTCTCTACCTACCAGCGAGCACCCCAACAGAATTAACGAGTTACAAAAATAAAATTACAAAGGAAGGCACATATTCAATTAACCATGTTTATTACACGTAGCAAAATAAATAAATAAATAAATAAAAAAACAAGTTTATAAAAAAAAAAGCTGTACTTACAGTTATTAGTTTCCCTCACTGAGGGGCTTCCATGAAAGTTTTAAAGCGTTTACGCTCCCTCCCTGAGGGAGTTTGCTTCGTGGTGTCTTAAAGCCTGGCATCAAAAGCTGAGAGCTAGAAGACACTTTTGGTCTAGTCATTCCGGTTGGAATGGCCTAATTTCTCCAAGCCCACTAAGAGGGTTAAGTTTTAACTTCCTGTGTCCCCTGACACAGAAGAGTTCCTACGTATAACCCAACACCAACCACTCTTTGAGTATTTGGTGATACATATAGATTGTTTTGAAGTGGAATACACGGTGAAATAATATCGAGCAATTTGTTGGCAGTATAGTTTTAAGCCATTTTTGAACAAGAGGTTTGAACCTGGATGATGTCTCTCTCGGCTAGGATACTTTTTGACAGTAGATAAAATAACACGCTACACTGGGGTATTTAATATTGGTAAGTCGACGAGTAGACATAATGTTAATACAGGTCCACGTTACATCTCGGTAGTAGGATCCCGTATTTTCTATGGAATGTCATTGCCGCACCCGAAAAAATGAACTTTGATAGAATACTTCGATAGCGCTAAGAGCCAAGATAACTTATGAAATCTTTACCTACCAAATTTCTCACCGACTGTACCGACTTTTCTTGGTATGTTTTACCTGTATAATTAGATATTTCAAAGTTCACTATCTCTTCACCACATTGAAAATCCATGGCAAGAATTGGAAGTTCTACTAAATCCTCGGTCTCCCAAAGACATTGAAGAATGGAAGAAAATCCAGAAAGAAAAATCTCATCAAAAAGTTTAGTAAACGATTGCAACAAGTTAGAAAGCTGAGAGACCATGTTATTGAATATTAAAATTGTGAAAATTTACCGGCACTAAATATCTATATCTTATATAGCGGCTTCTTCAAACTGACGGCCCTACTTCGTGTATCTGCATACGTAGCGGGTATCGTCACTAACCCTAGACGATATATGTAGTGGTCGCTTAATGAAATCACAACACATGCGTATAATAGGAGTTTGATTTCATTTCTCTTCTCGGCTGTACGTGGTCGGCGGCGGGCATTGACAATAAAATGACCGAGGGTTGACAATGACTTATACTGCCGCTGGGATGGTGAGGTAGAGGGGGCTGGTGACGGCTCACAGCCCATCGGCTGTGACCGTGAGTGCGGTCACTCACTTGTTCTCCGTTCGCCATCTCCTGTCTGACTGTCCAACTGACGACTCGACCCTCTGGCTTTTGTATTGACGACCGCCTACGCATCTTTATCTTTTTATCTGATAACTATTTCCGAACTTATTGTTACCCATCCTTCTTTTATTCGCTTTACCGGGAAAAAGTCCTTTGTCATTTTTGTCGTTTTTCTTCGCTTTGTTTAATTTAACCGGAAATTCATATTTCCGTTTGTACAATATCCAACATTTGTTCAGTTTCTTAAACTGTTCATATTATACAAATAACTTTGTCTTCCTCTTTTGTTTAATCAATGCTACTCAAAATTGAGTTTTATATTCCCTTTTTCTTTTTAATAACATTGTGGTCATATAGGTGCGTGTTGCATAGCGGGACACTTATACGTTGATGGACCTGTTCGTTCGGGATTCCTGTGCCCACGTTGTTTTGTTTGACCCACAGAAAAGTTGAAGAAGAGCTGGTTTGGACTTTCTTGGTTCGGGCAGGGTCTGAAGATGACCAAATTTACTAATTCTGCGAGTGTCTCTCCTTGCTGCTCCTTTATTCTTCCCTATTCTAACTTTGCACACCATTTTTGAACCCTAAGAGAGGAGTTCATAACATATATAAAAAAAAACTATTCTATTAAATTCTAAGAAATGGGTCAGAATATTTCTTATTCATGGATATAGGAATAATTCCGTCGTCGACCGTATAGTGAAAAGCGTATTTTTTCTGCTTCTGCTAATAAACAATACTTAATACGAATAGTACTGATTCATATTAGCAGGACCTGTCAATATACCACAGTATGATAATTTAATTATCACAACGTTTGATATATTTACTTAAGAGCTATTTTAAAATAGTTTAATATGTGAAAAGTATAATAATATTGATTTAACTTTCTCTCTCTCTCTTTTTGTTTATTCCTTTCCTTCTTTTAATATTCTTTATTAAGTTCGATTAAAACAGATTAACGTTATAACTTCCACGCTCTCACCCTCTCTCTATCTTTCCTCTACACTCTTTCTTTCTTATCATATTTTTCTGTGTAGAAATATTATATTCTTATTATATTTTTCAGTGTATTTTTCCCTTTTCTATTCTTTATTTTTAATAATAAAAAACGGAATGATCCTTTATGTAGTTGAGGTGAGGGCACTCATATGAAATAAGAATTCGGTGCATAAGCAACACCAGATTATCAGAATTTACATTTTTGCATTTCATCTTGGACGATAGGTACAGTCTCAATTTTACCATAGTGTGATGCAGATAACTCTCATACGAATCATGAATAGTAGTATTAATATATAGATAGAAATATGACATTCCTGGTATTTTTGCTTTGCAAGGGGGTTCATCTTTTCCCTATAAATATTGGAATATTTTGTATATAAGGTGTGCTGCAATACACCACTTAAATGTATAGACTAAGAGAGATCACGTGGTTTCAACCTCAGCCCGAATACGTGGTTGGTTAACTACTTAACCGCTAATACTGATAGATGTCCATTTTCAATCATTGACAAAGGAACTGCAAGACTGATGAGCACCAGGTAACAACCAAAGGATTCTTCATTAAGGATCGCGCTCTGTTTAACATAAAGGATTTCCGCTGGACAGAGCTCTTGCTTGAAGCCTGAAAGATGGCCACAAAAAACGTAACAGGTTATGGGCCCAGCACACTTCCACTGCGCCACTCTGATTGAAGCCTAAAGGAGGGCCACAAAAATCGTAACAGGTTATGGGCCCAGCACACTTCCACTGTGCCACTCTGTTTGAAGCCTAAGGGATGGCCACAAAAATCATAAAAATAAAAAAAGTTTTTAGGTGTTTATATATCAATAAGTGATAGTGTATAATGATGCATTTACTTAGATAAAAGTTAAAGTTCCCATAGTGCATTTGTATATCGTTACTACTTCGTTTAATTCGTGTTTCACAGTATGAGACCTGAAGTTGTGAAACTTGTCTTCTACACGTTTGGTCACGTACCGTATGCTATCTGTTTGAATGTTTTGAAAACTATTCCTTGTCAGAAAACTTTGAGCGACTTTTAAATCTTGAGTAGATATGTTTTTCAAAAGTATGCAGTATCTCCTATATAACCATGTACCTTCTATTCTTCCTTATCGCATTGTTTCGATATTTTCATGAAGAATCTTAAAGTTCTGGTTCCAATCACCACATTTATTGTAAAGCACGGTTACTCAACTTCTCTACTTTTGAAAAAAAAAGTCTTACCCTTGTTATTAAATCTAGTGTTGCAGCTTGAAATATATACTTGCTTTCGTAAAGTAAGTAACATCGTCAGGGTGGCCTAAAGTCGGTATCAGCCAGATAGCGAGGGAGTCTATCCCCTTTTCACTAGCGTTGGACCAAGGAGATTGTTTCTGGCATCTGAGCCGGACCGCAACACCTACCATCAGTTCCTCACTTTACCGCACAGATCCCTGTGCTACTCATTCGCTGACTTGACGAGGAACCTTGTGGTTCCTAGACCGACACTCTACCCACTGAGCTAAACCAGTCCTTGAAGAGAGACTAGAGAGAGAGAGAGAGAGAGAGAGAGAGAGAGAGAGAGAGAGAGAGAGAGAGTTAGTTTAATGGAAGAAAAAATAGAGACCAATGAAAGATGACCAATAAAAGAAACAGAGAAGAGGAACAAGAAGGGAGAAAACAGTAAAGATAGAAATATACGAGGGGTGTGCCAAAAAGTAATGCCATTTTGTTTAAGACAGGTATAATTACCAACACAGGAATATGTATCATACATCAAAATGCAGCTGGTCCCTACCCCGTAAAATTCTGTTGGCTGTTCCTTGAGCCACTTCTTTACTACAGATCTCCCAGGGAGATTGTTTTTTTGTCAGAGGTGGAGCGCCACATTTTATCACACAGATCCTTGTGCTACTCATGCATTGAGTTGGCTAGGGCGGGCATCGAACCAGGGATCTTGTGATGCATAGGCGGACGCTCTGGGAATAAACGCTATATTCTTAACGCTCTATCAACTAGTATACAGCGAATGCTTCTATGCAGATAGGTTGGTTGATTGTGCTTTATGCCAGAGACGTTTTGTTTTATTCATTCTTGATATATACTCAGTTTTTTTTAAAATTCATTTTTAAACACTTTTTGAAAATTCATTTTTCTATTTAACTATAGATGGGACTCTAACAGGTACTAATAATCCGGCTCAGAGTGGACCTGCGAGTAATACTGATGAAGGAGTACTCCACATTCCCTAGAGCTCCAGAATTGAAACTATCACCAGATAGAATTAACGCCATACCGAGGACAATAAGCCCATCAGTCACTGCCTTCTAGTGCATATGTGATAAAAAGGGTTGGGGTTTGCTAGAAGCGCAATAGGGTTGGGAAAATCATGTAGATAGTATGGATTGACATGATATTCAGATAGGTAATTCCCCCAATGAGTTCACCGGTTGGTCTTAGGTGGAGACCCGTAATACCTAAGGACAGTATTGTATTTTAAAGGTATCATACGCATTTTTCAGATCAAGGCAGAAGAGTTGTCCTAAATTCTCGTTACCCTTATATGTTTGTGCTCCATTCAGATCCTTGATTAACAGGTTCATGGTGTCGAGGGAAATCAGGAATTATATAATTTGCATCATTTACTTCACCTATTTGTCAGCCAATGTAAAGATTTCCCCCCAAAAGAGAGATTACCTTCGAGATTAAGTTAGACAATCATCATAAATCCTTTAGAATTTTTCAGTCTTAAAATAAGAAATATTCATTCAATTAGCTTATCTTTATTCCACCAGGAAAACATCTCGTTTCTGCAATTTCATTTATAGCTTCAACAAGTATTTTAAATCAAAACAACAATTTGTATAAATTTTGGAATCCCATCCCCCCCAGAAAACCCCAAAACACAAATAATTCCTGTTGATGAAAACACTTGAATTCCCCCAACGAAATCCTTCATGTTAGTTAAAAGAAAAAATTGTTAAAATGACAAAATCAGTTTAATAAATGTGTGATTATCTCAAGTCATCAATAAAGATCACAGTGTTACCGATATGAATGAGAATCTATTTTGGCATAACATATTTACAAACAATTTATATTCGACTTCAAATAAGAACTCTCTCTCTCTCTCTCTCTCTCTCTCTCTCTCTCTCTCTCTCTCTCTCTCTCTATATATATATATATATATATATATATATATATATATATATATATATATATAATTTTGAAGGCAATAGACAATGCAATATGTGTTGAAAATTATATCTATTCAACTTTTTTTTATGAATTAAAAAAAAATTTTTTTAATAAAAAGTTAAATAAATATAATTTTCAACACATATTGCATTGTCTATTGCCTTCAAAAATATTTATATTACACATACGCACAATGCTTCAAACATACTATAAAAGAAAAATTATATATATATATATATATATATATATATATATATATATATATATATATATATATATATACACATATATATATATACATATATATATATATATATATATATATATATATATATATATATATATATATATATATATGGGGGGTGAAGAGAAAAGTGGAAGTGAATTCGACGGTATGTATTATAGTGAAAAATTTGAAAAAGCATAGGTTCAAATAAAATGAGGGATATTTCTTCAGCCAACGCTGCAGTGTTTCAATCTGTTTAGTAGGTCTTCTTCAGGGCTTTTGTTGATATAAGGAAAAGTTAAATTTATGACAGAATAATAAGGAGACTGTGATAGTTTACAAACTGATCAAGAACAAAAACTTGGTCAGAAATAATGGCTATCACGGAGAAAACAGATATTCCTTTCAAAATTATAAGATCAAAGAATTATTATGAAGCTTGAAAGAAAAAAGAAAAAAAAACGGATTCTGGTTTTTTTAATCAAATTTTTTTGAATGAAATGATGCTGCCCAAACTCACCAATTTCATATATATATATATATATATATATATATATATATATATATATATATATATATATATATATGTATGTTGTGTGTGTGTGTGTGTGTGTGTGTGTGTGTGTGGGTTTATGTGCGTGTTTCTGTGTGTCTCCGAATGTTGGGGCGTGTTAATAAGCTTAAATGAACGCATTAATACATAGTCAAGGAGCTCCACGTATTGAGGGGAATCATTTCGTTGGCATTACTTCCAGGTCCACTCTGAACTAGATTTGTTTTGTTTTTGAAGTAATACATACCAAATCTACGCACACAGACACACACACACACACACACACACACACACACACACACACTATATATATATATATATATATATATATATATATATATACAAGGGATATCAAAAAGTATTTTGACACACTTTGTATTCTGAAGAAATTAACGTTCCATTCACTGTTCATTTCTATATTGGTAAATACAGCTTCAATCTCTTTTACACACACACACACACACACACACACACACACACACACACACACACACATACATATATATATATATATATATATATATATATATATATATATATATATATATATATATATAGGCACGTTTTTCTGAATCAGCATTTATAAACTCACTATGAATCACAGAAGTAGTTGTGATTTTTAAATATACGAGCATTTGCAGAATGACATCTGAGTATACGGAAATGTTCAACATGCATTCGTTAAAGTCATATTATGCTTTTTTTTTGTTGGACTGTCTTTTGTATTCATAATCGATATTCTTTCTCTTATTAAATTTTTGGTCGTTCCAGCTTATTCTTTTCATATTTTCTTTTCTCAGTCTATTCTATAATCCATCCCGCAGGAAATGGATTCCATATATTCATTACTGACAAATCCCGCTAAAGAAGATGTACCAAAAGTCGAAGCAATCATTATATTGGTAATTCGTTCTATTTTTATATTCAAGTATTTATTCCTCTCTTTTCATCCAAACGCACACAATCCCATGCATATATATATATATATATATATATATATATATATATATATATATATATATATATATATATTTGAGATGTATTTTAGTATTTGTATCCGTTGTTGGAGATACATATACCAGGTTTGGGCATAGGTGTGCAGTATTAACGTACTATATTATGCTAATGTTGTTAACATAATATGTTAGTTAAGGAATAAATATCAGAAAACTCTGTAGTTTTTTTTTTTAGTTTCTTTTATTTAGACAAGTGGTGAATTTTCAGGACAGTCACGTCCCTTCTTCCTGGCCGTGAATTGTAGTAGTGATCTTGTGACTGCTTGTCCGGTACGTTGGAATGGTGTGTTGGTGCTTGTTGCTGGTTGGTCCGTTGGTGAATAATGAGTTTGTACTCTGTGAGTGGTCGTGTGATGGGGGTCATGGGGTTGGTGGTATGGGGGTGTTTTGGAAATATGAGTATGGATTTAAAGTGCCGGTGTCTGTATTCAAACCGTTCCGGTGAGTGTGTAGTCTGATGACTCATTTTAATTCAGCTATTTTTCTTGCTTGTGTGGTGGCGAAGCCTTTTTGGATTAAGTTGCATTTAAGGTTATCTAAATTGTGGTGTGGGGTGTTAAAGTGATGAGCGATTTTACTCTGTGGAGATTTAAGTTTTATGGTAGATTTGTGGTTGTTGAGTCGTAGTCTGAAGGGAGTGGATGTTTCTCCCACATATACGCTGCTTTTGCATTTTGTGCAGTATATATAGTATATGACATTTGTATTGTCGCAGGTGAGTTGTGGCAGTTGGATAGTGGTGTTGGTGTGTGGTATTTGGATTGTAGCTTCAGTATTGAGCTGCGTGCACATTTGGCATCTCGTTTTGTTACATTACACCTATGCCCAAACCGGGTATATGTATCTCCAACAACGGATACAAATACTAAAATACAACTCAAATATATATACGCACCAGAAGCATACGGAGACGCAAAATCTACAATATATATATATATATATATATATATATATATATATATATACGTCTCATAACACCGTTTTGACGCGCTCATAACACCCCGGAGAAGAAATCTTCCTACGACGTAGAAGTTGTTTTTTAAGTGTCGTAGTTTGCAGAGCTCAATGTGCGCTCTTATTGTAAGATCACTCAGCATCTGATGGTTGGAATGGCAGGACATTTGCTCTAGACTTCCAGAAATAGGCTATGAAGATAAAAATCTAAATCGTCAGTTATATATATATATATATATATATATATATATCTCTTTTTTTTTTTTTTTTCCTCGTCAGTTGTACAAAATTTTTTTTTACTTCACAGGCAAAAGTTCCTTACATTGATTTCTTTATGTTATATATATATATATATATATATATATATGAGATATATTTTGTATCTCTATCCGTTGCTGGAAATACATATACCAGGTTTGGGCATAGGCATGAAGCATTAACGTCCTATATTATGCTAATGTTACCATAATATGTTAGTCTAGGAATAAATATCAGAAAACTCTGTAGAATTTTGAGTTTCTTTTAACTCAAAAAATCTGCAGAGTTTTCTGATATTTATTCCTTGACTAACATATTACGTTTACGTTTAGACATAGTGGTAAATTTTCAGGATAGTGACATCCCTTCTTCCTGACCGTGAATCGTAGTAGTGATCTTCTGGCTGCTTGTCCGGTAAGTTGGAATGGTGAGGAGGTGCTTGATGCTGATTGGTCAGTTGGTGATAAATGAGTTTGTACTATGTGAGTGGTCGTCTGATCGGGATCATGGGGTTGGTGGTATGCGGGTGTTTTGGAAATATGAGTATCCCTTTAATGTGCCGGTGTCTGTTTTCCAGCCATTCGGTGAGTGTTTAGTCTAATGATCCATTTTAATTCAGCTAGTTTTTTTAGCTTGTGTGGTGGGGAAGCCTTTTGGATTAAGGTACATATAAGGTTATCTTAATTGTGGTGTGGGGTGTTGAAGTTATGAGCGATTTTACTGTGTGGAGATTTAAGTTTTATGGTAGATTTGTGGTTGTTGAGGCGTAGTCTCATATATATATAATGAAAGATTTTTAAATTATAAAGAAGGTGAATATAACTGCATATTGTGTTTACCAACCAGTAAACAATTTCTAGAGGACATCCCACTTTGCCGCTTACTTAGGGTAGACGGACGGTTGGAGAGGCTCCTTCCGATTAATCGGCTTTTCACGACAAGCCATAGAACCTGCATGGTTGTTTATACCCTATTGCCCTAATGGCAAGCCCCGACACATTTTATCATATATGTGCTAGAAGGCGGTGTTGGACGGTCTTAATGTCCTGGGCTAGAATTTAAACTGCTATTGATGAAGTTCCAGTCTTGGAGTACCACTTTATTGCAAGTGGTCAATCCTGACCCGTGGTAATACATGTTAGCGTCCATCCTATTGGTTAGATAGATTTTTAAAAATGAGTTTTAAAAAATTACTTTGAAGAAAATAGAATACCCCAAAAAACGTCTTCGGCATAAAATAACCCAACAAGATTTGACAGGCCGTAGAATACGACCTAACAACCGTTCGACCAATGATCCCATTTACTAAAAAAACTGTATCTCCTTAGCTTCTAGGCTAATTCTTGCTCTTTCCAAATATTTACAGAGATTGCTTGACTTAGGTATATTGTAATATTTATAGGATACCTATGAAAATTTAAATATCAAGAACTGACTTTCTGACCTGACATCTAAATACTCAATTTATTTTAGTCAGAAACAATTTTCAGATATCGCATTCAATATTTGTTCCGGACAAGGTTTTTCCATTGGCTTTTCATTTCTGTGTATCGATCTATGTATTGTGTGAAAAGTGGGAGCAACCCCCCCCCCATATATATATATATATATATATATATATATATATATGTGTGTGTGTGTGTGTGTGTGTGTGTGTGTATATACACATATATATATATATATATATATACATATATGTATACACACACACACACATATATATATATATATATATATATATATATATATATATATATATATAAAACACATGAAATCATTTGTTAACATTTGCCTGTTTTTATCGATCTTTCATCTTTCTTTCTCATCTCAGGAATTTTGCCCCAACAAAGTTTTTTCTGAATTTTATTTTATAAATCAATACAATTGAATATTAACTGGATATATACTGAATTAAAAAATAATCATGGAATCCTATCTGAAAATAAGTTTCGAAGGGTCTTAACGTCTTAACAACTGCCTAGGTTTATCTTATGACGTTAGTTTTGGAATATTTTGATATATAAGGTGTGCTGCAATACACCACTTAGATTTCTGGACTATTAAACCTCAGCCAATCAACAGTCCGAATATATGGTTGATTAAGCATTTATTCGAAGGTACTGATAGCCGAACATTTGCAATCATTGACGAAGGAACTGTAAGACTGAGGAGCACCAAAGAACAACCAAAGGATTCTTTACTAAGGATCACGCTCTCCTTAACACAAATGATCTCCACTTGACAGCACTCTTGCCTGAAGCCTAAAGTCGCCAAAAATCGCAATCGATGTAGCTTTACATTTATTTTAAATACTGAAGGAATAATAACAATGTTTATTAAAAAAACTATTTCAGAGTGGACCTGGGACTCCAACATTTCATTATCTGACCCATTGATCCAACTTTGTGTAATACTAAGATAGAATTAGTAAATGACTACTGTTACATAATTATTAGATACCTAATGTTTATGTGTAATGGTGTAGAAATCAAAATGGCCGTTATAAGCTGCAGCCCATAGCCTTGAAGGATTTGAATGACAAGGCTTGACCTGTCCTGATCCTTCCTTCCGGTGGATATCGTGAGAATCGGTGGAGAAGATCCTCTCCCGGTTTAGATTTTCCTGTACCATTATTGTAAATACACTTGTCTTTACCCTACCTCGACTTGACTTCTTTTTTACTGTTGGATTAACATCACAACAGAAATAATGTCTAATATCTAAATTGCACAAGTGCAGCAGAAATCTTATACTATAAACTCTCAGAGTGGACCTGGGAGTAATGGAAACGAAGGTCTACTACTCACTCCGAAAACTGACCAAGTTTATTCTAATAGAAAAAACCTTTAACATCTACGCGAGACATCAGGTGACACATTTTGTCTCAGGCGAACTGCTAACATCCGGGATATTTATTACTATTTATTGGAATATAACACCCCACAGAAACGCCTAAAGGTTCTTCTTGAAAATAAATATTGATCCCATTATGAGACGTAATTCATTTTTCCATTCCCCGACCCCAGTGGGAGGCTATGGAGGGTTTCTAAATTAAGAGAACGTCCCCATCACAAGGTTAAACACACAGATGTAGAGGTTACACAGTCGGATAACATTTAACGGTTAAAGTAGGAATAATTTTCAAGAAATCAATTGACAAAGTAATATATTTCATGAAGATTATTTAGCCGTCATGCGGGGAAAGGTTACCGCTTCTACAAGACTGCAGGGGAAATAAATCTGATCTACATTCCAGTGAAAATCTATAGCATCATACAACCACACACACACACACACACACACATATATATATATATATATATATATATATATATATATATATATATATATACTTTCAAAGAAAGAAATTTTCATTCCGCATTTCAACCAGAAACTCAAAAAAATTTTCTTTAGTTCTAGCCTCCTCAGACGGGTTTTACAAAATACAGGGATCCTCAAAAAAGAAATTATATACCAGAAAAATCTTATTATTATACATAAAAAAATTTATGACAGATAACTATGACAAATTGAAAATTCTAATGCATAGCAAAAAAGATACAATGTATATTTCAGTTTCCTGTTTAACCGACTTCTTCCTAAAAACAAATAAATGAAAAAGCAAAAGATGAAAAAAATTTTTTTATGTCTAAACTTTAAAAAAAAATCATTAAAAGTGCTTTATCCTGAGAATCAATTTACATAAATAAAATTATTAATTTAATTACTATTATAATCAAGGATTGAAAATTAGGAATATATTTTATATTATTATTATTATTGTTCACTCCTTTTGAGTTTTTTACATCAGCGTTAGCTGATGGCCTTTCACTGGAGTCTGAGTGACAACAAGTCTCTTCAGTTCTCCAGGACTCTTCTGGATATTCTGGCAGATTCCAGCAGTGCAGTAGTCTGGATGGCCTCAATTCTTCCTCTGATATCCAGATTTTCCAAACGTTTTTTGCAATTTTATTGGGACCGTTCCAAGTGCACCAACTACAATTGGTATACTTTTGACTTTCATATTCCATAATTTTTTCAGTTCTCTGGCAAGATCCAGGTATTTGTCCATTTTTCGTTTTTCTTCAATAACGTTAGTAGATAATCCAAAACGTGCTTCATATATTTCGTAAAATATAGAGCATTAACAGTTGTAGAAATCGTTTCTTCTCTTTACCACGGTTTCAATGTGCACCTTCTTCAGGAATTCTCCTGAAGAACGTGTACCTTGAACACCGTGGTGGAGAGAAAAAAATGATCTACCATTATCTATTATATATATATATATATATATATATATATATATATATATATATATATATATATATATGCAAACATATCAAAGATACAGTGTTTATATAAGTGCTGGTATGTATGGACGTGCATGCGAGTTTTTGTGAGCGAATATATTTACGAGGGAGAGTCAAAAGTTATCCTCACCTTCGCTATAATATATCATTATCACACAGAGTTTTGCACATGCATGCTTATAGTCGACACTGTTGAAATCACGTGATCAAAGTTTGAACCTGATCGCTCCATTTTGCTTGCAGTTTTTACAGTGTAAACCTTTTCCGCTCTATTAGCAGTAAGCACTAGAACAACGAGCAGTGGTCGATTTCTAGGATCAGTACGTGTGTCAGGGGCTGAATTTCATCGGAGACTTTTTGGAGAATATGAGGACAATGGGGTTCTAAACACTCTGCAGAGGTGCAGTCGGTTTATTAACGCAACAAAAATACTCCGCAAAATGAGCAAAAAATTAAAGAATGTTACTAATTTTATTCCAAGTGCCGAATTATTTTCTGTCAAAAATTGATATTGTTAATTATTTAGATTTGGTACTTACTAACGGTTTACTATAAAACTATTCTTTGGTGACACAATAGTTAATTGACTCTTTAGACACCGTCAAAACTATTGGTTCTTAACTGGTTGTTTGAGAATTGGATACGTCGTCGTGGCCTAAAGTCGGTACAAGCCAATCAGCGAGGTAATCTATCCCATTTTTACTAGCGCTAGACCAAGGAAAAGTTTTTAGCGTCTGAGGTGGAGCGCCACTCCTAACATCTGCTCCTTACTTTACCACAGATCCATTTGCTACTCATACGTCTGAGTTGGCGAGGGCCGGTATCGAACTAGGAACCTTTGGTTTCCAGCCGAACGCTCTACCAACTGAGTTAACCCGGCCCTATAAATTGAATAGTGAACACTGAATAGACCAATAAAAAGAAGGACTGTACTTTTCACTGCTTTATGTTTGATACTAGTTGAATGAATTTATCGTTTTCTAAAATGTATTTGAACTGTCACCTTTACTTGAAGATAATATCGATTAGTTCAGAGAATTTTATCTGATAATTATTTCAATTCACTTCACGATGATCTGCATGACAACTACTCCGTTGTTCAGCTTTCCTTGATCATTCGCCCGCCTGTACTTTTCCTTAGATGATTTTTTATTGATTTTTTTTAATCTACGGTATGTCAACCCTTGATGGGTTATTTTATGTCGAAGCCGTTTTGTTGAATCATTCTTGATGGGTATTTAATTTTATATGAACTCAAATTCTTAGACACATTTTTCTATTTAACCCATAGATGGGACCCTAACAGGTACTACAACTCGGCTCAGAGAGGATATGGGAGTAATAGTGATGGAGGGATGCTGCCCATCCCCAGGGATCCATAACTGGAACTCCACCATCAGATAGAGTTTACAGTCATACCCAGGATACTAAGACCCTCAGCAACAACCTTCTAGCACATATATGATAAAACGTGTTGTGAGCTGCCATAAGGTTAAAAGGGTTTGGACAATCTTATAGGTGCTTCAGCTTGACATGACAGCCGATTGAACGTATGAGGCATCTCCGACCGCACGTCTAGCCACAGTTAGAGCCAAAGAGGAGTATTGCATGTCATGGATTTTTCAGCTACCAGAATTCCATCCTTAAGCATCACGGGTCACCAGCCACAGCCCCATTAGTGGGGGTCTTCCCCTCCTGTAGAGGCGCAAACGGTGGATTCTAAAGCTCTGCTGTGTCCTTGAATAAGTGCGTAATATCTGCGCTCTCTACTTATGTTGATATTTTCATCGCCTCCCATCAGGCAGGATTAACACGAATACTTTTTAACATTTGGAGTCACGCACAAATGGTATATCCGTGCATAAATGCGTCGCTCCATCGGCATTCCACTTTTGGGGTGCCTCAGGCACCGGATTATACACAGATCTCAGAGTACCAGCTATTGCTTAAGTGGTCATCCATATAAGCATTGAATTCAACAAGCTCATTTCTACTTAACTTCTGTGATCTAGCAGGAACCGGTGCTTTCAGCGTCACTAGACAGTGAGTTTAATATTCAGCTGTAAAATCTTGACTAATATCATGATAAAGGTATGGAATATGATTTGTACGATCAAGGTTGGGGGCAAAATTTAGATACATGATATCCCAAAAGATTCCCAGGTAATTACCAGACTCGAAGAAGTGTGAGAATGTCATCCAGCCCAACAACAGTTCCACCTACGGGCTGAGAAAGATCCAGCGCCTTGGATCCAGAATAGCAGTGCCTTAATCCGATCCAGCCAAGTGATTAGTTGAACAGTAAGAAGATAAGTACAGAATTAATACTATTACCACTATATTCGAGTGAATAGTTTAGCTCAGTCGGTAGAACAGCCACCTAGGAATCACAAGGTTCCTGGTTCGATACCGGTCCCCTCCAACTCAGCGTATGAGTAACACACATTGGGTAATCTGATCTGTACGATAAAGAGGTTTGCTGTCGGCAGGTGTGGCGGTCCACTTCAACAAGAAAAAAATATCTCACAGGTCTAGCTGATACCGACAATAAGCCATTCCGCAAACTTTGTTTACTTCTATTACCTCCAAACTCCTTTCAATGGAAATTCCGGAACGCTAAACTACGAGATGAATCGGAACTCATCTCAGGGTTTGCCCAATCAATGACCAAGTATAATACCACCCGGGAACCGACTTCGTTGATCATAAATAAACTTATTTTGCAAACTAATTCACCGTCCGATTGTATCCTGTTTACTAGCACTTTGTCTAGATTTATACCCATTTTCACCAGGGGGCATAGGTTAGATAAACTTATTTTCAGACTTTGCTATTTCTGAAACCGATATTAAAAATTAGTTACCGAGTACAGCTAATGTCTAGTACAATATAATAGATAGTAACTAATAATATTTCAGTTGTTGGCAATGTCAACATACAGTACTCCATGACAAATATTATGATAGGTGTCCATAATGTCCTTAAATTTCTTAATATTGCCAATCACGTCTACATTACAAACTCAAATATTTATCGTTGACTGTTTTTTCAATAACATAATTAATAATGCATAATATAGTAGTATCGGTGTTTGGAAAGGCTGGTTGAAGTTTGATGTAAATAACAACTGCATTTGATTGGTTGATAGGTTGGTTTGATATTACGTCATTACGTAGTATCACGTTTTGGAAGGGATGATCGAAGTTTAATGTAAAATAACAACGTTATTTCATTGGTTGATTTGTTGTTTGGATTACGTCATGTCGATAATTGGGTTATTTTAGGATGAAAATGCTTTGCTTTATTCATTCTTTTTGGAAAATCATTTTTTTAATTTAAACCCATTTTTTTTTTAAACTTTTAAAAACACATTTTTGCTATTTAATCCATATATTGACGTTTACAGGTACTACAACTCTGGGTCAGTGTGTTTCCGGGAGTAATGGCGATGAAGGGGTACTCCACACTCCCCGAGGGCCCCAGGATTAGAACCTCGCCATTAGATGCAGCAGTTTAACGCCATTCCAAGACATTATTGACTGTTTTTTTGCAATAACATAAATACTAATACATAATATACTAGTATCGCGTTTTAGAAGGGTTGGTTGAGGTTTATTTTAAAATAACAACGTTATTTCATTGGTTGGTTAGTTGGATGGATTTTACGTCATGTCGACACTCAGATTATTTTAGAATGATGACGCTTTGTTTTATTCATTCTTTTTGGAAAATCATCTTTTTTTCAAACTCAATTTTTTGTCTTATTTTTAAAACACATTTTTAAATATATTTAAGCCATATATGGTACCCTATCAGGTACTACGACACCGGGTCAGAGTGGACCTGGGATTAATGGCAATAAAGGGATAATCCACTCTCCTCAGAGTTCCAGAATAAGAACCTCACCACTAGATGCATTTTAACGTCATACCCAGGAAACCAGAACCTTCAGTCACTACCTTCTAAAACATATATGCTAAAACAGTTTAGAGGTTTTCCATAAGAGCAATAAGGATAGCACCTAGCACCTATATGATTTTCCCAACCCTATCGGCCTTATAGCAAACCCCAAACCGTTTTCACTATATACGTGCTAGAAATCATGGGATCGGAGTCTTAATATCCTGAGTATTATGTTAAACTATTTGATGGTGAAGTTCCATTACTGGAGCTCTGGGGCATGTGGAGTATCCCTTGATCACCATTACTCCCATACCCATTCTGACCCGGAGTGGTAGTATCTGTTATGGTTCCATTTATGGATTGAACAGAAGAGATAAGGTTAAAAATGTGTTTAAAAATAATTTAAAGGAAAAATTGTGCGCCCATCAAGAAAGAATAGAACAACAAAGTTTTCATCATATATGTTAACATGCCGTAACAACCAACCAACCAACCAACCAACCAATTTGCACAGTTTGAATAACGTCAATATCCTTCTGGGCAATTTCATGTCAAATCATGCAGAAAAAGTAAAATTGTCACCCACTCACTTCAAGTTTTCTGAAATTTTGTACATGGGTGGACTGTGTTAAATTTAGGCAGTGTGGCATTGAATCTAAAACAAAACAAAAATATATCATTATTGCACATATATCAAACATTATTTGTACCAAAAAGATAGTTTGGTGTTTATCTGGCAACGAAGCTACAACATCATTAACATTTTACAAATCAGAAATCATTGATAAACTGGTTAACATTCAGATTATCTGATAGCATTTTTGGATTCCTAGAGCTAAAATATATTTATAAACCAATTTTTAGAAGTAGAGAAGCTCTGGAAGTCATTTTACAGACAAAAATATATTTCAAAGAGTCGCCATTTTTGCGACTGACCACCCAAATTTGGAAAGATAAAAATCGACATAATTCCGCAAATGTTTGGAATTGGAAAATCACATTTTGGCGTTTGTCTAACTTTACCATAGTCCACACCTGTAGAAGATTTCAGTAACATTGAAGATGGTGGGTGACATGGCCTGGATGATTAATTGTACCAAAAAGAAGTTGGACATGGTTAAGAAAAGGAAATATTAAGAAAGAAAACTGAATCACTAATAATTGCTTCACAAAACAATATCATAAGAACAAATTATATCAAAGCAAAAAATAATTAAGGTTTAAATTAAGGAATATTATTTCATGCGGAAGACAATCGAACTTAAATAAGAATGCATATAATAATATTACACTTATTTTAATTATATTTTAATTGGTTTCAATATAAAATCATTCATAGTATTGATTTTAATACATTGGAGAATAAGACAATAATATTACAAATCAATAACATCAAGTAATTATTTCTTAAATACGGTTTAGTTAATACCAGTAAGCAAATGAATCTCACTATATATTATGTAAACCATAATTTCTCAGTGATATTTCTTAGGGACATTTTAAACCCTTTGTAGAATTTTAAATGTAATAACATGGGCTGATTTGAGACAAATCTAACGCAGATTTTCATTGAAATTTTGTCAATAAATAAGATATTAGTTATTTTATATATTATTGATTTTAAAATACTCATTGATAAACATACGCATTTCCTGAGGGAATTGTGACGTAAGCAGTGAAGTAGTGTCTTGTTACAGACACCGAATCTCCATTATAAGAAGATATCTGTTAAAGGCTTATGTACAAAGATAATAGATTGGATTTGATCAATCGAATCAAAGAGATGAAATGTTGAGACTCAGATATAATGAGGCGAATCTAACATATCATTGATGGCGCTCACAGCAGGTGACAGGTCAATGAAAGATGGCGGGATACTTCAAATAGCTTTTGACTGGACAAGGGTCAGTTCAGCTGGAATCCACGAGAAGTCCAATAAGAGATGAATTCAAAACGGAAACGAATCGCATCCAATCTCTTTACTTGGCTGCACGGATCCGTTGGAAAACAACTTTTTATTCCTCGATTACTTTCATCTGTATTTCATATAGTCTCACTGAGACACTTTGTACAGTATCTTATTCATCATTCTACAGGCCTATATGTCTGTCTCTAACACTCACATTATTATTATTTTCACTCCTTTTGAGTTTTTACATCAGCTAACGCTGATGTTATTTCACTGGAATCTGAGTGACAACAAGTCTCCTTAGTTCTCCGGGACTCTTCTGAGTATTCTAGCCGATTGCAGCAATGCAGTAGTCTGGATGGTCTCAATTCTTCTTCCGATTTCCAGGTCCTCCAGTCTTTTTTCCAAGTTTTTTTTGGACCGTTCCAAGTGCACCAACTACAATTTGTATCGCTTTCATCCTCATATCCCACAGCTTTTTCAATTCTCTGGCAAGTTCCAGGTATTTGTCCACGTTTTCGTTTTTTTCCCAACTTCACCCTGTGATCTGCTCGAACCGCAAAGTCCACCAGTTGGCACGTTCTCTCTTTTTTTTTTTTTAAGCAACGCTAGGTCAAGTCTTCTGGCTGGGATGGGGTGATTCTTCTTGATCTCGAAGTCCCAGATAATTTTATGCGTTTCATTCTCAAGAACAGATTCTGGTTTTTATTATTATTATTATTATTATTATTATTATTATTATTATTATTATTATTATATTACCCACCAGCGTTAGTTGATGGTATTTCGCTGGAGTCTGAATGACAAGTCTCCTCAGGTCTCCAGGACATTTCTGAGTATTCTAGCTGATTTCAGCAATGCTTTTGTCAGGATGGTCTTACTTCTTCCTCTGATTTCCAGTTTCTTCAGTCTTTTTAGATGCTTTTTTGGACCGTTCCTAGTGCATCATATTCCACAGTCTTTTCATTTCTCTGGCAAGATCCGCGTATTTATCTATCTTTTAATTTTCCTTCATCTTTACCGATGAATCCCTGGAACTGCAAAATCTACCAGATGACAAGTTCTACGTTTTTTGTTAATCAATACTAGATCTGGTCTTCGAGCTGGAATAAGGTGATCTATCTTTATCTCAAAATCCCAGAAAATTTTATGCATTTCGTTCTCAAGAACAGATTCTGGTTTATGCATATACCATTTTGTGTATGGTCAAAATTTATTTTTCTGCATAATTTCCAGTGGATCACCTTTCCAATCTAGTCGTGCCTAGCTTTTTATTCTCGTTGTGTTTGTTTGCTACATTTGCTTAATGCATAGTTAATTGTCTCATCTCTGTCACCACACACTCTACATTTGCTGGTATGTTGTGTCTTTTCAATTTTTGCTTTGATATAATTTGTTCTTATGGCATTGTTTTGTGCAGCAATTATTAGTGATTCAATTTCTCTCTTAAGGTTTCTTTCTTAATCATGTCCAAGTTTTTTCATGTGCAACTACCCCAATTCGTCGGTTGAAATGTCCCTATAATTGTTTTTCTTTCCATTTCAGTTTTTGTGGTTTTTTTTCTGTTTATTATTATTATTATTATTATTATTATTATTATTATACTCCTTGCGAGATTTTCATATCAGCGTTAGCTGATAGTCTTTCACTGTATTTTCCATGGGTCTCCCGAACTCTTCTTAGTATTCCAGCTAATTTTAACAATGCTGTTGTGTGAATGGTTTTAATAATTCCTCTGATTTCCACTTTCTCTTGTCTGTTTTCGAAACTTTGGGGAACATTACAATGTACCAACTACAATAGGTATCACTTTCAGCATCGTATTCAATTTTTTCAATTCTATAGAAAGATCCAGGTATTTGTCTATCTTTTCCTTTCCTTCATGTTCACCCTGTGATCTGCTGAGACTGCATAATCTACTAGCTGATAAGGTTTCTTTTTCTTGTTAATCAATACAATGTCTGGTTTCTGGCTTGGATAAGGTTATCTATCTTTATCTCAAAGTCCCAGAAAATTTCATGTATTTCATTCTCAAGAACAGTTTCTGGTTAATGCATATACTATATTGTTGTATGGTCAAAACTAAGTTTCTTGCATAATTCACAATGGAATACCTTTTCAACCAGTCGTGTCTAACCATGTAGCATATTCTTGTTGTGCTAGTTTGTCACATTCACTTAAAACATGGTTGCTTGTCTCATCTCTGTCACTACACACGCTACATTTGCTGTTCTGTTGGGTCTTATCTATTTTCGCTTGATATAATTTGTTCTCATGGCATTTTTTGTTGCAATTATGAGAGCCTTGGTTTCTCTCTTAGGTTTCCTTTTCTTAACCATGTTCCTTTATTTCCGTACGAAATCTCCCGATTTGTTGCTTGGTGTATCCATATAATTTTTGTAAACCAAAAACAGCTAACCATTCTTCCGAATTAACTTTCCGCATATCTATTCTTTTTTTTCTTATCATAGTTCTCCTATGAACGCTTAAGGATGTAATAAACAAATACCACTGTGTGATTATCTGCCCTTACTTGGCTGAAAGAGTTGTCTTCCCTCGTGTTTCTGTTTTTTGCCTATTTAAGCAAACCCTCTTTCTTCTCCGGGACTTGATAACTAATGTGTTCGGACAGTTTGTCTACAGCCTACTTGTGTGTGTGTGGGGGGGGGATTCTCACCCCCACACACAGGCAACGTAGTAAGTGACTATAGCTTATGGACTCTCCATAACTTTTGTATCTTAGCCCTTTTCTATGTACGTATATTATCTACAATGTATCTTGTCTAATGTATATGTATTTCATGTCTTAAATGCTTCTCCACGCGCTGTCCTTGTATTAGATTAATTGTTAAATGTTATATTTACCACTCTTGGTCGGAGTTGTTTGTTAAACAATAATTAACCTTATCATAATTTGAACCCAACACCACTGAAGTGAAATATCTCTCAATGTTATAGAAAAGATCTGTCGCAGAAGAAATCTTACAGAATTGAAGTATGCACTGAAAAGACAGAAAATTAAATATATTCGAGTAAAATAATGAATATACTGCGGTTTTTGTAAACAGTAAAAATAATAAACTCATCTACGCTTTTAGGGATCTATAGTTTTGCCGGTTGCTTTGCTAAGTCTAAAGAGCTCAGTCTGCCCTACTATTTAAACATTTATTTTTTTCTACTCACCATCTATCATACTACCAAAATGTCCTATTTTACTGTCTGTCTCTGTCTCTCCGTAACAGTGTCTGTGTCCCTGTATCCCTGTGTCTCTGTCTGTCAGTCTATCTGTCTATCTGTCTGCCCCCTCTCTCTCCCGCACAAATATGTTCGTATATATCTACATATATATCTCTGTTCATATCAGTCAATCTATGTATCTATCTATCTAACAATGTATGTTCTTATATTCATGTATGCTTGTATATATCTGTGTTTGTTCATATCTGGCAACTAGTATATATAAATTGAAAATACAACAATTGACAGTTTCGTTTTGAGCAGCCAAATATACTTTTATAAATATATCCAAGTAAAACAACGGTAAACAATAAAATAATATGCTTAATATAATATTGACAATTTCAGTTTGAGCGGCCTAATATACTTCTCTGTTAATATCAGTCAATCTATCTATCTATTTATCTATAAATATAGGAACTCACACACCACAACACACACACACACACAAGCACACACATATACACACACACACACCACACACACACACACACACACACACACATATATATATATATATATATATATATAATATATATATATATATATATATATATATATATAATTGAATACACAACAATTGACAGTCTCGGTGTGAGCGATCTAATATACTTATATTATATTGCATCTTTTAGATTTTCACTTTTATTAAAGTTAGAAAGTCAAAATTGTATATCTTCAAACTAAACATAGTTATTTGAAATTTGTGACGCCTTCAAGTGGAATTCCATTTTTGATTTTTTTTTCAAATTATTAAATGAAAAGGAATTGTTTGAACAAATAGAATTTGAGAACCAACTGCTAGAAGGAATATTATAATGAATAATTTTTTTTCCTTTCTTTAAGAAACTTTTTGAATTTATTTCGGTGAATTCTACACGTACTTTTTGCAAATGTTAGTTGGTTGGATGATTGGTTGGATTTCACAGCATGTCAACCCTTGCTGGGTTATTTTATGCTGAAGACATTGTTTTATTCATTCTTCATAGGCACTCATTTTATTAAACTCAATCTTTATACATATTTTTAAACTCATTTTATTATTTAACCCATAATTGGACACTAACATATACCACCACTACGGCTCAGAGTGCACCTGGGAGTAATGGTGATGAAGGGATTCTCCGCATTCTCGGAATTTGGATCTTCACCATCAGAGTTTTACGTTATATTCAGAACATACAGACTCTCAACCCACACCTTCTAGTAAAAACATATGATAAAAGGGTTGGGCGTTTGCTATAAAGACAATAGGGTCAAGACAATCATATAGGTACTTGGGCTTGATGTGACCAGCCGATTGATTGATGGAGCCTCACCGACCGCCTGTCTACCCAAAGTAAGGGTGAACATCGAGTGTTGCAAGTCATGTACTGCTCAGTAACCAGGGTTCCATTCTTAAGTATAACGGGTCACCACTCACGACCAACAGATGGTCCCTTTTCAAGGGTCTTAGCCATCTTCAGAGGTGCTGTCGGTGTATTGTAAAGCCAAAAGCGACAGGGCTGGAAACAAATTTTGGTTAAATCGAATTTAACGGACCTTAATTCCACCATCGTATGTCACCCCGCCGAAAGAAAAAAAGTACCGAATTTAAGGAGATTTACAGTGTTGATATATACATGAATAAAAGATATAATGCACCAGTTATTTTATTCTAAAACTTTTACATTTTTCCAGGTCATTTAACTTTGAACCATGTATCTTTGAGGTGTAACACAGATTCTCAAAAATACAAGGTTCACAGTTAAATGACCTGGAAAATGTAAAAGATTTTAAATAAATAGCTGGTGCATTATATCTTTTATTCATTAATATATCAACACTAAAAATGTCATTAAATTCGATTAATTCCCTGATTTTTGGTATTTTTTTCTTTCGGTGCGTTGACAGACGAGTGTGGGATTTAGGTCCGTTAAGTTCGATTTAACCCAACGATTTCAAGTGAAAAAATAAATCTTCAATTTGCTATACAGAAATCTTTCTCCAAATGTTTTATGACTCTGTCTATAGTGTTTGCTGATTGAACCGAACAGCATTTCAAATGACTATTTTTTGTCTGTCTTGTATTGTTATGAAATATTATGATTTCAAAAATAAAAGGTATTTTTTATATTATGTAAAACAAGAAGAATTGTCTTCTTAAATATTATAAAGGAAATCTAATCAAGAAATTGTTCAGTTCTAATTAGTGAAAAATGTTAAAATGTTGTTTTGCTTTCAGGTTAATGGAGCGTAGATTGTCGGAAAATATTGTTTCTTTCTCTCAAAGCGCCACGTCTAAGGCTATTATATAAAAATCGAAGGAAATATCAAATAGTGGCTAAATATAAATATATCACATTTTAAGAGTGTTTTTAGTGTTTACAAGAAACTTTCATCTAGAAATACTAAAATATATTCGTCTGGTATCATTAGAAATTAAAAAAAAAATATATTAAGAAAAAAAACCCGAATATATTTTAAGTAATATATTTATAAGCGAGTTATGAAAACATTTATTTCATTTATCTTTTTTTCTTTAAATTACATTTTATATTCCGTCTAGAGTGGTTATTAAATTTCATACCAAATAATAATAATAATAATAATAATAATAATAATAATAATAATAATAATATTCCCTTGGTAAAGACAGAATGGATTTGAAAAAGAGTCTGGATGAGTTGAAAATCAGAGGAGAATCGAAACTAACAAAACAACAGCATTGTTAAAATTTGCTAGAATACTAGAAGAGACTAAATGGAAACTTGCTGTCACTCTGCAAGTGAAACACCAGATAAGGCGGTGTTGAGTAACTCTCATGAAGGCAAATAATAATAATAATAATAATAATAATAATAATTGACAGATTCACCGAAGACGAACAAATTAATGACAATGCACTAGGCTCTCCACCCTAGAGATGATAGAGATAGATTATATGTGTCAAGAAAGGTAGGGGGAAGAGGTCTTACCAACATAGAGGAATGCGTAGAAACCACAAACCAACAACTTGAAGATTACACAAGAAAGAGCAAAGACAAACTACTGATGGCGGCCAACAATAGTAGAAGCGATAGATGGACAATCAGAAAAACAACAAAGACTAGAAAACAAAAATGGGAAAAAAACAATTATATAGACACTTCAAACGAAAATTGAAGAGGTTGCCCATGAAAAGACTTGGAATGGTTAAGAAAAGGAAACCTCAAAAGAGAAACTGAATCACTAATAATTGCTGCACAAAATAATGCTATAAAGACAAACTATATCAAAGCGAAAATTGATAAGGCCCAACAAAATAGTAACTGTAGACTGTGCGCTAACAGAGATGAGACTGTAAACCATGTACTCTGCGAATGTAGTAAACTAGCATAACAGGAGTAAAAAACTAACACGGTTGGGTTGGGTTGGGAAGGTGATCCACTGGAAATTATACAACAAATTATATTTTGACCAAACAACAAAATGGTATATGCATAAACCAGAATATGTTCTTGAGAATGAAACACATAAATTTCGCTGGGACTTTGAAATAAAAACGGATCACCTTATCCAAGCAAGCAGACCAGACCTAGTGCTGATTAACAAAAAAGAAAAAAAAATTGTCAACTGGTGGATTTTGCAGTTCCAGCAGATCACAGGGTGACGCTGAAGGAAAATGAAAAATGGACAAATACCTGGACCTTGCCAGAGAACTGAAAAAGTTATGGAATATGAAAGCATATATATATATATATATATATATATATATATATATATATATATATATATATATATATATCAGTCTTATTAGAATTACATGTAAATCAATTAAGTCAATATCTCTATAAATAGCATTTAAAACTATCTAACTCGAAAAATTACAATAAACAAAATTAGTACCAATAACTTCAAAATTTAAGTTGGCTACTGAGTGCTGTTTTTCCGGATTAGGTTAAAATAATTTAAAAAAAGCAACAGAAAATGAACGGATTACTATGATATACCTTTTAACAGTAACATATTTGACTCGCAGGATCTGGGGATATGCCATAGTATGACAATTCAAATATAACAACGTTTGATATGTTTACTTAAGAGCTATTGCTAAATAGTCCAATATGTAAAGGTAAAAAAATATTATAATCTTGATTCAACTCTCTCTCAATCTTTTCTTTCTTTCTTCTTTTTTCCCTTCTTTTCATCTTTTTCAACTCTCTCTCAATCTTTTCTTTCTTTCTTTCTTTCTTTCCTTCTTTTCATCTTTTCATTATGTTCGGTTGAAAAAGATAAGCTTTATCACTTCTGCGCGACCACCTCCTCTCTATATCTTACCACTTTTTCTTTCTTTCTTTCTTTCTTTCTTTCTTTCTTTCTTTCTTTCTTATTATTATATATTTTTCCTCGCTTTCTTTCTTGATAATAAAAACGGAATCGTCCATTATTTAGCTGAGGTGACGAGACAGATCAAAAATAAAAAATTCGGCGAATAAGCAACGCCATATAATCAGGATTTACATTTTTGCATTTACTCCTCGACAATTTGTATGGTCACATTTTTAACCTGGGATGCTACAAGATGATAACGATTGTACAATTAAGGAACACGAGTATCAATATACAGATAATTTTTAAAAAAAGAATTAAAAAAAAACCGGATCACTATGATATACAATGTTATGGTAATATATTTGATGGAGAGCGTATTAGGATATCGATTTCATGTATCGATTTCAATCTTGATATCTTTCTTATCTAAGATGTTATATAAAAGGTTTATTTCAATTTTATTCTGTGCTTGCTTTTTTTTTATATTATCCAATTACATTTAAGGTCAGAAAAACAGTTTGGTATTCTCAGAGGAAGACATCACTCTACTTACATGATTACTTAAATGCTTTTTTCTGACTAAAAGCATACCATATATATGGCTTGTTCTCTACACATTTTCTTCAATATATATTAAAAAAATCTTTGTAAATAGTCCATCGTTTCATATCTTTAACGGAACTGTTGAGTCATAATAACTCGAGATCGATGGGAGAGTACATACTATATATATATATATATATATATATATATATATATATATATAGGTAAAATAATCCAATTAACTATTAAGTAATGGATGATGCTATTTGGGATCATCAAAATCTCACTGTAAATCCATACTGTATGCTCATGTATGTGTGTTACATAATCATTAGATACCTAATATTTATGTTCAATAGTGTAGAAATCAAGATGGTGTTTTAAGTGCAACTGACGGCTTTGAAGATTGAGTGACAAGCTTGACCTCAATCCTAACCCTATCTTCCGGGGATAGCCGTGAGAACCGGTAGAGAGGACCCTCTCTTCCGGTTTAGAAAGTAAGTAAGTTCAGTCGGTTAGAAAGTAGGAGCCAAGCTCGTAGGTTGTAAGTCGCGTATTACGCGCCGCCGTTCTCATCTGCGCAGATGTCTGGTTGGGGATTAAAAATAAAGTAAGATCAAAGCAAATCGGAGTCTTGTGTTATTACCTCTAAAAACTAACAATGACACAGGGCTTCTGATAAAGAGAAATCCCCAATGGAAGACCAGACCTGAAGTCCCCAAGAAAGTCCAGACCTATATATAATATATATATATATATATATCACGTCTCTTCAGTGCGGCTCGACTTTGTAAGCCGCGATCTTAAAATCAACAGATTTTTCATCAGTCAGAGCTTCTAACCACCGGGTTATCGACACACTCATTAGCAGGAAGGGATTTTTGCTGATAAATACATACATATGTAAAGGCTACTAGAGAGCTCTCCCCGGTTTAAGGAGAGCCTTGCAATTTCATCGTTAGTCGCAGCCATCAGCGAAATTCCTCTCCAGAGAGCTCAATGCACCTGGAGAGGAGATCATAGATATGAATAGATGGATACCTTAGTTTATATACAAATGTATTGCTTCTTTCAGTCTGATATTTTACTAAACTGAACATTTCTTATTCGGTCTCATTACTATGACTTTCACGTCCCTCTGATTTTTGTTTTCTCCAAATTTCTTTTTCCGCGTTGGTTAAACTCGAAATTTTAAGAATTTTAGCAGAGGTGGTGACACTTATAAGAAGTAAGAACTCTGCGGATAAGCAACATCATATAATCAGAAATTGCATTTTTGAATTTTTAATCAGAGGTTATTGCAAGATGGTATGATATAGGAACACCAGTGATGATATAAAGATGTGCGATCGATTCAGAGGTTCTTAGAGCATAAAAAGTCGTCGGGGTGGCCTAAAGTGAGTATCAGTCAGACAGCGAGGGAGTCTATCCCATTTTCACTAGCGCTAGACCAAGGAGATTGTTTTGGCGTCTAAGGTGGAGCGCCACACCTATCATAAACTCCCTACTTTAACGCACATATCCCTGTGCTACTCATATGCTGAGTTGGCGAGGGCCAGTATCGAACCGGGAACCTTGTGGTTCTAGTCGGACACTCGACTGAGCTAAACCATAGGGCATATAGGGAGAGATTAAAGCCCTCAGTCTCTGTGATTCCCAAAGTTGTGAATGAGCGCTGTCAATTGATCGTTGATTTTCCTCGGTTACCCAAGGGAAAATAGATCAACCAGAAACTAAAAAAAGTCAAAAATGGTTGTCAGCGAATTTTTACGACTACACCAGTCCCAATGTTTGACCTCCGAACTCCCAAGATCTTAACCCCATGGATTATTATGTATGGGGTACTATTTGTTGGATTTGTATGAAGTATTCAACTCTGTTACAAGATGAATGCAAGACTAAAACTAGAGTTTGGTAGGTGGCTTATATGGAGCTTTGGATTGTTCCATTATGAACTTAGGCAAGTTCATTTCCTGAGTTCTGATTGGCTGTTGGGTTTCAGGGTGAGTAAGAACATGGATAAGTACCCACTCTTCAGCCATCACTTTGCATTATGCCAGCAGCATGCAAGGACTGTATTTAAGTTACAGCCTGTCTGTTGTTCTCGTCTACTAACTCGACGGTAGTTAGAACCCCACTGCAACGGTGAGTGTCATATTGTTTCTAAATCTGGAGGATAACTTCTAGACTGTTGAGAAAGACACCAATCGCCATGCCAGTACTACAAAAGCCCAGTTCATCGACAGAATTAAGGTAGTTTTTGAGACCCTTCCCAGGGAAACTATGATATCAGCTTGCTCCAGGTTCCGGAGCAGGATTGAGGCTAGGATCGACGCTAATGGCGTTTATTTTGAGTGAAACTTGTTGACAGTAGTGTAATGTGCGTGCCTGTTGAATTTCTTTACAATCCATTAAATTTGCTTGTTACCAAGCACTTTTTCTTTTTCCTTACGAAACCGTCAAATTTCACCCGAACACCTGTAGATCAACTTTAACTTGGATTTGAACCCATGATCATAGCACAGCAGCAAATATCAAACTCTATAAAGCAGTCTAAAAACCTATACACATAATTAATCACATATGTTTAACACCGTCAATTAAATATTCATGGATCATCTCTTGCTGCTTACTTAATGTTTAATTCAGAAGGCTTACCACCGAGAATAAATATGTTTCCAATCTTTTATCATTAAAACTTAATACGAATCAATACTGATGGATGTTTTTCATTTAGAACGGACTAATTTATATTGTATAAGCAAGGCGTACCTTACTTCTTAGGAATACCGAATAAGAAAATTGGAAATATATGATGGATACTAATATGGTAGAGCTGGTCTCGTAGCTGTATCAATGCTACTGTTTTGCTGCACCGCCGGGACCCTAACAAAACGCATAGAGTAGAGGTCGGCAACCTCTGCCCGTGGGGTACATCCTGCCCTCGAGTGGTTTTCGTCCGGCCCGTCAACTTAACAGCTGTATTCTGACTATTAAATTAGTATCAAATAGAAATACAGTAGTTCGATTCTGGTTAACCCATTCAAGACCAGAGGTAAATATGTTTTTATCTAAACCTTTAAAAAAGACAGCTTTTTGGACAGAGCGGTTTGAGTCCGAGAAAATTTATTTGCGTTATATCATATACCATTGCCCTTCACCGATACACTGCATACAAAAATTGGTCACCTCTCTCCAAAAGGTTGCCGACCCCTGGCTTAGAGAATAGGTTAGAAGGTAGCTGCACAAGAATGCTACCTGCGATCTTAAACAAATCGTGGAAACAACACCCCACAAGAAATCAGTTCTACGGCTACTTGCACCGAGTATGACGAACAAGACATACAAGACACTGCTGGAGAAGCAAATACGAACTCAGAAGCGACGTTCTCCAGCACATAGGAACGCCATTGCGTTTGTCCAGCAAATACCTGCATTAGCTAGCTCTGGATGCAGCTCAGAGGACCTGCTGGAGGCATTGAATGGTAGGGACGGTTGGCGAGAGATTGTCATGGATATCCGTTCTGCTAGCACATGATGACTGAGATCAAAGACCGTTAGTTAGACTTTCATGCAATATATTAAAACCAAGCCACCAGGCTTACAACTAATATATTTGTCTCAGCTTGTTCAAATGTTTCTTTCTATCTATCTATCTATCTATCTATCTATCTATCTATCTAGGTTTGTTCATATCTATCTATGTATCAATCCATTTCTCTCGGTTTCAAAAAAGCTAAAATAGAATACCCAAGTTCTATTACACCAAACTGATTAGCCCTGTCGTTGGGGCTATAGCATACACCGACTGCACATCTTCAGAGGTTTAAGACCCCGCAAATGGGTCCAACTTTTGGCCATTGCTGGTGCCCCATGATGCTTAAGGAAAGCTCTTATTGTCTTGCGCAGCAAGTTAAACTCTATCTGATTGTATAGTTCCATTTCTGGAGCTCTGGGGATTGTAGATTACCCTTTCATTATCATTACTCCCAGGTCCACTCTAACTCGAAATGGTAGTACCTGTTGGCTTAAATAGAACAAAATTAATTTTAAAATGTGCTTTAAATATTGAGTTTTAATTATAATTTTTATCTATTTCACCTATAGATAACAGGTACTACCACTCCGGGTAAATTTGTCCTAATGAAGGTTTACTATAAACCAAAACGTTTAAACGTCGAACTCAGCATTAAGAATATATATATATATATATATATATAATATATATATATATATATATTATAAAAAAGAAGGTCCGCAAAATGGATTATGTTTTTAGAAAAAAATTTTTTATTTTTATCTTACATTTGCAAAACGTGTTTTAGATCTTCTGGTATCTTCTTCAGGCTTTGATCAATCATATAATGATGAAGAAGATATCAGAAGATCTGAAATACGTGTCGCAAATGTAAGATAAAAATAATTTTAAAAAATTCTAAAAACATAATCAATTTTACGGACATTCTTTTTTTATAAAATATTTAATTTTCTCCCGTTGGAACCAGAACAACACTTTATATATATATATATATATATATATATATATATATATATATATATATATATAGAGAGAGAGAGAGAGAGAGAGAGAGAGAGAGAGAGAAAGAGAGATAGATAGATAGATACCTTTAAGCGTATATGCTATTTTAATCCAGATAATGAAATCAAGCTGATTTCTAGTTCCCTTTCTCACCAATAAATCCATTTCTAAATATATGTTCGGTTATATTCGTCACTCATAACATTACTTTGATTTTCGATCCCCCAAATCAATAGATTTCTTCCCTTTTTGTCTATCGACCAAATCTCTAAATGCGGATGATCTGGTCACTAGGTTTACTTTGAAATATCACTCATTCTACATTTTCTTATAATAGTAATACTAGCAAATAAAAAACACCCTCCGGTCGGTTTAAAAATTAATTTTTGAAAGGTCTTTCCACAAGAGGGGAATTAAAAATTCAATGTTGTATCATAAATGAGGAAAATCATCAATTTTATTAAAGGAGTAAAAAAATAAAACAAATTGAAATGGAAACTTAGGTCTGTCCCTCTAAAATAAAATGTTGCGCGCATCTATTGATTAAGTAAATAATTGTTTTACACTTAAATTTTACACAAAATCGTAGGTATTTATTTATTTGTAAACTTTTTAGTTAACCTCCTGTTAACCTTATCTATATTTATATATAGATTAATAAATATTATTTTTCTATATATTTGTTTTATTATCTTTTATTCTTTATATATTATCTATTTAAACTTGTTTATTTTTATTTTTCTTGTTTGTATATTGTTCTTTCTCTTTCTTTTCTTTCGGTTTAAAATTAAATTTTGAAAGATTTTGCTTGAGAGGTGGGAGTTAAAAATTCAATGTTTGAGGGTTTGTATCATAAGGAGTAAAAAAAATAAAACAATTTGAAATGGAAACTTAGGTCTAACCCCCTAAAAATGATGTAATCTATTAATTATTAAGTAAATAATTATTCTGAGTATTTTAAATATAAATTTTACACAAAATTGTGGGTATTTATTTGTAAACCTTTTAGATAACTTCTTGCTACTGAAAAAAAGAGTGAAAAATACTTTTTAAAAAACTGATTACAAGTTTGTTCTTTATTCTACGTATTGATGATTTTCAGTATTTTTGGGTTGTGACGTAAGCATTGACGTAGCAATGCTTACGTCACAACCCAAAAATATTATATATACATATGCATAAGGAAGGTATGGTCTTCTAAATACAGATTAGCAGTTATGAGGGAATCAGGTATCACTGATAAGTTAGAACGACAATTCTCCCATGTCGTAGTTATACCAGTTCTACTGTAGGGCTGCATTACTTGGATTTTACCGAAGCGCATAGAGAATAAGCTAGATGGGAGCGGCAAAGAATGCTGCGAGGGATCTTAAATAAATCGTATAAACGACACCCCATAAGGAAGCAGCTGTAATTTATTTAAGATTCTATTAATAATGGAGATTCTTCCACCTTTTGTCTTTAAAGGAAACTACGCTTTAACCGAAACTACGCTTAAAGTTATATATTATTATTATTATTATTATTATTATTATTTCGGCACTGCTACTGCATGGGAGAATTGCTGTTTTAATTTATCAGTGATACTTAATTCCCCCAGAACTGCTAATCTGTTTTTAGAAGACCGTGCCTTCATTATGCATATGTATTTATATTATGTTTGGGTTGGTTTTGAGGGCTATAACAATGCGATTGTAAAGAAGGATATGGATATTTTTAATTTAACTGCGATTATTTTTCTTAATATTTTTTCTTAATATTTCAGAATGATAGATTCGTTTGGCAAATGACTTCTAAAAAAGTACAGTACTATAAAGGGATGCTCACTACTGTTTGTATAAATCTATTTTGCTGGAATTGTTTACTTGTTTGTGATGGTAATAACTATATGTCTATCGCATTTTTTTACTACGTGAACAAGTAATTTTCTACTTACTGTTAGGTCCAGCCATGTCAAGGAATTATAAAAAACGCGTCTGCGTTGTGGACCTGTTTATAACATCTACTCTAGATTTGATCCCACATTAGCAGAACTCTATTTAAAGCCAATTTATATGCTAGGGTTGAACAAGATGGGTGACGCACTAGGGTTTGATCGTCTCTAGTGGGGTCTAACTGGCGAGGGGGTATTCTGTTGAAAGACCCGAAAACTCCCGATGAACCAGTTATAATATAACTGACGCCACCGCCCAGCGCTGTTTAATCGTACAGGCGTTTGTCAAACACTGGCTGTATTGAGTTTGATGTAGTATCGAGTTGATTGTATAACAGTCTGGAAAGTTCTGAAGAACACACTGTATGAGTGTCATGTTAATTGATTCGTTCTACGGCCAATCTGTAAACTGCTGAACTTGACAAAAATCTCCGCATGAAGATAGTTGACGCGTCCAAGCAATATAACAGATATACATCACTTTACAATCGTTTTAATGTTCCACGTCCTAATATTCTCCGGCTGGGGTTGTCTCTCATGTTCTTTTTTTACCAGGAAAAGCACGGAGTGTTTCTTGTGAATCTGCTTTTTTCGTCTCTTTTCCGGCAGATGGTTTCTCTCTCTGGGTTCCATCTTTTTCTTTTATTATCAGGAAAAACACGGAGAAAACATTCTTGTGTATAAGCTCCGAATGAAGATAGTTGACAAGTACAAGATGTATGATAGATATACATTTCTTTAAAATCATTTTAATGTTCCGAGATCTACAATTCGGATCCTTATCATGAACTACAACGATTCTCATTTTTCTAATTTTGATTTTTGGAACAGTGTCCTCTTCTTTGTTGTGAAATACACATAAACAACTTCAGTGAAAAAAATCATTTAAAATTATACCTGATTTGGCACATAAATACGTTAGAAATATAATGTTTATTGAATCCCTAAAATAATTATAATGATTTTTTTCATATGCACATTTAAACACACACACACACACACACACACACACACACACACACACACATATATATATATATAATATATTATATATATATATATATATATATATCCTGGTAGTTAGGATCTTTCCATGGGTGGTTTAAACAAACTGATGTAGGTAAACCGTAATGAGAGTTCAATGTGTCTAGTGCCAGTGAGTGGACGGACAAAGCAAAATATTCAATAAAGGAAAAAAACTTTAAACTTGCTTCATTACACACACACACACACACACACACACTCATATATATATATATGTGTGTGTGTGTGTGTGCGTGCGTGTGTGTGTGTGTGTGTGTGTGTGTAATATATATATATATAGGGAGGTAGAGAGACAGAGACAGAGACAGAGCAAGGGGAAATTGCAGCACCCTGAATATACATATGTAGTCAAGTTAAGTCAGTATTATCTCCGTTATTCGGACTATTGTCCCCATCTTCATTGTTATTTGTACAACGTTTCTGCCGATATGCCCTCCGGCCTTCTTCAGGTATTTCATGTCGGACTTTCTTGAAGAAGGCCGGAGGGCCTATCGGCTGAAACGTTGTACAAATAACAATGAAGATGGGGACAATAGTCCGAATAATGCAGATAATACTAATCTTCAAACCTCATCTCAAACATTCAGAGAAAAAGTTAAGCTCAGTGTCCGTGTTAGAGTTTCGTGCCCCACATTTATGACATCTCCCCAATCTCACATATGTCAATTTTTATAAAATACCTATCAAACCCAAGCCACCTACTACCGGTTCTGGACTTCGGGGGTGTAAACACTGCCAGTGAATAAGCTGGCAGCTAACATAATCTAACCACACATATACATATATTGATACGCTTGTTTCTTAATCTTCCGACCGTTATCATCTTTCAACACATCCTGGATTAAAATGAGACAGTCCAAATCGTCCGAGATGAAATACCAAAAATTTGAGTCTTAGATATCTGGTGTCGCTTAATCATCAAACTTATTATTTCTTCTTGGTATCGTCACCTCAGCTAATAATGAACCATTCCTTTTTTATTAGAAAGAAAGACAAGAAAAGACACGCTACACATAAAAATATAAAAACAAATAAAGAAAGAAAAAAGAAAGAGAGTAGAGGAAAATAGAGAGGTGGAAAGGTAGACAGAGGAGTGAGTGCACGGAAACGATAACGCTAATCTGTTTCAGTCGAACATAATGAAAAGTTAAAAAGATGGAAAGAAATTTAAAAAATAGTGAGAGAAAGTTAAATCTTTTTACATATTGGCAATAGCACGTAAGTAAACATATCAAACGTAAATTGTAAATTGTCACTTTTTAAAAAAGCCAATTCATTAAAAATTTTCACAAAAAAATAAATAAATTGAGACATTTAGGAAATGGAAATTGAAGTAAATAGTTAACTTGGATAGCACTTGTCTTTCAAGCAATGAAAGTCGCTCCAACCGAGACGATTGACAGCCGGAAAGAGAACAATGAAGAAACACTAATCATTACTATCAAAGCAATCCCGCGGAGACGTCAAAAGCCACTTATGTACCAACACAAATGCAAAGTGACTAAGCTTATTGGAACATTATGTACTTAAAGTAGATTATTCGATGTTGTACACATATGAAAACCATGAAAAGATCTTTTAGTTAAATGCAGACCTACGCAACCGCTTGTGTGTGCTTATATATATATATATATATATATATATATATATATATATATATATATATATATATATATATATATATATATATATATAATATATGCAAGTCTAGTCAATATATAATATAATATATTAATATATATATATATATATATATATATATATATATATATATGTATAATGCAAGTCAAGATGTATATATATATATATGTGTGTATTTCACTTATATATATATATATATATATATATATATATATATATATAATGCAAGTGTAGTCAAGAATATATGTATATATGTGTGTGCAACCGCTTACCACACAGACACACATATAAACATGTGAGTGTTATACATATGTGTGTATGTATTATATATATATATATATATATATATATATATATATATATAATATATATATATATATGCAAAACTCGTCAATATATATATATATATATATATATAATATATATATATATATATATATAATGCTAGTGTAGTCAAGAGGTATATGTATATATGTGTGTGTATTTTATATATATGTTATATATATATATATATATGTGTGTGTGTGTGTGTGTGTGTGTGTGTATAAATGTATTATACAAGTGTATTGAAGAGATCTAGATATACACTAGATCGACACGCCGATGTTAAAAGCGAATGTTCACAATACTCATTAAAGTCTTGACAAAAAAGAATGAAACTACAGTTTACCGGAAGCCATTTATGTTATCTGGTTAAACCTGGCTCAGACGTCGAATAGATCATTTGCCCCATTTTCGGTGGAGTTGAAATAAAATTAGACTCGGCAACATACCGACTTGTTTATCAGGAATGAGGATGTTGCTCTCAAAACTAAATGCACGCAGCAAATATTAGGACGGTTACAGTAACGATGATAAAGAGAAGACGTTTTCACTTTATGTAGCTTTTGCTCCAAATCCAGTTTTATTCGAAAATTATCAGAACCTATAAAGTAATAGATCCGAATATATATATATATATATATATATATATATATATATATATATATATATATATATATATGGTTAGAGTCGTGGAAAATGGACTCGTTGATTCGAGTTCAATTCCTAGACGAAGCTGTTGGGATTTCACATAGCGCTAATACCCTTGGGAAAGGTATGAATCCATATATTCTCCCTCCAGCTATGGGTTAAATAGTAGGGCAGACTGGGTTCTTCAGCCTTGGGTAGGTAACCAGTCTAGGAGAGGGATAACTCTGAATTCAAAATTTCTGAGGTCAGTCGTTGATTGGGTTCGTGGCAACTCTTGATGCACCAATTCTTTCCTATCGACAGTGCTAAAAAGTGTGGATGGTCCAACACAAGCCTTCACCACTATAAACAAATCACTGTGTGGGTGTTCATTGTGTGTGTGAACCTACATGCGTCGAAAATCAACGAGAGAGTTCATAATATATACCCAACCCCAGTGCACGAGCAACAAGTTTTAATTCAAAGTTTTACTTCTCCTAGACCAGTTGCTTAACCACGGTTAAAGAGCCCAGTCTGCCCTACTATTTATCCATGGCTAGAGGGAGGTAGGATTCATACCTTTCCCAAGAGTATTAGCGCTAAGTGAAATATATATATATATATATATATATATTATATATATGTGTGTGTGTGTGTGTGTATGTGTGTGTGTGTGTGCGTGTGTGTGTGTTGTGTATATGGGCAGCATTCCTTCATTTTTACATGTAGAATTAAAGAAAAGAGATGTCTCCTGTTTAACATCTTTATTAACCATTTGTTCAAGCTTTCTGGACAATTTGTTTACATTTGGATAGAATCCGTGGATTAGTCGGCCAAAGTTTTTAGGTTACTACTCCATTAAAATTGTTTAAAGGGCTATAACACTTTTAACAGTTTTGCTTCTCCTAAACTGGTTAACTAGCCATGATTAAAGAGCCAAGTCTGCCCTACTATTTATCCATAGATGAAGGGAGAGTAGTTTGATGCATAACTATCCCAATGGTATTAGCGCTATGTGAAATGCAAACAACCTCGTCGAGTAATTGAACTTTGGTCGACGAGTCCATTTCTTACGACTCTAAACATTACACCACGCCCGTCCAACGATCTGTTATATAGTCATGTTTTTCGTACGATACCCATCTCTTCTCTTTGTGTTCTTCTCTCCCGGGATGTCTCACTCAGCACCCTCTTGTTCTCGCGACTCCGTGCTGTTACATGTTCTTATTGAGGGTGCTTCACCTCGGCTAACATTTTATTTCTACGGAAGGCTGACACCATTTAATTTCAAAAATATTACAGAGAGAGAGAGAGAGAGAGAGAGAGAGAGAGAGAGAGAGAGAGAGAGAGAGAGAGAGAGAGAGAACTCTCTTTGTAACTTAGGCGATCTTACCATTTTACAGGATTCCGAACAGAACAAAAAAAAGATGCGGCTCTTACTGTTGAGATTTTTTGATATAAGTCGTGTGCTAAAAGCCCACTTCTGCTTATAGACTCACCGAGAAACATGTGACCAACCTATTGGCCAATCACTGGCAGTACTCTGCTGCTGATATTGTTATTTATACCGGCTGTTCTGGTCATACCTATATCACTGGACCTTTGACACTACGTAGGATTCCATAACTCAGGACTTATTCACTTATCAAAGGATTATAGCTCAGGACTTACTTATTTAAGTCCTTTTCAACTGGCAAAGGATGGCGGTCAGAAACTTAACACCTACAACTAAACTATTGCTCGTGGTTTTAATTTTGTTGGAAGTACATGCTCAATTGTAAATTGTTTTAGTTAAAAATAAACTCATGTGGTGGTATTAACAGGAGAAAGCAATAGTTGTATGTTAATACTTTTAAGTAGTTGTGTACTACTAATTGTACTAACTACTACTACTAATGTGCATCACAAAATAAATAATTAATGCATTGTTTCAATGCATTGTAATTATTTCTATGTGGCTGAACATGATCAATGTTTTAAAAAAATAATGACTGTTTTACCTGTTTTACCTTTAAACCTATTAAATGTAAAATGCTCATAAATTATAATATATTAATAATTTGAAAGCAATTACAATGCACATAAAAAATAAAAACAAAAAGATGTTATTTTTTTGTCTTATCGATTTCAAATTATAATTTTATCTTCAGAGACGAATTCCAGAAATGGACGCATTTTTTTTATGTCGTTATTTTTTGTTATGTTATAAACACGCGTCTCGTGGTGTTCTTTTTTTTTAACGCCACGCGGAAAGCCGTAATAGTCATTTAGCCGTTCATTCAATTTCAATTTTATTATTTTCATCTATTTATATATTTATGTATTATTCATTTGATATATGTATAATGAAATGTACATACTATGTATTAATTACTATGAGGAACGTGTATTTTAATCAATTACATATTCAGTGTTTAGCTCTAATCTATTGTTTATACTAGGACCTAATTTGGCTATTAATAAACTTTCTCTAATTCTGAGATTACCAATGTTTCGTATTACTGTTCTATATTAACGGAAAAACATAAATTATATGCTCATAAATTAGTTTTCAGTAATGTATGACCCCTAACTAAAACTGGTTATGCATTTTTTTAAAGTTTACTTTCAAGAAAATAGAAAGTTTTTGTATTATATCTACCATGTGCGCTGTGTAAAAAAGTATTCAATTAAATGTTATGTTGTCAAAATACTTTTGTGAAACTTCTACATCCTGTACTCATAACTTTATTCTTCGACGATGTTTTTATACATACATTAGCGACCGTATGCAAATCAGGAGCCAGTTAGACCAGAGATAGACTATTGACAACCACACTGTCTGTTGTTCTCTATTGAATAGATTAAAGTTAAAATGCATCTTCTAACGTTCCATAATTTTAGTCCCCAGACAAAATAGTGTCTAATATTGTAGTTAATATATTCTTACATTCAGAAATTTAAATAAAAATATTAATAAAATCTGATAAGATTAATAATGCAGTAATTTTTACGTAAGAAAGGAATAATTATTTCTGAGATTTTTTTCCTAATGTCGTAGGAGATTAGGAGAGACCCCGATGAATGGCTTATTATAACAGTTGATGAAAGGAGAGCAATTCGTTTAACTTCAGACAAAAAGAATGAGCAAGACAGTGTCTGTTGTCTGGTACATTCCATTACGGTAAACATACCCACCAACAACCTTCACACGATCTCTACACATACATTATTTCAATGGATTTAATGAAGACGATTCTTCCTCATCGGGTTATGAATAAGAGAAGTTAAACTGCCAATTAAAGTTAGTTGTTCATTATGGTTAAAATATTTTAGAAATTACTACACTAAATCTAAACGTATATAATGATCAGTTGTGTGTAGGTATGTATGTGTGTATGTGCGGCTGAAAATACGAAATAAAATAATTAACGTCAAAGTAAATATATATACACATTCACTATAACCAATCTTGCTTTTTGAGCAAATAATGAATATTTGAGTTATATTCATGAGGATAATTAAGAAAATAGAATTTAAATAGTAACAACATGGATTTTTTGGCATTTAATATTTTAAATAGGAGACACTGATTTCTCTTTTCAGAGTGTCTATGGACTTTTTTCTGACGCCTCACCAGGCTGTTTTTTACGTAGGGATTTTAATGGGACATCCTGCGAGGATCCAACTCACGATTAAGTAATACTAGATCTGCGAGACTAACTTTTGGTCCCCCTTCTACCCAGGCAACGCCGGGTAGCCGCTTCTAGTGTTAAATAAAATATTCATCAAATAAGTTACTTAACAAAATTTGGGTTTAAGAATCTAAGGTAGTTGTGAGTCGTCAAGAATAGTCGTTCGCAAAATGCAGAGCAGCAGAATTTTTTTTCTCAACGTCAATTATATAAATTAAATTCATCATCTTAAGAAGTGTAAAAATCTGTCTGTATATAAATGCCAAATGTATGCGTGTTCGGTAGGGACGTCCAATCTGAAATGTAAAATTCTCCCACCTCCTTTATTTAACACAATGAAACATTGATAAAGGTTACAATCTAAAGATGATTTTTTTTTTAATTCAGCTCACGGAAATAATGAAAATTATGAACGAAAATAATGCTTACATTTTCACACCATTAAATCAATTGAAATTTAATGTAGCCAAAGACAAGTTATGAATACAGGCTTTATTTTTTAATTCTATGAAAAATCAATTAAGTTTCTATACGTGATTTACTTTAGTAAAAAAAGAGGGATTTTGAATTCTGCTAAAAGTGTCATAATATTATTATCCAAACCATCGTCTACTGTCCATATTGTCACGTATTACTACTTAAAACGTTTGTATTTTCTAGATGTTTTAAACTGTTGTCCTAATCTTTATTCTATATACACAACGTTTCGATCGATGTGCCCTCCGGCATTCTTACGGCGTTTCATGTCGATTTCGGGAATCTTCTTGTGGATCTTGGCAGCCTACATGTAATCGTGAGCGTTCAGAGAATTTCGAGTGAACCATTTATTTCATGCATCTAGGTAGATGGTTCTTATTCCGTTCACCATGAAAGAGTGCAGGTTTTAAGCTGTGTCTAAATTCGTAAATAATATTTAATGAGATAAGTAAAAAGAAAGTGTTTACAACTACAGGAATCTACAGAATTCCAATTGTTACATAATCTATGCTTAGATTATTGTCAATCCCCTGTATTTCTGAAGGGATAGCCCCTTTTCATATCACGGGCGGGACATTCCATGGAATATTACAGAAAGCCCGCGAAATACGTGAAGTCACGTGGGACCTGGTTGGCTCTCAGTTTCAGCTTGAACGTCAGGCAGATAAGATGTTTCTGCCTTAGCTGGAGCTCACTGCACACACGCGCTATGTTAGTAAAGTAAATAAAGGTTTAAATAAATAATATGGTTTTGTGGTTGATGAATGTCCAGGCAACAAGACTGACCTAGAAGAAGAAATGAATCAGGGACGACCAACCAGCAAGAACAGAGAAATATAAGTCCAGACGCTAGCAGAAGAACGTAAGATACCGAAGATGAGCAGAAGAATAATAGAAGTAAAGAAAGAATATACAACACAATGATATTGACTTTAGAAAATTGTTTTGGTATTAAGTGCAGTTACAAATTGATTTATGCATCATCATTTGTTTCCAGTAAGAAAATGTCTTTAATTAATTCCCCGACTCCATTAACTTTTTGTCTACTTTAAACCGCTCACAAGGGCTTGTAGAGCTCTCTTGGAAGGGACTTTAACGAACTTTCACCGTTGGCGTAAAGCAATACTCGTCTATCATTTACGGATTTGAGTTCTCTGGTGATCGTAATAAACATATACCAATGTATGTATTTTTTAGTTAAATGTTCGCTTCTTATTGACAATTGAAAACAGCTGAGGGATTAAAGAGTCGAACTGATGAAAAGTCAGTCTTGTTTCGCTCTCGACTAGAAGTTGCTCATTCTAGCTTTACTGATGAGACATTAAACGTCGAAACACGGTGTCTGTGGATGACTATATATATATATATATATATATATATATATATATATATATATATATATATATATATATTCAATTCTGGTTACGCACATATTAATCTAATAGATATTGTCGCTTTTAAAACCATTTATCCATTAGATTTCACCTTATATTAAGAATACAGGGGAATACAGATTTAAAATGAAGTTGATTTTCTACACAAATCCTTAAGGAGCTTTTAAACTGCAACATATTAAATATTGTAATAAGCTTAAGCCATATTAAAAGTATATTCAATACACTGAGCTGTTATATCCCCGAGCTAAGACATCATTTTAATAAAGAAACCATGTCGACAGCTCAGAGATATCGCCTATCAGAATAGCCTATTACCAAAATATGATGGAATATTTCATAGAAAGAACAAAATATCACCGAGACTCGTCGTTTTGTAGTTCCCATTCAAGATGTTAAATTCACTACAGAAGGTCAGAATAACAATTTAGTCACAGTTACAGTGCGTATGTATTCTATTCTAAGAAAGTTTTTCAATCATTATATAGAAAGTCATATAATAGAATACCAACCGTTACTTCAACAGAATAATTTGTCGCATAGTTATTCTTTTTTACGTCTGTCTGATATTACCGATATTTTATGCATAAAACTTTTTTTCTATCTGTGAAAATAATCCAGATCGCCTTGAGATTAAAGCAACAGATATTATAATTTTTGATGAGTTCAACAAATAAAAATTGAGTGTGGAAATATCAATTAGAATGAATTGGAAAACGAATTATCCATTAATTTTCATTATTGCTTTGAGTTCGTTTTTTTTTATTTTTTTTTTTTTAGTTTATTTAAAAAAAAGAAAAGAAAGATTGTAGTAAACACATCGGTCTTTTCAATATTTTCTTCATTTTTTACAAAGGGAGATAATAACATGACTTTTCGAATCTCAAAGAAGACATTTGAATATCGATTGAAGACGGTTTCAATTCTGTATTTCTTTAGCCCCCCCCCCAAAAAAAAAAAAAAAAATTGGATCTTTTAAATTAAATGAATTTTAGTGTTTTTTTGTTTCAAAGAAACACTGATGTAGTAAGTACTCTATAGTTATTTATGTATATAAACTATTTGAGGTCTTAGGGCCGGGTTAGCTCTGTCGGTAGAGCGTTCGGATAGAAACCACAAGGTTCCTAGTTCGATACCCGCCCTCGCCAACTCAGCGTATGAGTAGCCCAGGGATCTGTGCGGGTAAAGTAAGGAGATGATGGAAGGTGTGGCGCTCCACCTAAGACGCTAAAATAATCTCCTTGGTCTAGCGCTAGTGAAAAGGGGATAGACTCCCTCGCTGCATGGCTGATACCGACATTAGGCCGCCCCGACGACTTTACTTACTTACTTTAAAGTTAACTGTATAGTTCCTTACTCTTTCGTCTTTCATAACAATACTTGAAGTACAAAGACATTCATAAAAGTAGTAAGTCATCGGGGCGGCCAAAAGTCGGTATCACCCAATCAGCGAGGGAGTCTATCCCCTTTTCACTTGTGCTAGACCAAGAAGATTATTTTAGCGTCTGAGGTGGAGCGCCACACCTACCGTCAGCTCCTTACTTTACCGCACATATCCCTGTGCTACTCATACGCTGAGTTGGCGAGTAACCGGTATCGAACTAGGAACCTTGTGGTTTCTAGCCGAACGCTGTACCGACTAAGCTAAGTACGATAATGCAATTGTACTAAAAAGTACATAATAATACAATTGTTTGTTTTAGTATGGTTTCGTTTAATGGCACTCAACTCTGTGGGTTATTTAATGCTAACTCTTTAGAATATATATAAAATATACAATATAATACAATATATAGATAATATAAAATAAAGAATAATATAACACAATATCTAACATCGATGTATATGGTAGATTCACAGATAGTCAAGTCTGAATATAAAAATATAATTATCTTTTTCACAATTAGAATATAAATACAGGGTAGTTCATAAAAAAACAAACACGTGAATAATTAATAATTTAGTGTTGTGTGTCATAAAATAGTGTTCGAGGAAATATATGTTTTAGCTATTTGTGAAAAATAATACCTTGTAGATTGCTTACATTTTTACAGATACAAGTTGCACCTTAATACGAGCACTATGGCAATGCTCAAGGTTTCTGCTGTCAATCCTATAATCTCTGCATGGATATTATTCTTGAATTATATCAATGTCTTAAGCTTATTAAGATATACATCCACCTTTAGATAACCCCACAAAATGTCAGTCAAAGCAGGTGAACGGGGAGACCATTTGAATACTGAATTTCTTGAAATTATGCGTGTAACAATTTGTTGAGACCTTGTAGCGAGAATAAGGGCCGTTGACTTTGAGATCAGAGAATGGAAATTTACCAGTGACGGTTATCCCTGGAAAACGCGCCACGTGAAACACGTGATTAGTTTTAGTTTTAGTTTTTAGATTCGATCGGACTTTGCACCAGAGCAGACGTGCCGCTGCTGAGGTTGATCTCTCATCCGCGCTGTGATATGGGCTAGATAAAATAAAATCTTGATCAAACAACAAAAATGTCTTTTGAAAACAAGTAAAGCCCAGAAGAAGAAACCAGCCCTTAGTTAAGAAGAAGAAGCACAAATGAAGTAACCCCAGTAAATATCTGTCTCTGTCTCTCACTCTCTCTAACAACCGAGAACACTCTCTAAAATCTCATTCTCACCAATTATATCCCCGATGTCAAAGTTGGTATATAATATTACCACATTCAGTCACGAAGGATTTCTTTTTGCTGAGGTTTTAAACCTTATACCTCTGAGATAACCAGGTGCATGTTCCTGGATAAAGGGGGGCAAATAGAGGGGGAAAATAGATATTTGCTTCAACAAGTTCCTGCTGACGGGGGAGGGGGGCACCAAAAGGAAGCGAGTTCACTGTCTTCTCGCAGGCCAAACTTTTTTTTGGTCAACACAGTCTTCGACCAGCAGCTGAAAATCCGTCGCCGTCGTCAAAATAATATTTTATCACTGACGTCTCACGTAAGCCGAAAGCTTCTCTGCTCGTCACTTTTACTCGCTTTGGTTACTTATGGGCATATTACCCAAACATCCGGGCACATTAGTCGAACCTCGCGTCCGTCCAGTTCCTAAATCGCATTTGTTTTCGCATGCGGGAGGACGTGGGTTCGATCCCGGCAGGCAAGACAAGGTCTTGCTCTTTTTCCTTTCTCGTTCACCGTCATAGGTAAGTAAGGCATTTTTGGTATATAGACATGATTGATTTTCTTCGATTAATGATTCTATAATTCTGCTCTTATGGATGGTTTATTTACGGCCCCATATTTCGTTATGGCTGTTAAAGTCGCCTATTTAAATGAAGGGTTTTGGAAGCTGTTGGATAAGATTTTTCAATTCAGTTTCTCTAATGGCACTGTTGGGTGGTACATATATATGGGACATGTGGAAGCGCGTGGTGTAAAGGTTAAAGTCATGGGAAATGGACTCGTCGCCCCGAGTTCAAATCCTGGGTGTGGTAATTGCATTTCACTTAGCGCCAATACCTTTAGAAAAGATATGAATCCTACTCTCCCTCCAGTTATGGATAAATAGTAAGACAGACCGGCTCTTTAACCTTGTTTAGGCAACTGGTCTAGGAGAAGGAAAACTTTGAATTCAAAACCTGTTGAACTCCGCTTAAGAAATTGACCTTGTGTCACATCCTGCTCGTGTGGAGGGGTTGGTATATATATTTATATATGGGACATATTATTATTTTCCAGTTGTGGCTTGCTGATATAGCTAGTGCTTGTACGAGAGTGAGTCAAAAGGTAAAACCATTTTGTTCAGGACAGGTATAATTACCAACACAGGAACATGTATCATACATCAAAATAAAGCTGGTTCTCTGTGGATCACATGCCTACTTCTCTACATAGTCAGTGTTTCTCTCAATAGCAATGTTCCACCTTCAAATGAAAGCATGTACCCCTACCCCGTAAAATTCTGTTGACTGTTCTTTGGGCCACTTCTTCACTATAAATATTACTTTCTCGTCACTGGAATAATGTTTGCCTCTCAAACCCTCTTTCATGGGACCGAAGAGATGATAATCTAAAGGCGCTAAATTTGATGAGTGTAGAGGATACGGTAAAGTTGTCCACCCGAATGAGGCGATTGTCTTCTTTGTCCTGATGCTTGTATGTGGTCGAGCATTGTCATGCGGAAAGGGGGCAGTGATGATTGGAATGTTGGGTCTTACTCGTAGGATTCTTGCTCTGAGCCTCCTCATGAGTTTGAAAATCTGAAAAGTAAGAAAATAAATTCACATGAAATAAAGAAAATGGTATTACTTTTTGACTCACCTTCGTATAATTGTACAAATGTATTCAAAATGAATTTCTTTAAGAATTTGTTGCGATGACATGTTAAATAACTATCTCATATGTATAATAAATCGGTCCCATCAGATCCAAATTATATCAGTTGTATTTCCCTTGTTAATCGGCTGCTTTTGCTTTTTATAATTAGTCGTTTTGAAATGATTGCATTCAGTTCAAATTTATTGATTTCTTTCAAATAACTTCTGTCAATCAATTTTTCAACACTATAATAGGTGATTAAAGTTCTCATATCTCCGCCAATTCTTAGAATTGATTGCTTTGTTTGTCATCAATGAATTCTACGCATCGAGATCTACCAGAAAAGCCGAAAATATTGAAACTTTGAATACTTTCAAAAATAGGCGATTTGTTCTGGATCTATAATGTATGTAAATTCAATAAAATCGACACCGACAATTGTCATGAGATTTGTGATTTTCAGACAGTATAATGTTTTTTTTAAGTTTGGAAATCATTGCTATTCCTTCGAATTAAGCACTTCCTTTAAAATCAATGCATTCTATGCATCGAATCTATCAATAAAGCCAATTAAATCTACATCTTAAATTTTAACGAAATTCGAAATTTTTCAACACTATAATAAGTGATTAAAGTTCTCATATCTCCGCCAATTCTTAGAATTGATTGCTTTGTTTGGCATCAATGAATTCTACGCATCGAAATCTACCAGAAAAGCCAAAAATATCGAATGAAGATGTTTATTTATATGTAATCATCATCAACAGATCTGATTTTGGGGTCTCATTTCCCTCACAATTTATGATTCGGCATCCAAACTCTACACATTAGAGTTTTCATGAAATAGTAGGTATTTACCAACTCGCTATGGATAGGATGGGACATAATTGCAAATATGATACCTCCAGCGAGAATTGAACTAAGTTTTACTTGCAATAGATGTGTGAGACTAGCTTGCTAACCATTACACCATGATGGGGTGCCTTAATTTTCATAAAGTACTAATCATATAAAATATATGAACCTACCAATCTCCTATATATGTCGACTTTCACAAAGTAGCATCCATAAAAAGACATAAAACTCCTCCTTCTATGGCCTCCAAGCAAGCGTCCACTCCCGTCTAGAGGTTTGGGGAGGTAGTATTTGCTACTTTAATCAGATCTCTTGAAATTGTTAAATAATAAATCAACTAACTAGAGAGAACTAGGTGTTAAAAGACAAAAAATAATGATAACAAAACGTGCTCAGCCCTGTCGGTGGGGCTTTAGAATACACCGATTGCACGTCTGTAGAGACCTTCTCCCAAATGGGGCTACCTGTTGGCTGTGACCCATGACGCTTAAGGAGGGTATCCAGGTAGATGAGCTGCCATTGACATCCATCACCCCTCTTTGGTCCTTAATTAGGCTAGACGGGCGGTCGGAGAGGTTCCCTCTGATCAATTGGCTGGTCACGTCAAGCCCTAGCACCTATATGATTGTCCCAAATCTCACTTTCATTTTCCTATAGGTAACTTTTTAAACCATTTTGGTGCTTCTGTAGCTTTATAGGTTTAGTCAGTCATTCAGGCTAAAAATCTTCCCCCTCAACTGTACCAAATTTTCTTGGTATTTTTACCTGTATGATAGAATATTTCAAGGTTCATAATCTATTCCGCTCAGAACTACTTATATCCAAATAAAGACTATAATTATTGTAATCTGAGTTTTTCGGTTCAGTTATAATGAAATAACTATTATTTGTTGTACTTTACTTGGGTGTGGCATAGAGAGCCACTAAGAGCAGCTTAAAGTAGGCAAAGAGTTAATAACAGAAAATTAACTGAATAATTCAGTACACCTGTTAAATAGTCTTCTTTTATTTTGAAATAGAATAATTTGTATTTCTTTCTTCTAAACAAATGTTGCATACAGATCCACTCGCAGAATAAGCCTTGGCCTGTTTTATAATGGACCAAGTAATTCTAGAGGGGCGCTTCTGTCTTATCCATTATATCCCTATAATATCGATACAAGATGGTGCTTTTCTGGTATTTTTACTAGAAAGGTTCATTATATGGATAATGCCATCGACTTTTTTTAATGTATTTTGGATAGCCCCAAAATAAACTTTCTCCTCGTTATTGGTATCAATAATAGTGGCCGTGTATATTATGTTATCAGTAGGGCATTTACCATTTAAAGAGCAATCCTATCTGACACGGCAATTACAACGAGAGTTACTGTTATTACTTCCACTGAAGGTTTTTATTATTATGTGCATTGTACATAGAGGAATAACCAGGAATAAACAAAGTATTTTTGTTAAATAATATCATTAAATGGCTATCTCTGAAAGGATTGTTACCAAGCTTAAGGGATGAGGCGGTTACGTAGGACCTGACATTTTTTTACAAGGTTAAATTATCCAGATTATCCTTAAATTCTTTCTGTTCATGTTAGTGCACTTTTTGGAGTGTTTATAAGTAAGATTGGGGTTTAATCCATAAGACCATGGGTTTAGTCAGGAGGTGCATTATCAAAATGTATCTTGAAAAAATTAGTGGTTAATCTATGGGATATCGATTTTTCATGTGCTTCAACACTACAGACGAAGAAAACAAAACATATCCCAGTCGAAACGTTGTGTTTTGACATACCACAATAAAGATGAGTCCAAAAAATCAAGATTATACCAACTAAGAAATTGACCATGTGTCAAATCCTACTTGTGTAGAGGGTTGGTATATATATATATATATATGTGTGTGTGTGTGTGTGTGTGTGTGTGTGTGTATATATATGTATATATATATATATATATACTAACCCATGTACACAAGTAGGATTTGACACAGAGTTAATTTCTTAGTTGGTATAATTTTGATTTTTCGGACTGTTGTCCTTACATTTATTGTGGTATGTAAAAACACAACGTTTCGACCGGTATATCTCTTAGCCTTCCTCGGGTGTTCACTGTCTACCCAAGCATAGCAATAAGCCCACCTCAAAAATCATTTTGAATAGTTTGACTGTTGATCAAACAAGGCGTCAAAGAACTTTTGAAGATCTCATTCAAATAATGACGTCATTTTTTTTGCACACCTATCAATTCGAGATGTGTCGCGAGAAGCGTCAATTTCACAAGAAAAAAAAAAAACAGACAATTCTTAAGTGGAGTTTAATAGGTTTAAACTGGGAGTTTTCCATCTTCTGGACCGGTTGCCGTTCCACGGTAAAAGATGTCAGTATGTCCTACTATTTACTCATACTATACGGGAAAATAGGTGGATTCATATATTTTTCACGTGCACGTTGTCCTGGGAATAAGTGGCTAATTCGCTGTTTTGAAACCAATGGCAACGGTCGTCTTTTAATTGTATAGTGATGATGGACTCTCCCGTCGATCGACGTATGAGTGTTCATACAAATGAATGTCCACACAGTGATTTGTTTATAGTGGTGAAGGCCTGTGTTGGACCATCAACAATTTTTGGTACAGTCGATAGGAAAGAATTGGTGCATCAAGGGTTGCCACAAACCCAATCAACGACCGACCTCAGGAATTTTGGATTCAGAGTTATCCCTCTCCTAGACTGGTTACCTACCCTAGGCTGAAGGGCCCATTCTGCCCTACTATTTAACCCATAGCTGGAGAGAATATATGGATTCATACCTTTCCCAACGGTATTAGCGCTATGTGAAATGCCAACAGCTTCGTATAGTACACTATAACAAATGTGTATAGTAAAAAAAAGCTTGACATAATTATCGAATCGGGCACAGAATGAGAAAGTATTCATCTATTGTGAGGATCGATCTTTCTCGTTTAGTATCAGCAAAAATATCAATTTATTTACAGAAGTCCTACACAAACAAATAAGTTTAGGATGATTGAGCTGCTTTCAACTGTAAATTGATTTTCTTGCATACCTAGAAAATCAGTATCCTAAATCAAGTGTTTTTATTCCCTTTCATTGCCTCAAAAAAACAGACCGCAAAAGACAGTGAGCCAGGCGCGTCAGCTATTTCCAACAAAAAAGTGAGTCTGAGTCACTTCGTCAAAAGAGAGAAAGAAAAAAGATTCTCTTTAGTCTGCTCAAAGTTAATAATAGGATTTCAATATTGTTTCCCACAGCAAAGAAAGTGTACGTGTCTGTTTCCGTCTTACGAAAGCTTGCATTCTCAGTTTACTCATACTTTACCCCGTCATATGTCTTTCTTTCTTTCCTTTCTGCCTTTCATATAGCACTTTGTGACTCACATATCTATCTATCTATCTATGTATCTTAGTCTTTCCATATCAGTCTAACTATATATATATATATATATATATATATATATATGTATGTATATATATCTTTCTCCCTCTCTCTATCTATATATATATATATATATATATATATATATATAGGTATGCTCACCTAATTAATTAATTATTAATTAATTAACTTTCAAAATTAGGTACAACTTCAATTAAGCACATATTCTACATATATATATATATATATATATATATATATATATATATATATATATATATATATATATATATATATCAGTGTGCACATCTCTCTCGCTCTCATTCTACCTCTACCTCAACCTCTTTCTCTCTCACTCTCTCTCTCTCTCTCTATATATATATATATATATATATATATATATATATATATATATAGAGAGAGAGAGAGAGAGATAGATAGATAGATAGATAGAGAGAGATAGAGAGAGAAGAGAGAAAAGAGAAAGAGAGAGATTAATAGATAGATAGATTGATATTTAATGTGTTTATATCGGTTCAAATATAATTATTCTATCGACAGTCTACGTTGCGACTAACGATATTATATATTCCAATAAGTCAGCCAATTTTCATATATATATATATATATATATATATATATATATATATATATATATATATCGAATATCCGTCCTGCATTCTCAGATCAGCTAGACACTAGCCAGTCAACTGCCTTTCTCTTTTTTTTGTATTATTCATGGATGTTCCTTTATTTATAACTAGCTATTTCTCGTTGCTTTTGTATCCACTTACCCAATTCCTTATGTATGTATATATTAACATTTTATTGTGGTTTGTATGGTTGCATAACGTACACATCTAGATAGTCTGCTACAAAATTGTTTTTTTTCTTTCTCCCAATTACATAACCGTTTGTGACTCCAATATATCTATCTATCTATCTATCTATCTATCTATCCATGTATGTATCTATCTTAGCCTTTCCAGATTTAACTATATATCTATTAATAAATACACACAGAGACATATAAATATATATATTCAAGGTGCTCATCTCTCTTTCTTTCCGTCTTATTAACACTCTCTCTCTCTCTCTCTCTCTCTCTCTCTCTCTATATATATATATATATATATATATATATATATATATATATATATATATATATATCTTTCAATCCGTTCATATCTATCTATTTACCTATATTGGTCTGTTAATATTTATGTCTGTCGATCCATCCATTTGATTTGTTTATATATATATATATATATATATATATATATATATATATATATATATATATATATATATATATATATATATGGCTGTTAATATCTATTTATCTCTGTTTATCTGTCTATCTGTCAGTCTGTCTCTGTCTCTGTCTCTCTGACTCTGTCTCTGTCTCTCTCTGTCTCTGTCTCTCTGTCTGTCTGTCTCTCTCTCTCTCGCTTTAGATACGATTCGGACATATATCCGTGTGTGGGCATGTGTGTGCGTATGTGTCTATATCTATATCATTATTTTCATATATATTTATCTATTCATCAATCTATCTATTTCAGTTGGTTCCTATCTATCTATATATCTATCCTTATTTAAAATATACATCTGTTCATTTCCTGTCATACCAAAATACTTTTTTTCTTCCCCTCAACCATTTTTTTCAATCTGTGTGGCCCGATATATTAACAGGTGGGTTATTTGTTTTTTGATGAGCACCTGTCTGATTATTCAATTTTGCACGCCAGTCACTAATTACCTATAACCTCCAGTTCCTTTCTCGTCTGTGTAATTTATTTGAACCTGTGAGCAGATGAAGGGCGAATTAATAACCCAAAAAATAGTTTCTCCTAATTTGCCCGACTGCACTGCGACGAACCGGAAAGCAAATCTCTTTGCTGGCGTATTTTTTTGTTGTTTTTTTCTTCTTTTCTTTTTAGGCTTTTTTCTTTCCTTTTAATCTTTTTCTTTTCTTTTTTTCTTTTTTTACTTTTTTTCATTGTTCTTACATTTCGTTCCGTTTTCTGCTCAGTAATACGTTTTATTCCTTTGTTGTTGTTTTTTTTTGTTTTTCTTTAATTTTTTGTGTCTTTTTTTTTTCTTAGATTAAGTTTATTTTTACCTGGTATTTTGGTACTGCTTTTGTTTCTATTATATTTATTTCATGTTCTTTCTTATTTCCTTTTTTTTCCTACTCCATTATTTTTGTTTATTATCTCATTTCTTCTTTCTTATTTCATGTTCGTCTTTCTCTCTTCATTATTCTTGTTGATTTCATTTTCTTCGTTCTTATTTCATTCTTCCTTCTTCTTTCAATTTCTTTGTTTTTATTTCATTCTTCCTTCTTCTTTCAATTTCTTTTTCATTCTTCCTTCTTCTTTCAATTTCTTCGTTCTTATTTCATTCTTCCTTCTTCTTTCAATTTCTTCGTTCTTATTTCATTCTTCCTTCTTCTTTCATTTCTTCGTTCTTATTTCATTCTTCTTCTTCTTTCAATTTCTTTGTTCTTATTTCATTCTTCCTTCTTCTTTCAATTTCTTTGTTCTTATTTCATTCTCCCTTCTTCTTTCAATTTCTTTGTTCTTATTTCATTCTTCCTTCTTCTTTCAATTTCTTTGTTCTTATTTCATTCTTCCTTCTTCTTTCAATTTCTTTGTTCTTATTTCATTCTTCCTTCTTCTTTCAATTTCTTTGTTCTTATTTCATTCTTCATTCTTCTTTCAATTTCTTTGTTCTTATTTCATTCTTCCTTCTTCTTTCAATTTCTTTGTTCTTATTTCATTCTTCCTTCTTCTTTCATTTTCTTCGTTCTTATTTCATTATTACTTCTTCTTCAATTTCTTCGTTCTTATTTCATTCTTCCTTCTTCTTTCAATTTCTTCGTTCTTATTTCATTCTTCCTTCTTCTTTCAATTTCTTCGTTCTTATTTCATTCTTCCTTCTTCTTTCAATTTCTTCGTTCTTATTTCATTCTTCCTTCTTCTTTCAATTTCTTCTTTTTATTTCATGTTCTTCTTTCTCTCTTCATTATTCTTGTTGATTTCATTTTCTTCGTTCTTATTTCATTCTTCCTTCTTCTTTCAATTTCTTATTTCATTCTTCCTTTTCTTTCAATTTCTTTGTTCTTATTTCATTCTTCCTTCTTCTTTCAATTTTCTTCGTTCTTATTTCATTATTCTTCTTCTTTCTTTCTTCGTTCATTCTTCTTCAATTTCTTCGTTCTTATTTCATTCTTCCTTCTTCTTTCAATTTCTTCGTTCTTATTTCTTCTTCTTCTTCTTTCAATTTCTTCGTTCTTATTTCATTCTTCCTTCTTCTTTCAATTTCTTTCGTTCTTATTTCATTCTTCCTTCTTCTTTCTTTCTTCTTTCTTATTTCATGTTCTTCTTTCTCTCTTCATTATTCTTGTTGATTTCATTTTCTTCGTTCTTATTTCATTATTACTTCTTCTTTCAATTTCTTTGTTCTTATTTCATTCTTCCTTCTTCTTTCAATTTCTTCGTTCTTATTTCATTATTCCTTCTTCTTTCAATTTCTTCGTTCTTATTTCATTCTTCCTTCTTCTTTCAATTTCTTTGTTCTTATTTCATTCTTCCTTCTTCTTTCAATTTCTTCGTTCTTATTTCATTCTTCCTTCTTCTTCTTTCAATTTTCTTCGTTCTTATTTCATTTTCTTCTTCTTTCAATTTCTTCGTTCTTATTTCATTCTTCTTCTTCTTTCAATTTCTTCGTTCTTATTTCATTCTTCCTTCTTCTTTCATTTCTTTGTTCTTATTTATTCTTCCTTCTTTCAATTTCTCGTTCTTATTTCATTCTTCCTTCTTCTTTCATTTCTTCGTTCTTATTTCATTCTTCCTTCTTCTTTCAATTTCTTTGTTCTTATTTCATTCTTCCTTCTTCTTTCAATTTCTTTGTTCTTATTTCATTCTTCCTTCTTCTTTCATTTTCTTCGTTCTTATTTCATTCTTCCTTCTCTTTCATTTCATTCTTCCTTCTTCTTTCAATTTCTTTGTTCTTATTTCATTCTTCCTTCTTCTTTCAATTTCTTTGTTCTTATTTCATTTCTTCTTCTTCTTTCAATTTCTTCGTTCTTATTTCATTATTACTTCTTCTTTCAATTTCTTCGTTCTTATTTCATTCTTCCTTCTTCTTTTTCATTCTTCCTTCTTCTTTCAATTTCTTCGTTCTTATTTCATTCTTCCTTCTTCTTTCAATTTCTTCGTTCTTATTTCATTCTTCCTTCTTCTTTCAATTTCTTCGTTCTTATTTCATTCTTCCTTCTTCTTTCAATTTCTTCTTTCTTATTTCATGTTCTTCTTTCTCTCTTCATTATTCTTGTTGATTTCATTTTCTTCGTTCTTATTTCATTCTTCCTTCTTCTTTCAATTTCTTCGTTCTTATTTCATTCTTCCTTCTTCTTTCAATTTCTTTGTTCTTATTTCATTCTTCCTTCTTCTTTCAATTTCTTTGTTCTTATTTCATTCTTCCTTCTTCTTTCATTTTCTTCGTTCTTATTTCATTATTACTTCTTCTTTCAATTTCTTCGTTCTTATTTCATTCTTCCTTCTTCTTTCAATTTCTTCGTTCTTATTTCATTCTTCCTTCTTCTTTCAATTTCTTCGTTCTTATTTCATTCTTCCTTCTTCTTTCTTTTTCATTCTTCTTCTTTCTTATTTCATTTCATTCTTCTTCTTCTTTCAATTTCTTCTTTCTTATTTCATGTTCTTCTTCTCTCTTCATTATTCTTGTTGATTTCATTTTCTTCGTTCTTATTTCATTATTACTTCTTCTTTCAATTTCTTTGTTCTTATTTCATTCTTCCTTCTTCTTTCAATTTCTTCGTTCTTATTTCATTATTCCTTCTTCTTTCAATTTCTTCGTTCTTATTTCATTCTTCCTTCTTCTTTCAATTTCTTTGTTCTTATTTCATTCTTCCTTCTTCTTTCAATTTCTTCGTTCTTATTTCATTCTTCCTTCTTCTTTCAATTTCTTCGTTCTTATTTCATTCTTCTTCTTCTTTCAATTTCTTCGTTCTTATTTCATTATTCCTTCTTTTTCAATTTCTTCGTTCTTATTTCATTCTTCCTTCTTCTTTCAATTTCTTTTTCTTATTTCATTCTTCCTTCTTCTTTCAATTTCTTTGTTCTTATTTCATTCTTCCTTCTTCTTTCAATTTCTTCGTTCTTATTTCATTCTTCTTCTTCTTTCAATTTCTTCGTTCTTATTTCATTCTTCCTTCTTCTTTCAAATTTCTTCGTTCTTATTTCATTCTTCCTTCTTCTTCAATTTCTTTGTTCTTATTTCATTTCTTCCTTCTTCTTTCAATTTCTTCGTTCTTATTTCATTCTTCCTTCTTCTTTCAATTTCTTTGTTCTTATTTCATTCTTCCTTCTCTTTCAATTTCTTTGTTCTTATTTCATTCTTCCTTCTTCTTTCAATTTTCTTCGTTCTTATTTCATTCTTCCTTCTTCTTTCAATTTCTTTGTTCTTATTTCATTCTTCCTTCTTCTTTCAATTTCTTTGTTCTTATTTCATTCTCCCTTCTTCTTTCAATTTCTTTGTTCTTATTTCATTCTTCCTTCTTCTTTCAATTTCTTCGTTCTTATTTCATTATTACTTCTTCTTTCAATTTCTTCGTTCTTATTTCATTCTTCTTCTTCTTTCAATTTTCTTCGTTCTTATTTCATTCTTCCTTCTTCTTTCAATTTCTTCGTTCTTATTTCATTCTCCTTCTTCTTTCAATTTCTTCGTTCTTATTTCATTCTTCCTTCTTCTTTCAATTTCTTCGTTCTTATTTCATTCTTCTTCTTCTTTCAATTTCTTCTTTCTATTTCATGTTCTTCTTTCTCTCTTCATTATTCTTGTTGATTTCATTTTCTTCGTTCTTATTTCATTCTTCCTTCTTCTTTCAATTTCTTCGTTCTTATTTCATTCTTCCTTCTTCTTTCAATTTCTTTGTTCTTATTTCATTCTTCCTTCTTCTTTCAATTTCTTTGTTCTTATTTCATTCTTCATTCTTTTTTCAATTTCTTTGTTCTTATTTCATTCTTCCTTCTTCTTTTCAATTTCTTTGTTCTTATTTCATTCTTCCTTCTTCTTTCATTTTCTTCGTTCTTATTCATTATTCTTCTTCTTTCAATTTCTTCGTTCTTATTTCATTCTTCCTTCTTCTTTCAATTTCTTCGTTCTTATTTCATTCTTCCTTCTTTCTTCAATTTCTTCGTTCTTATTCATTCTTCTTCTTCTTTCAATTTCTTCGTTCTTATTTCATTCTTCCTTCTTCTTTCAATTTCTTCGTTCTTATTTCATTCTTCCTTCTTCTTTTCAATTTCTTCTTCTTATTTCATTTCTTCTTTCTCTCTCATTATTCTTGTTGATTTCATTTTCTTCGTTCTTATTTCATTATTACTTCTTCTTTCAATTTCTTTGTTCTTATTTCATTCTTCCTTCTTCTTTCAATTTCTTCGTTCTTATTTCATTATTCCTTCTTCTTTCAATTTCTTCGTTCTTATTTCATTCTTCTTCTTCTTTCAATTTCTTTTTCTTATTTCATTCTTCCTTCTTCTTTCAATTTCTTTCGTTCTTATTTCATTCTTCCTTCTTTCTTTCAATTTCTTCGTTCTTATTTCATTCTTTCTTCTTTCTTCTTCATTTCTTATTCTTCTTCAATTTCTTCGTTCTTATTTCATTCTTCCTTCTTCTTTCAATTTCATTCTTCCTTCTTCAATTTCTTCGTTCTTATTTCATTCTTCTTCTTCTTTCAATTTCTTCGTCTTATTTCATTCTTCCTTCTTCTTTCAATTTTTCTTGTTCTTATTTCATTCTTCCTTCTTCTTTCAATTTCTTTGTTTTTATTTCATTCTTCCTTCTTCTTTCAATTTCTTCGTTCTTATTTCATTCTTCCTTCTTCTTTCAATTTCTTCGTTCTTATTTCATTCTTCCTTCTTCTTTCAATTTCTTCGTTCTTATTTCATTTTCCTTCTTCTTTCAATTTCTTCGTCTTATTTCATTCTTCCTTCTTCTTTCAATTTCTTCGTTCTTATTTCATTCTTTCCTTCTTCTTTCAATTTCTTTGTTCTTATTTCATTCTTCCTTCTTCTTTCAATTTCTTCGTTCTTATTTCATTCTTCCTTCTTCTTTTCAATTTCTTCGTTCTTATTTCATTCTTCCTTCTTCTTTCAATTTCTTCGTTCTAATTTCATTCTTCCTTCTTCTTTCAATTTCTTTGTTCTTATTCAATTCTTCCTTCTTCTTTCAATTTCTTCGTTCTTATTTCATTCTTCCTTCTTCTTTCAATTTCTTCGTTCTTATTTCATTCTTCCTTCTTCTTTCAATTTCTCGTTCTTATTTCATTCTTCTTCTTCTTTCAATTTCTTCGTTCTTATTTCATTCTTCCTTCTTCTTTCAATTTCTTCGTTCTTATTTCTTCTTCCTTCTTCTTTCATTTCTTCGTTCTTATTTCATTCTTCCTTCTTCTTTCAATTTCTTTTCTTATTTCTTATTTCATGTTCTTCTTTCTCTCTTCATTATTCTTGTTGATTTCATTTTCTTCGTTCTTATTTCATTATTACTTCTTCTTTCAATTTCTTTGTTCTTATTTCATTCTTCCTTCTTCTTTCAATTTCTTCGTTCTTATTTCATTATTCCTTCTTCTTTCAATTTCTTTGTTCTTATTTCATTCTTCCTTCTTCTTTCAATTTCTTGTTCTTATTTCTTCTGTTCTTATTTCATTCTTCCTTCTTCTTTCAATTTCTTTTCTTATTTCATTCTTCCTTCTTCTTTCAATTTCTTCGTTCTTATTTTCATTCTTCCTTCTTCTTTCAATTTCTTCGTTCTTATTTCATTCTTCCTTCTTCTTTCAATTTCTTTGTTCTTATTTCATTCTTCCTTCTTCTTTCAATTTCTTTGTTCTTATTTCATTCTTATTCTTCTTTCAATTTCTTTGTTCTTATTCATTCTTCCTTCTTCTTTCAATTTCTTTGTTCTATTTCATTCTTCTTCTTCTTTCATTTTCTTCGTTCTATTTCATTATTACTTCTTCTTTCATTTCTTTCTTATTTCATTCTTCTTCTTCTTTCAATTTCTTCGTTCTTATTTCATTCTTCCTTCTTCTTTCAATTTCTTCGTTCTTATTTCATTCTTCCTTCTTCTTTCAATTTCTTCGTTCTTATTTCATTCTTCCTTCTTCTTTCAAATTTCTTCATTCTTATTTCATTCTTCCTTCTTCTTTCAATTTCTTCTTTCTTATTTCATGTTCTTCTTTCTCTCTTCATTATTCTTGTTGATTTCATTTTCTTCGTTCTTATTTCATTATTACTTCTTCTTTCAATTTCTTTGTTCTTATTTCATTCTTCCTTCTTCTTTCAATTTCTTCGTTCTTATTTCATTCTTCCTTCTTCTTTCAATTTCTTCGTTCTTATTTCATTCTTCTTCTTCTTCAATTTTCTTTGTTCTTATTTCATTCTTCCTTCTTCTTTCAATTTCTTCGTTCTTATTTCATTCTTCCTTCTTCTTTCAATTTCTTCGTTCTTATTTCATTCATTATTCCTTCTTTTTTCAATTTCTTCGTTCTTATTTCATTCTTCCTTCTTCTTTCAATTTCTTTGTTCTTATTTCATTCTTCCTTCTTCTTTCAATTTCTTTGTTCTTATTTCATTCTCCCTTCTTCTTTCAATTTCTTTGTTCTTATTTCATTCTTCCTTCTTCTTTCAATTTCTTTGTTCTTATTTCATTCTTCCTTCTTCTTTCAATTTCTTCGTTCTTATTCATTCTTCCTTCTTCTTTCAATTTCTTCGTTCTTATTTCATTCTTCCTTCTTCTTTCAATTCTTCGTTCTTATTTCATTCTTCCTTCTTCTTTCAATTTCTTCGTTCTTATTTCATTCTTCCTTCTTCTTTCAATTCTTCTTCAATTTCTTCGTTCTTATTTCATTCTTCTTCTTCTTTCAATTTCTTCTTTCTTATTTCATGTTCTTCTTTCTCTCTCATTATTCTTGTTGATTTCATTTTCTTCGTTCTTATTTCATTATTACTTCTTCTTTCAATTTCTTTGTTCTTATTTCATTCTTCTTCTTCTTTCAATTTCTTCGTTCTTATTTCATTATTCTTCTTCTTTCAATTTCTTTGTTCTTATTTCATTCTTCCTTCTTCTTTTCATCGTTCTTATTTCATTCTTCCTTCTTCTTTCAATTTCTTTTGTTCTTATTTCATTCTTCCCTTCTTCTTTCATTTCTTCGTTCTTATTTCATTCTTCCTTCTTCTTTCATTTCTTCGTTCTTATTTCATTCTTCCTTCTTCTTCAATTTCTTCGTTCTTATTTCATTCTTCCTTCTTCTTTCAATTTCTTTGTTCTTATTTCATTCTTCCTTCTTCTTTCAATTTCTTTGTTCTTATTTCATTCTTCATTCTTCTTTTCAATTTCTTTGTTCTTATTTCATTCTTCCTTCTTCTTTCAATTTCTTTGTTCTTATTTCATTCTTCCTTCTTCTTCAATTTCTTTGTTCTTATTTCATTCTTCTTCTTCTTCATTTTCTTCGTTCTTATTTCATTATTACTTCTTCTTTCAATTTCTTTGTTCTTATTTCATTCTTCCTTCTTCTTTCAATTTCTTCGTTCTTATTTCATTATTCCTTCTTCTTTCAATTTCTTCGTTCTTATTTCATTCTTCCTTCTTCTTTCAATTTCTTTGTTCTTATTTCATTCTTCTTCTTCTTTCAATTTCGTTCTTATTTCATTCTTCTTCTTCTTTCAATTTCTTCGTTCTTATTTCATTCTTCCTTCTTCTTTCAATTTCTTCGTTCTTATTTCATTATTCCTTCTTTTTTCAATTTCTTCGTTCTTATTTCATTCTTCCTTCTTCTTTCAATTTCTTCGTTCTTATTTCATTCTTCCTTCTTCTTTCAATTTCTTTGTTCTTATTCATTCTTCCTTCTTCTTTCAATTCTTTCGTTCTTATTTCATTCTTCCTTCTTCTTTCAATTTCTTCGTTCTTATTTCATTCTTCTTCTTCTTTCAATTTCAAATTTCTTCGTTCTTATTTCATTCTTCCTTCTTCTTTCAATTTCTTCGTTCTTATTTCATTCTTCCTTCTTCTTTCAATTTTTTCGTTCTTATTTCATTCTTCCTTCTTCTTTCAATTTCTTCGTTCTTATTTTCATTCTTCCTTCTTCTTTCAATTTCTTTTGTTCTTATTTCATTCTTCCTTCTTCTTTCAATTTCTTTGTTCTTATTTCATTCTTCCTTCTTCTTTCAATTTCTTCTTCTTATTTCATTCGTTCTTATTTCATTCTTCCTTCTTCTTTCAATTTCTTCGTTCTAATTTCATTCTTCCTTCTTCTTTCAATTTCTTTGTTCTTATTCAATTCTTCCTTCTTCTTTCAATTTCTTCGTTCTTATTTCATTCTTCCTTCTTCTTTCAATTTCTTCTTTCTTATTTCATGTTCTTCTTTCTCTCTTCATTATTCTTGTTGATTTCATTTTCTTCGTTCTTATTTCATTATTACTTCTTCTTTCAATTTCTTTGTTCTTATTTCATTCTTCCTTCTTCTTTCAATTTCTTCGTTCTTATTTCATTATTCTCTTCTTCATTTCATTCCTTCTTCTTTCAATTTCTTATGTTCTTATTTCATTCTTCCTTCTTCTTTCAATTTCTTTGTTCTTATTTCATTCTTCAATTTCTTTGTTCTTATTTCATTCTTCCTTCTTCTTTCATTTTCTTCGTTCTTATTTCATTCTTCCTTCTTCTTTCAATTTCTTTGTTCTTATTTCATTCTCCCTTCTTCTTTCAATTTTTTGTTCTTATTTCATTCTTCTTCTTCTTTCATTTCTTTGTTCTTATTTCATTCTTCCTTCTTCTTTCAATTTCTTTGTTCTTATTTCATTCTTCCTTCTTCTTTTCTTCAATTTCTTCGTTCTTATTTCATTCTTCCTTCTTCTTTCAATTTCTTCGTTCTTATTTCATTCTTCCTTCTTCTTTCAATTTCTTCGTTCTTATTTCATTCTTCCTTCTTCTTTCAATTTCTTCGTTCTTATTTCATTCTTCCTTCTTCTTTCAATTTCTTCGTTCTTATTCCTTCTTCCTTCTTCTTTCAATTTCTTCGTTCTTATTTCATTCTTTCTTCTTTCAATTTCTTCTTTCTTATTTCATGTTCTTCTTTCTCTCTTCATTATTCTTGTTGATTTCATTTTCTTCGTTCTTATTTCATTCTTCCTTCTTCTTTCAATTTCTTCTTTCTTATTTCATGTTCTTCTTTCTCCCTTCCTTATTCTTGTTGATTTCATTTTCTTCGTTCTTATTTCATTCTTCCTTCTTCTTTCAATTTCTTCTTTCTTATTTCATGTTCTTCTTTTCCCTTCCTTATTCTTGTTGATTTCATTTCTTCATTCTTATTTCATTCTTCCTTCTTCTTTCAATTTCTTCTTTCTTATTTCATGTTCTTCTTTCTCTCTTCATTATTCTTGTTTATACCATTTTCTTCGTTCTTATTTCATTCTTCCTTGTTCATTCAATTTCTTCTTTCTTATTTCATGTTCTTCTTTCTCTCTTCATTATTCTTGTTTATACGATTTTCTTCGTTCTTATTTCATTCTTCCTTGTTCATTCAATTTCTTCTTTCTTATTTCATGTTCTTCTTTCTCTCTTCATTATTCTTGTTTATTTCATTTTCTTCGTTCTTATTTCATTCTTCCTTCTTCGTTCAATTTCTTCTTTCTTATTTCATGTTCTTCTTACACATTCCATTATTCTTGTTGTTTTCATTTCCATCGTTCTTATTTCATTCTTCCTTCTTCTTTGCATTTCTTCTTTCTAATTTCATGTTCTTCTTTCTCTTTTCATTATTCTTTTTTATTTCATTTTTTCTTATTTCATTCTTATTTCGTCATTTATTATTTTGTTGATCTCATTATCTTCTTTCTTATTTCAGTTTTCCTTCTTCTTTCCTTTTCATCTTTTTTGTTTTCTTCTTTTATTTTCTTCTTTCATTATTCTTTCATTCTTCTTCTTTCATCTTTCATGTTCTACTTCTTTATTTATAATTCTGTTTATTTTTATTTCCTTCTTTCTTATTTCTCTTTCTTCTTATTTCATTTCCTTCTTTCTTATTTCCTTTTCTTCTTTCATTTTCTTCCTTCTTATTTCCCTTTCTTCTTCTTTCATTTTCTACTTTCTTCTTTCTTATTTCCCTTTCTTCTTCTTTCATTTTCTTCTTTCTTATTTCCCTTTCTTCTTCTTTAATTTTCCTCTTTCTTCTTTCTTATTTCCCTTTCTTCTTCTTTAATTTTCCTCTTTCTTCTTTCTTATTCCCCTTTCTTCTTCTTTAATTTCCTCTTTCTTCTTTCTTATTTCCTTTCTTCTTCTTTCATTTTCTTCTTTCTTATTTCCCTTTCTTTTCTTTCATTTTCTTTTTCTTCTTTCCCTTTCTACTTCTCATTTTCTTCTTTCTTCTTTCATACTTCTGTCTTTATTTTATTATTTCAACTACTTATGATTTGTTTCCGTTATACATTTTTGTTTCATGCTCTTCTTTCTTCCTTTTTTTTTTAAAACTATTTCTGAATTTTTGATCCGTTTCTTTTTTTCTTAATCAAAGTTTTCTATATATATTTTCAGTCTTTGAATTTCTTTTTGGATTTGTTGAGTTTCTTTTCCATTGCTGCATGCCTTTTCTGATCACTTTTTTCCAACCATTTATTTTCTCTCTCTTACTTTTCCTTTCATTTCTTATTCATTTGTTCTTTCAATGTTTCTTAAATTATTTTTGTTCTTGCATTTTATCTCATCTACCTCTTTTCTTCAATTGCACATGGCTTATAGCTGAGTATGGGTTTTAAGTATTTCTGAATTAATTGCTATGTTTCCGTTCATTTTATCTTATTTATCAACAGGGTCGGCTTAGCCCAGTTATTAGACTATACACTTAAGAACCACAATGTCCTGGGTTCGATTACCAGCCCTTGCCAAAGCGCATGAGTAGAAGAGCTTAGATCTGAACGGTAAAATGGGAGTCTCATAGTAAGAGAAGCGTCCTACCTCAGACGCAAAAACAATCTTCCTGGATTAGCGCTACTGAAAAGGAGATAGACTCTCTTGGTGTGGCTAATTCTACTCCACAGACATTATTTTTACTCAATCTCACTTATTCTTGTTGTCTCCATTTTGTTCTCTCCGTATATATATATATATATATATATATATAAGGATCTCCATGAGTCAGACACTTTTTGCCTAGGTTTCACCCAAATGGTTCTTTAGGATGATTCTGACTGAAGGAAGTTGTCTGATTGGGTAAAAATTAGCATAAAGGTAAAAAAAATTAAAAATTCGCATAAAAGTTAAAAAATTAAAAATTCGCAAGAATGTTCTGTTATAAATATTTTTGGTTTTTATTATCATTTTTCTTTTCTTTTCTTTATTTTTCATGGTTCTTTAGCCAATAAAGATTAAAATAAAAATATATTGTAATTATTATTTCACACCATTAGAGTTTTTCATACCAGCGTTAATTGGGGGTAAAGTTTGAGGGACGGCAAGTCTCCAGGTCTTTTTGAGTATTCTTACCATTCTTAACAATGTGGATGGTCTCGATTCTAATTCCTTCATTCTTTTCTTAGGTAACTTTCCAAGATTACCAACTACAAATGATATTACCTTCATCGTCATCTTCCACGTTTTCTTTTCAGCCATCTGGCAAAGTCCCAGTCTTTTTCTATATATTCATTTTCTCTAACTTTCACTCTGTGGTCCTCTGGACATCCACTAGATGACTCATTCTTTTTTCTTGTTAATTACCACTAAGTCTGGTCTTCTAGCCAGGAATAGGTAACCTGTCTCTATCTCAAAGTCCCAGATAATTAGATGTATCTAATTTTTCAGACCGAATTCTGGGTTTTGCATGTTCAATTTGTTGGTATGGTCAAAATGTAATTTCTTGCAAAACTCCCAGAGGATCACCTTTATCACCCAGTCGTACCTAGTCGTGTACTCCCTTTCTATTGGTTTGCTGCATTTGCTTATTATGTGATTAACTGTTTCATCTCTGTCTCCACACATTCTACATTTGCTATTCTGCTTGGTCTTAGTTTTTTTCGCTTTCAAATAATTAGTCCTTATTACATTACAGGGGGACAGTTTAGCTCGCTAGATTACCCATCCAGTTCGATACCGGTCCCCGCCAACTCAGCGCATATATAGCAAAGATTGGATAATTTGCTAGTAAAGTCGTGAACTGGCAGTAGGTGTGGCGCTACACTTAAAATATTATTTCTAGCGAAAAGGGGATAGACTACCTCATTGACCGACTGGTACCGACAATAAGCTAACTTCCTTTTATTGGTCATGCCCAAGTCTGTAATTTCTCCAGGTTGTTGCTTGAAGTTAATATTCCATAGATGTTCAGCTTTCCGGCAAGATCCAAAAGTTCTTTATTCTTTTCTTTTTCTTTCAGCAGTTTCCACAAGTTCTTGTTTTTCTTGTTATTAACACGAGGTATGATCTTCTGTTTGAGAATAGGTGATCAGTTTATATCTCAAAATTCCATACAATTTCAAGGGTCTAATTTTCTAGAATAACTTCTGCATTTTACATCTACCCTCTATCAGTATGGTCAAGTTTCAATCTCTTAAACACTTCCCAGTGGTTCACCTTTCCCACGCAGTCGTTCCACCTTTTGTTTAATCTATGTCACCATATAAACATGACTTGTAATTCTTCTACATATTATCCTGATTCATTTTTTAATTTTTTCTTATTTATGCTAATGGGTATTTGATTTTCGTCAAATTTGTGCTATTGAATAGTGCATCTTCTTGAAAACAAATATGAATATGAACGTGCAATGAATGCGATTCTCTAACCTCTAGGTATAAACTAACCCAAGATGAGTTAATAGGTCGTTAAAATCAATGAATGAATCAACTAAGCAATGAATCAACCAACATTTTGGTTATAGCTATGTGAAAGATACTTTTATATTTTAGGAAAAATAAATTATTCTTTTCTTTTTGTTTTGTTCTGGTTTGTTATTGTTATATGTTAATTTTTTTCTTTATTATTTCATTTTCTTTATCTTTTTAAAAATTTTTTGCATTATGTTTTTTATTATCATAGTTTCTTTTTATTCATTTCTTTTCGTTCACCTACCCACACAAACCATCCAAGTGAGATGAACAAAACATGCTAGACACTACTGGAGAAGCAAGGACGAACTCATAAGTAACGTTATTCTGTGGAAACCAGTACATAGGCACGTCAGTGTGGACTGTCCAGCGAAGTACTACACTAACTAGCTCTGCGCGGATACTGGATGCTGCAAAGAGGATCTGCCGAAAGCTATTAATGATATGGTGAGAAATGGTCATGATATTCGTCTTACTAGCCTGATATAATGATAATAATTTATTTAAATATTTTATTATTTTCCGTTTCCATCCCATATCTCTTTTTATCTGATATTTTTAATCTCTTTCTTTTAGAATCATTGTTCTCTCTCATTGTACTGATTTTATTTATTCTTCATTTTTTAAAAAACTTTTGCAGCGGTTTTTGGCTATTCCTGGCCGCCATTTTATTTATAGCATCTTTTTTCTCTTTTTTTTTCTTTTTCTTTTCAACATTTTCCGAAACTTCAACTTTCATGTTTGTCCTAATCATTTACTGTTCAGATTCCATTACATCTACACTCATCATTAATTCGCTTTGTTTTGTTTTTATTATAATTTTTTTGTTTGCTCATACTTTCATTTTCTTTTTTTTGTACAATCTCCTTGCTTTTTCTGTTTCTTCTGGCTCTACCTTCTAATCGAAAACTGTTGTACTCTCGCTAGTAATTCATTATTGCAGTTAAGCTCTGATTCACCGGGCGCTTTTCGCTCACCCTCTCTCTCTCTCTCTCTCTCTCTCTCTCTCTCTCTCTCATCTCAAACACACACACACACTCTCTCTTTCATGCACACACATACGCACTCACACACACACACACACACACATACGCACACTATCTGATTGACAATGAGTATAAAGGTTTATCTGAAAAATTCATTCACCTCGAAATTAACGTTGGTTATATTGTTATTCGTTTTTTATTTTCCCATCAAGTTAGATTTCATTCTTTTCTTTTTATTTTCAGCAATATTTTCTGGCTGTCACTGTTTTACTAAAACCTTTTATTTTATTAGTTTTTAGGCTTTTTTATTTACGTTAGATATGAAGCAAAGATTGCCCGAGCGTGATGAAGCGAATTAAAAATAAAGAACACAGTGAATACAAAAAATAAATTATAATTTTCTTTTTTTCAATATGAGGAAAGAAGTTTCCTTTTTTTTTTAATCACGAAAGAAGACATGATTGTTGTAAGAAAGAAAAATGACAACAAAAAAAATGATGAATAATTTCAAAAGATGATAATTAAATCCGAAAGGATTTAAACCAAAGAAAACGTTACCTATATAACATAGTAATAAAAATGAGGAGAAATAACGTAACGAGTATAGAACAAAAGAAATCGGGGAACAATAAAAGATCGTTTCAGAAGAATTGTCATTGAGTCATCCAGGAAGGAAATAAAAGCCAGTCGTGTCGGAAGAAACCCTAGGAAGAAAGAAGAAAAAGAAATTGATAAATTCGAAAAATATCAAAATGAGAAGATTCAAAAGTAAATGCTCAGGGTATTGAATGAAAAAATGATAGAAAAATTGAGGACAATAACACTGATCTATATATTAATACTCGTGTTTCTTAAAAGTACGACCGTTGTCATCTTGCAACACCCTCTGGTTAAAAATGAGACCGTTCAACTAATCTAAAATGAAATGCAATCTATATATTAATACGCATGTTCCTTAAAAGTACGACTGTTATCATCTTGCAACGCCTCTGGTTAAAAAATGAGACCGTCGAACTAATCCAAGATTAAATTCAATCTATATATTAATACGCGTGTTCCTTAATTGCACGGCCGTTACCTACTTACAACAACCTCAGGATAAAAATGAGACCGTTCAAAGTGTCCCAGATGAAATGCAAAACTGTGAATACTGATTATATGTTGTTGCTTATCCGCCAATTTTCTTATTTGTATGAGTGTCGTCATCTCATCTAAATAATGGACAATTTCTTTTTCATTCTAAAGATAGAAACGGAAGAACAGGACATGCTACACAGAAAAGTATGATAGAAAGAAAAAAAACAGAGTAGGAGATAAGTTTATGTAACGTTATGGGTGCTCGTAATGTACGTTACGTAGTGGCTTCCAATTAGGAATATGTGACGTAGCGGTACCAGTTCGTAATATTTAACGTAGTGCCTTTTCTTTCACGGCACTACAATTCGTATCTTCGTACGTACAGTCGTTTGTTTACAAACAGACCAGTAGCGGTATCGTCTGTGGCCCCAAAATCCTTCTCCACTCCTTTCGTTTATGGTCAAGCGAAAGGTATCACGTTTCACGGCCGCGTGCTTCTTCGTTATGGCCAATTGACTTTCTCCACGGGCGTCCAGTGGTCGTCCCCTTTACGATAATATATTTTACTATTTTGTTTGTGGCAGAGTTCCCATTCATAAAACCTGTTGTAGTATCTTTCGTCGTAAGTAGAGGAAATTATAACTCCGTGTTTACTTTTCAGAAGTTTATTATATTCAAAACTTCTATTACTTTTGAGAGAGAGAGAGAGAGAGAGAGAGAGAGAGAGAGAGAGAGAGAGAGAGAGAGTCCTAATATTATCTGCGCTTAATAATTACTTAATTGTATTCTAACTGGATTCAACTTCAAGTTTTTAGTCCTTAGTAAACTTCTCGGTGAACAAGTTTTCTTAGCAGTAACAGGCCTTTCCTTATCGTCTTCAGCGACAACAGCTTAACTCCGCACGATCACTGGCCCCGATCGCTGCCTGACTCTCCTTCTCCGATCGCAGACGCTAACCGATCGTGATTCTATTGACGGGTTTCTTAAATAGTATTTCTAAGTAATCTTCCAGAAGATTCTACTTTTAGAAAGTTGGAGCTCTTTCTCGAACGAATCGAAGGTTCGATTCCTTCTATTCTCACTGGTCAACCAGAGTTCACTAGCCTAAAGATCAAAGACTTATTGGAGTCACTCATCCTAATTTTTCGTTAAACCTAGACTTATCGTCTCCTTTCTCTCGTTAAAAGATGTTATCTTTCCTAACTACTTTTTCGGTGATTCCACAAAGACCACGCAGCAACACAAGATAATCGGTAGTACATTTTTCCAAATGTTCTTTTCTAAGTCTGGCACAAGGCCACAAATATAGGTGCTGGGTGGCGATTACATAACATATACCTCCCTTCCATCACCGATAAAATTATATGTAATATAATTTTCAAAACGAGCCCTAATTATCATTCGTTTTTTTTTCTTCTTGATTTTGATTTTTTTCTAAAATACACTATCTAACCTCTCTCTCTCTCTCTCTCTCTCTCTCTCTCTCTCTCTCTCTCTACATGTTTACAAAATATGAAACAGAAACAAATACATCACAAAACAAATGCAAAATCAAACAAATACAGCAATTAAAAAATGATCAAACAAATTTTTTTTTTTAATTTTCTTTTTCTGTACAACTTCCCAAACCATTTCTTTTTCGCTCTTTCTATAATCACATATGATCCACTTTTCATTTACTTTCAAATTGATGGTCATTTTTCTTTAACATAGAAAAAAAAAATTCTTATAAAAACTTGTCCTTTTGGGCACAAATTATTATTACCAATAATAACAATAACGGCAAATATGTGGCACAAGGCCACAAATATAGGTGCTGGGTGGCGATTACATAACATTTACGCTGTTTCAATTAAACACAATGAAAAGATAAAAGGAAGAAAAGAAAGAGAAAAAGTTTTAAATCAAGATTATTATACTTTTTTCCATATTGAACAATTTCGTAATAGCCCTTAAGTAAACATATCAAACGTAATAACAAAATCATCATACTGTGGTATATCAATAGGTTGTGCTAGTTAAAGAAATACAGTTTGTAGTCATTTATCAAACTCATCACATTTCTTTTCGCAACAGAGAGTCCAATAGTAGGCATGGAAATTGGTAACGTTGGTGGATATTTAACTCATAAATGAGACCCTAACAGATACTACCATCCGTATCAGAGTGGACCTGGGAGTAATGGTGATGTAGTGGCACTAAACACATCCTAGAGCCCCAGAATTGGAACGTCACCATTAGATGCAGTTTAAGGTCATACCCAGGACAGTAATCAATTGTAATAATGATAATATATGGGTCGAATAAGATAGATAATTATAAGATATAATTGTGTAGGGTTTGAGAGAAATAAATATCATAGATATACTAGATAGATAGATAAATAGATAGATAGATTTGAGAGATTTCATTTAAGACTGTAAGTTGTCTATTACTTTTCGCAACAGAAAATTCAATAGTAGGCATGTAAATTCTTAACGTTGGTGGATATTTAACTAAAAAATGAGACCCTAACAGGTACTACGAATCTGGATCAGAGTGGACCTGGCAGTAATACGAAACCCAGTGAGTATCGAAGGCACTAACAAAGTCCTGCAAGTCAAGCTCGGTAAAAATTACACAAGTCGCCCAAATAAAGTATCATTCTGCTGGGACTGGAGAACACACCGACTGCACCTCTGCATAGGGTTAAGTTGGCTCTTACTAGACGGTCGCTTTAGATCAGTCGGTAGAGCATTCGGCTAGGAATCACTAGGTTCCTGGTTCAATACCGACCCTCGCCTACTCAGCATGTGAGTAGCACAGGGATCTGTGCGGTAAAGTGAGGAGCTGATGGTAGGTGTGGCACCCCACCTCAGACGCTAAAATAATCTCCTTCGTCTAGCGCTAGTGAAAAGGTGATAGACTCCCTCGCTGTCTGGCTGATACCAACATTAGGCTGACACGACGACTTTTTTTTAGACGGTCGGTCGTTTAATCCTCTGGTTACGTCACACGGTAGGACATATGACTGTACCATTCTTATTAGCCTTATGGCAACCACCAGCCCTTTTTTTATTATATATCTGCTAGAAGGCAGTCGCTGAGGGTCTTGGTGTCTTAGGTATGACGTCAAACTGCATCTTGTGGTGTTTCAATTCTGGAGCGCTGGGGAGAGTGGAGTACCCCTTCATCGCCATTACTCCCAGATCCATTCCCACCCGGAGTGGTAGAATCTATTAAGGTCCCATCTATGGGTTAAATAGAAAAAAAACGAGTTTAAAAAATGTGTTTAAAAAACTGAGTTTGAAAAAATGGAATACCATTAAGAATGAATAAAACAAAACGTCTTCAGAATAAAATAACCCCAAAAAGGTTGATATGCTATAAAAACCAACAAACCAACCAACCAAATAACGTATGTTGCTACTTAAATAAGAATCATTTGATAAAACAAAACACTTCAATTATATCAAGGAAGAATAATAAAAAAAAATATGCTCCCAAAGAATTTAAAAAATGAATGCCGAGGTTTCAAACGTGAAGAAAGAGAAAAATAAAAAGGAAATCAAACCACGAAGATGTTAGAAAGAGTTTTGAGATTTAAAGAAAAGTCACTGCTTCTCTTTATTTCCATTAACTCGCTCTTATTTCCTATTTCTATGCTCTTCTGGATATTTCAATAAACCAAAAATATGGACATATATAAATACACACATACAAAAAGAGACTCAAACAGACACGCAGAGCCAGGCACACAGACAGAGGGAAACACAGACACACATGGTCAGAGACACACAGGTATATATATATATATATATATATATATATATATATATATATATATATATATATATGCGGTAGCGTAGACGTGAAATCAACAATTCTCACTTATGGATTATGAAACTGAAGACAAAAATTACTTACATATATACATACGGACATACACAGAGAAATACAACTACATAGACACAGATACACAGACACAAATTCGTATATATATATATATATATATATATATATATATATATATATATATATATTGTAGGTAATAAGGGTGATATATTTTTAAGTAGACAGTGCTCAATATCATTAATCGAGTATTTATATTTAAGTTAAGGTAGTGGGGACATGGAGTAATATATATATATATATATATATATATATATATATATATATATATATAGAGAGAGAGAGAGAGAGAGAGAGAGAGAGAGAGAGAGAGAGAAAGAGAGAGAGGAGACAGACAGACAGAGGTAGAGAGACAGATAGACAGAGAGGGTCATAGAGAGAACGAGCAAGAGAGAGAAGGAGGGAGAGGTGTAACCTTATATACATACAAATAGAAAGAACACTTACTAAAAAGGAGGAGGAGTGTATAGGCTAACGTGCTGAACTGCGACAACGTAGTAAGGAAGTTAGAAATAGTAGTCAAGCTCTTACGTTCACATTCGAAACTCATTGCCTCCGGGGAATGGGGAAAATTATTTCATTTCCCCACTATACGTTAAATATTACAACTACTATTCTTCTACAAAGATATCTTTGGCATTAAATAAGCCACAAATGCTGATATGTCATTAAACAAAGAAACCGAACCAAACGAATCTAACAGACAGAGTGAGAGTGGGTTTTACATATGAGTGTATACGGATTTGCTTAATGAAAGTAAATAAAGTAGTGGCCTATTGTCGGTATAAGCCAGACAGCGAGTGGTATATCTCCTTTTCGCTTTTCGATCAGGGATTTTTTTTTTTTTTTTTTTGTTTTTTTTTCTTGAAGCATCGCACCTAAGCTCAGCTCCACAATTTAGGTCACCCATTCTGTGCTACTCATGCGCTGAGTTGGCAATGGACCAGTATCGAATCTGAAGCCTTGCGATTAATAGGCGGGTGCTCAACCGACTGAGCTAAACCGAAGGAACCTGAAAATTATAATGAAATAATTATGTAAGAAGAAGAAGAAAAAGAAGAAGAATGAAGAAGGAAGAATGAAGAAAGAAAAAGAGAAATTAAAAAAAAAGAATGAAAAAATAAGGATCAAAAAGTAAAAACGAAATAAAGGAATAAATTTTAAAAAGAAATAAACCAAAAAGTACATTAATACTGAAAAGAGATAAATTTCAATTGAACAAAAAAAAAAATATGAATTATAAAAAACACAATAACAAAATAAATCAATTTCAATTTGAGGCAATACAAACAAACAATGTCATAAAAACATATAAGAAAACAAAAATAATGCATCTTATGAATAAAAACAGAAATAAAAAATAAATATACAATTATCACTAAGAGAAAAAAACTGTACAAACAAATGAGACAATTATTTTCCAAGGAATGCGAAAAAAAAGTAAAGAAAGAATAACAAAACCAAGTAACTCCTTAGTAAACTTCGGCCTTGCCTGCCAATTCTGTCATGATTTAATTCCATTTGTAGAGATGAGGCACTCCATCCCCAAACATAACCTTCTTGTTTCCCAGAGCACTTTATCCAAACATGCAAACCGGGATTCTTCTGTTTGCAATGCTTTTTCAATTGACTCGCTTTAATTCCGAGGAGCGACTTCATCAAATTTTTCATGATAAGATGTTTGGCTATGTATGTGACGTCACATCCGGAAAAAATGTAGGAATTATTTTTTTCTTTATTTCTTTTAAATTGATTGAGTCATGAAAGCTTCGAGTGCACCAGTCTTCTAAAATACAACACTTATTAATTCAGTTATTATTAAGAATACTAGCAAAAGTATGCGCCACCCCGGGCGCAAGTATTTGAGTTTGTTTTTTATGTAGTAGAATATTATATAAATTAGAAAGACTAACGAAACTAAACAAGAACGAATATAAAAAAATTACACTTATTTTAATGTTATTTTAATTGATTTCTATATAAGATTATACATAGGATTGCTTTTAATATGTGTGAGAATAAATGGCAATGTTAAAAATCACAAACAGCAAATGATTATTATTAAGCCCACTTTTGTTAAAATCCTTATGCAAATTATTCCCACCATATACTATGTAAATCTTTATTTCTTAGAAGTATGAAACACATATTTCAGGAGATTTCCTATGATTGACATATCCAACATTAGAATGCCGAGTTCGACCACATGTCTGACATTTCCAACCTTCCATATTCTCTCCAATATGACAGGTGTATCCCTTTCGAAGTTGACGCTTGAGGTTTTCATTCTCAATTCTTTTACTATCAAAACTGGTACAGCCAACATCCACAGGAATTCTCCAGTCTGTTCTCTTCAATGCCAGCTTTTCACATACATGCATACAAATATACATACATACATACAAACCAACTGCTCTTTAAATGTGTATATATGGGATGGTAATATCTACAATAAAAACTGTGTTATCTATTGTACAAAAGACCTAGATATGGTGCATGAAAACCAATGGCCAGTAAACTAATCTATTATACGACACATGGACAATTTTAAAGCGAATTTAACAGGTTTGAATTCCGGGCTTTCCTTCTAGAACAGTTGCAAAATCAAGGCTAAAAGGCTCATTCTTTCATACTATTTACTCATAGCTTGAAGGAGAATATTTGGAGGCACACATTTCCAAGAGTTCTAGCGCTATGTGAAATGCAGCCTCGTTCAGTATTTGAACTCGTCATGCCGAGTCTATTTCCAACTATGATAAGCATTAAACGACGTGCTCCTCCATAAATCTTAAGTTATAAACACTGTATGTAGAATCAAAATTGAAATCAAAAGAATTGTACATGCATATGTTTAGTATTTATGTCCACAAGTCGAAGCAGCTACCCAGCGACGCCTGGGTATATGTGGTGGAAACACTGGTTTATTGATTTGTTTACTTTTGAAATTTAAAATTGCTGGACATTTTAAGTAGAATTTCAATCCTATTCCCATGTATATTTTAATTTTCAAATATCTTCGAACATAAATCAAATCTTCATAATCTTCGCACAAAAACTGGAACTGGTGATATTTAATGTGTATAATATATATACTTTGTCGTTAATTGTTATATTTTCATAGTTTCATCCGGACATACATACATGCATACAGTACTAGAAGCGACTGCCCGGTGAATCTCGAGTAGAAGAGAAAAAAGTGTTTTAACGGTTAGTGAATCTTGCAAATACATTACTAGTGAATAGTGACTAAAATCCTCGATGTATGGTCCATAAAGTTCCCTACATAAAAAAGACCTTGTTTTAATCCGGCCCTCTGGTAGATCTTCGTGAATATAAATAAAATCTTCGTAATTTTTGCACAAAAAGTAAAAACCGGTGATATTTAATGTGTATATATATATATATATATATATAAATAAACAAACATCCAAAAAATCTTATTTCCTTCGCCGAGGAGCATAAGGCCCGGATGTGTCTGTTATTATCACTCAGCGACTCACTTGCCTCATATGGCAGTAGTCCCTCAGTATCAATGACAAGGTTAATTTCGCATGAGTTTCTCGGTGCTGTTATCATGGCTGAAACAGTATAGTGTAACTATCCTGCTAGAGGTCACGGTTTCGATTCCTGTCGGAGGGGAGTCGTTAGTATATATTGCTGATGAGACTTAATAAAGTTGAAACAGTCTGTACGATATTCTACACACCGAGTGATTCTTGCGGGATTCACTTGTCATTATTATTATCTTCTATAATTATCGAATTTATGCGATATTCGCATTGTAGTTGCCTTCAAGCAAAAAAAAAAAATATATATATTCTTTGTCGTTAATTGTTTTATTTTTGTACTTTTGTCCGGACATACATATATAAATGCATACATACTCACCAACTGTTCTTTATACACTTATTTACCAACCCCTTCGCACGAGCAGGATGTGACACAAGTTCAATTTTTTTTAAAGCGGAGTTTAACAGTTTTGAATTTAGAGTTTTTCTTCTTCTAGACGGTTTACTTATCCACAGTTAAAGAACCCAGTTTTCTCTACTATATAACCATAGCATTACCATGGAAAGCTGCATGGTTGGCTGGTTGGTTGATAGTATGTATAGCTTATTAAACCTAGTCGGGTTATTTTTTACCAAAATCAACTTAACAATTATTGTCTCTACTTATATATGGTGCAAATGTGTATATTCACGAGCATTTTAAAAGGACAAACATTTATTTACATCAGTTGGAGGAAAAGATTCCTTAGAGTATTAGCGAACAGCACTGCTCACGTGACTTTCGGAAAAATTTGTTCACGCTCAGAATTGCGGACACATGGAATAAACTGCCCGCGTCTGTTGTAGGCTGCCGAAGCACTGAATCTTTCACAGCCTCCATGCTTCCTGTAGTCCACCGACACTATACCTGATGCCACTCTCCACATACGTATGCACACACGCGAACACATACATGCATATTACTACTGTAAACTGTTCATGTTCCTGACACTTAATTATTCTGTGTACTTGACATGAGACTTTGATGAGTTGTGGTGCACCTGAGCACTGTACACAATAAATTTCATTATTATTATTATTATTATTATTATTATTATTATTATTATTATATGTGAAATTCAAACAGCTTCTGCCAGGATTTGAACTCGCGTCGACGAGTCCATTTCCCTACGATTTTAACCATTATACAACGCGACTCCGGTAACTTCTCTTTATACATGTATAGATGGTTATATCTACAATACAACCTATATTATCTCATGTTCAAAAGACGTAGATATGGTGCGTGGAAATCAATGGCCTGTTGACTAACGTATTGCCGCGGAAGAAATTCATTTTCGGAAATGGATTTCATTTTCTTCTATTTTACGGCTTGATCACAAAAGCCTAATGAATAAGATAACGTTAATAAAAATTTAAAATTACTTTGCAATGAAAGGGAATAATATAATACAAAAACGCAGGCATACAAGCTGAACACTTTTATCGTATCTATTACACTTGATCATTAAAGTCTCTACAAGTAGAAGAATACACACAGAAAGCTCGAGGCAGAGAAATATACTGGATCATTCAAGCTATTCAGAGCGCAACCATTTGAAATTCGCCGCCAGTTATGCAATGTAACGTTAATGATTATGTAATAATTCTTTTGAAAGTTAAAAATTACTGGCGGGTTTAGTAATTGTGCATTATGTACTGGTTTAAATTTTAGCATTTTAATATATTTCATTAAGAAGAACAAAAGAAAAAAGGAATACAAGTTTTATATTAATAGCATCACTTTTATTATTATTATCATTTTTATATTTTTTATCATTATAATTAACATTTTGATAAGCAATAGTAATTACTATTTTAGAAATTTAGACATATCAATAATTACAATAATATATATATATATATATATATATATATATATATATGATTAAATTTATTTATATTACATCCAATGCGAAATATTGTACATCACCATGGCAACCAAACACAAATACGCTCTTTAATACGCACATACACACGTGCGATCCCGCGCTAGAATACAGTCATAGCGTCACAATCAACACGCATTTTCATGGACACTTGCATGACAATATACGCACACAAGTACAAAAAAATTCACGTAAACATACAACACGAAAATACAGTTATATAAAAATACCATCATTTTCAAAGCTTTTTCGAGCTTTCTGACCAACTTTCTCAGCCCAGCCCCCATACCCCTTGATATAATTTCTACGAGTTCCATATGTATGTATGTATGTCCGGATGAAACTACGAAAATAAAATAATTAACGACAAAATAAATATATACCCATTAAATATCAACGGTTTGGCTTTTCACGAAAAAATATGAATATTTGATTTATATTCGAAAATATTTAAAATCAAAATATGCATAGAAACAACATTAAAAATGTCCAGGATCTGTAAATCGCAAAAGTAAACTTATACACTAGAGTTTCAACCACATCTACCCAGGCGTTGCCGGGTAGCCGCTCCGAGTTATAAACATATGTGCTATATATATAGATGTACATCTCTTTTGATTTCAATCGATACTACATACGGTGTATATGACTTAAGACATAATTGTTGCATATACTTTGTCTTATTATACTCATACTCACATCTTCTATGCTGGCTGGATCTTCTCAATGCTTGGCTGATTTCTCTATTCTTCTGGAGTTGTTGGGACTTCTTGTGTGTTTAAGTCTCTGTATCCACTTTTGTTCTTACGAGTGAACTCAACGACTTCGTTTATTTTAGACATATTCATTTCCCAAGTGACCAAAGATGACCATCACACGTGAAGAAATAGCCATTTTCTCGACCGTCCACTACGAGTCCCCTAACCACGACTCCCCTAATTGAATCTCTAACTGACCCGTTCCCAACCCACCAGAAAATTGCTAAATAGGCCAACCAAAGGGTAAGTCTTGTCTATCATTTTATTGTTTATTCTCCATGATTCTTATTCTGTCAATTTCCCATTTAACATTTTAATTCCGCACTTACTTTCCTTGATTAATAAGCAACCCGTTGATTATGTAAGAAGAATCTATGAGGCCTATATATCTGTTTGAGATAAATAAATGTTTACCCATTTAAAATGCTTATGAATATACATTTTTGTACCATATATAAAGTAAGTAAAGTCGTCGGGTGGCCTAAATTCAGTATCAGATAGACATCCGGGGTCTATAACCCTTTTCACTATGGCTAGGCTAAGCAGATGGCTTTTGAATCCGAGGTGGTGCGCCACACCAAACATCAGCTCCTTACTTTATCGCACAGGTCCCTGTGCTACTTATACGCTGAGTTGGTGAGGGCCGGTATCGAACCAGGGACCTTGTGGTTCCTAGTCACACGCTCTACCGACCGAGCTAAGTGGGGACTATAGTTGTCAAATTGATTTTAGAATAAAATAACCCAACTAGGGTTAATAAGCCATAAATATAACCAACCAACCAACCAACCAACCAGCCAACTAGTCAAGCATGCAGCTTTCCACAATACTGCTATATTAGTGGGGCCTGGGGATATACAACAGTATGCTAATTTAATTATTACGTTTGATATATTTACTTACAAGCTATTGTAAAATAGTAAAAAGTATAATAATCTTGATTTAACTAACTCTTTTTTTTTATTTTACCTTCCATATTTTCATTATGTGTGATTTAAAAAGGTTAGCGTTATAGCTTCCCTGTGCTCATCTCTCTATCTTTCCCATATTGTTTCTTTCTTATTATATTTTCTGTGTAGTACGTACTTTTTTTTTCTCTTTTTTACTTCATAATAAAAACGGAACGGTCCATTATTTAGCTGTGGTGACGACTCTCATAAGAAATTAGAATTAGATTAAGGGACACTAGATAATGAGGATTTAGATTTTTGCATATAATCTTGGACGATTGGAACAGTCTCATTTTTAACCAGAGGGGGTTGCAGGATGGTAACAGCTTGGAAGATTAAGAAACAAGCGTATTGATACAAGCGTATATATATATATATATATATATATATATATATATATATATATATATATATATATATATTATATTATTATATTATTATTATTATTATTATTATATGAAATAGAATTAGAATTTAAGACAAAACGTGCAAAAATACATTTCGTATTAAATCCCGTTATTTTTTAATTAAAACCGCAGCTCCTTATTTCGAAAGTTAATGTTTAACACGTCACAAAACCAACCAGCCGTGCCACTTTCCGTAATGATTCTCTATAATTTTTATTCAGTTTCCTTTATTAGAATTTACAAAATCTGTAAAAGAAAATATTAAATCTCGTTATTTTTTTAGTTAAACTTGCAGCTTTTTTATTTCGAAAGTGTTAATATTTAACATGCCCAGACACCAATCAACCAACCAACCATTCAACCAACCAGCCATGCAATTTCCGGAATGATTCTCTATTATTTTTATTCAGTTTCTTATAATAAACTATTTTTATTAGAATTTCTGCTAGAAACCACAAGGTTCCTAGTTCAATACCGGCCCTCGCCAACTCAGAGTATGAGTAGCACAGTGATCTATGTGGTAAAGTAAGGAGCTGATGGTAGACGCAAAAACAATCGCCTTGGTCTAACTCTAGTGTAAAGGGGATAGTCTCCCTCGATGATTGGCTGAAAGTGACCACCCCGACGACTTTACTTTTTTATTAGAGTTTTTAAAACCCGTAAGAGAAAATACATTACTTAATAAATCAGTTTAAATTTTAAATTAAAAATGCAGCTTATTTATTTCGTAAGTGCTTAACATGCAATAAAACCAACCAACCAACCAGCCAATCAACGAACCAAACATGCAATTTCCTCTAATAATACTATATTATTTCTATTCACTTTCGTAAAACAAAATATCTTTATTAAAATCTAGAACAAAAGCCGACAAAAAGAAAATACATTTCTTATTAAATCACCCTTTTTTTTTAGTTAAAAATGCGACTTCTTTATTTCGTAAGTGTTAATGCTTATGAGAATAGATAAGAATGATCTAATCATATACATTTCATTCTATTCAATCATGAACACAGTAAAACGTTATCAAAATTATCTTTCTTCTTTAACAGTAGTTATTATCGTTTAAAAATAATTCACGAACAATTTAAGAAATTGCTTTCATGATTTTTAGAAGTTTTATTAAATAAAACATTAACACGTATTTGTTTATTTGATCCAGTCAATATCTATCTATCTATCTATCTATCTATCTATCTATATATATATGTATGTATATATATATATATATATATATATATATATATATATATATATATATATATGGATGTTGAAGGTTAGTTTTATTAACACAGCACAACGTTATCGAAATAATCTATTTTCTTTAATAGTAGTTAATATATTTTATAAGATAATTCCCCAACATTTAAAACATTGATTTTTTGAAGATTGAGTAAATAAAATATTAACACGTATTTGCTTATTAGAGGCATTCAATATATATATATATATATATATATATATATATATATATAGCGAATAGTATTAGTTGTTAGATTAGAACCTGAAAGAGTGCTCGATTATGTGTATCTTTTTAAATCTTCAAATGCTAGAAAAGGGAAGAAAAAACGTCTGATATATATAGAAAAAGGGTGAATGTTCACCCGAAATATCGGAATAGATTAAACCAGGAACAGAGCAACATTTTGATTTTGTTCGGTTTTTCTTGTTTTTGCTCTTTTTTCCAATGCTTCAAAATACCAAACAAACAACGTTCACAAGAACATAACATACATAATTTTATATATATATATATATATATATATATATATATATATATATATATATATATATATATATATATGAAAAATAGATGGAAATTAATCCGACAGTATGAAATTTAACATTTTTCCTTACTTCTATTTTTCTTCTGCTCATCTTTGGTATCTTAGGTTCTTCTTCTAGCGTCTGGACTTCGTCGTGGGCATTTCGTGTTGTCTTCCATCTGATAAAGAGAAATCCCCAATGGAAGACCAGACACGAAGTCCCCAAGAAGAAGTCCAGACGGTAGAAGTAAGAAAGTAAGGAAAAAGAGGTATACAACACTGCTATTTATTATTATTATTATTATTATTATTATTATTATTATTATTATTATTGAGTTTTTCACTCCTGCCTATACCGGTGGTTCAGTGGAAGCTGACTGACAGTAAGTGTCCTCAGGTCTCCAAGACTCTTGTGATTATTCTAGCTGATCATTTCAGTTCTGTAGTTTGGATTCTTCCTCTTATTTCAAATTCACCGTTCCAAGGGCACCAATCACAATTGGTACGACCTTTCCGTTTTCCACAGTTTCCTCAGTTCTCTGGCAAGGTCCAAGTATCAGTTTATCTTTTCACATTCTTTCAATTTCAATCGGTGGTCCAATCGCAAAATCCACCAGATAACAGGTTCTCATCTTCTTGTTTATTAATACTAGGTCTGGTCTCCTGGTCGGGATTTGGTGATCCGTCTGTATCTCGAAGTCCCAGATAATTTTATGCGTCTAAATCTCCAGGACAGATTTAGGCTTGTGCATATAGCATTTAGTTTTATGGTGAAAAATGAATTTCTTGCACAATTCCAGTGTATCCCATTTTCCACCCAGTCATACCTAGTCTTATACGATGTTTGTGTTAGTTTGCTGCATTCGCTTATCATATGATCAACTGTTTCGTCTCTGTCTCCACACCTTCTACACATGCTATTCTGCTGCGTCTTATCAATGTTTGTCTTTATATAGTTTGGTCTTATGACATTGTCTTGTGCTGCAATTATAAGAGGTTCAGTTTTCTCTTTAGGTTTCCTCTTCTTAGTCATGTCCATGTTTTCTGATGTGATATCTCTTTTGTTTGACGCCTGAAGTACCTGATATATCTTGATGTTACATAATCTATGCATAGATTATTGTCAACCGCCTGTATTTCTGAAGGGATGGCCCCTTTTCATATCACGGGCGGGAATTTCAATGGAATATTACAGAAAGCCCACGAAATACGTGCAGTCACGTGGGACCTGGTTGGCTCTCAGTTTCAGCTTGGACGTCAGGCAGATAAGATGTTTCTGCCTTAGCTGGAGTTCTCTGCACACGGGCGTTGTGTTAGTTAGAGAAATATGTATAGTTAAGTAATAAAGGTTTAAATAGATAATATGGTTTTGTGGTTGATGAATGTCTTGGCAACAAGACTGACCTAGAAGAAGAAAATGAATCAAGGACGACCAACCAGCAAGAACAGAGACGTTAGAAGAGACGCTAGAAGAAGAACGTAAGATACCAAAGATGAGCAGAAGAATAATAGAAGTAAAGAAAGGGTATACAACATTGAGTCTGACGCTTGAAGTATTATTATTATTATTATTATTATTATTATTATTGTTGTAGCTGTAGTACTAGTAGTAATAGTATTAGTATTAGTATTAGTATTATGATTATGATTATTCAATTCATAACAAGAAACACTTGAAATATAAAAATAAAATTTCAAAACAATCTATGAAGAAAAATTTTGATCCATTGTCTTCTAACAACTTTTATGAAAATGCCGAAGTTATCAGACAATCTTGAGCAGTTTGTTTAAACTTTTAAATCCCCGTCCTCACCCCACAAAAAGAACTAGCGTGACATGAAACATTTGAAGATATACGACTCTAAAATTACATTGTGTGCAGAGGAGAAGGACAAAGAAAAAACTATTAACAAAGAGCAAGAGCCGTAAACTCTAACGTAAAAGAGTCATGACGGAGGCCAAAATAATGATGACCCTTTTTCAAATGGCACCCGTATTCCCGGGTATGAAACAACACTGCCATCTCACCGGACAACTCAGGCAGACAATAGCCCGGCTACAAGAGCGTGGAGGGTTGGGGTGGGTAGCGGGAAAAAGATTGAACAAGTGAAGGTGACAGGGAGAGAGGAATCGAACGAGTCCGGTTTCTGTGGCAAATATTGGCTGACATCCCAAGATGGAGACAGGGCTAGGCAGCTGTTTGTTATCGTACGTCAGAGACCGAAGGAAGACAGCCAAATCAGTTGGGCGGTCTTAGCCGGGAGCAATGCGAAAATGTCCTGGCTAGTGGTGCGGTGTGTGCCACTGGGTAAGCGCGCCATTCGTCTCGTGATCTGTCTACTTATCTATCCACTTACATACATACACATACATAATATTATATATACATAATACATAATATATATATATATATATATATATATATATATATATATATATATATATATATATATATATATATATATATATATATATATATATTATATATATATATATATACACACACACACACACACACACACACACACATATATATATATATATATATATATATATATATATATATATATATATATATATATATATATATATATATATATATATATATAT
>CM042144.1:76771722-76774222 GCA_023376005.1 Doryteuthis pealeii
CCATAGATAGGACCCTATCATGTACCACCAATCCTGGTCAGAGTGGTCCTAGGATCAATTGTATTATAAGAAGTTGGAAAAACAAAAAAATTGTCGATAACGTATTGGAAGGTGGGTTGGTTGGTTGGTTGATTTTACGGCATTGGGTTATTTCATGCCGAAGACATTTTTTTTTCATTTTTGATGGGTACTCATCTTATTTAAACTCAATTTTTTTAGAAGTCATTTTGTTCTATTTGACCCATAGATGGTACCATAACAGGTACTACCATTCCGGTTCAGAGTGGACCTGGGAGTAATGGTAATGAATGAATGCTCCACATTCCTTAGAGCTCCATAAATAAAACTTCACCCTCATATAGAGTTTATCGTCGTACGCAGGACAATAAGAACCCCAGTCACCACCTTCTAGCAGGTATATGATAAAAAGGGTCGGGCCTTCCCCTAAGGCCAGGAGTTGCTTGGGCTTGACGTGACCAGCCGAATTGTCGGAGGGGACCTCTCTGACCATCTGTCTAGCCTAATTAGGAACCAAAGTAGAGTGTTGCAAATCATGGACTACTTATCCACCAGGATCGCCAACCATGGCCATCATGTGGACCCATTTTTGGGTGTAAATAAGAATGGAAATTTACTAAAAAATTAGGGTGACGTATGAACGACTACCTGTCGTTCTTTTATTGGTAGATGGATGGCAACAGGCGGAAAGCGAGAGAAAAAGAGAGTGATGAGTTGGCACACCTGGCTGAGTGTTGGAAGAGAACAGACGCAAGATGTGTCTATTCTTCAAGGCATTTTTATATAGATGTAAAATGAAATATAAGCTCTGAAAAAAGTATTGTGTTTCTTAGCAACGACACAAGACGAGACATCCTTAAGACGTCCCAAGTGTTCCAGACTCAAAACGCAATGGTAAAATATTTACCTGACACACATAAGAAATAAATATTCGACGGATAAACAACATCAGATAATCAGGTTTTGCATTTTTACATTTCATCTTGGACGATTTGGACGGTCACGTTTTTAAATAGAGGGTGTTGCAAGATGATAACGGTCGTGCAATTAATGAACACGAGTATTATTATATAGATTCTTCCTGGAAATTTCATTTGAATTTATCATGGGGAAATTTATATGTAGACATTTATTTCATGATTTTTGCTTTTATTTTTACTTTCACTTCTTATGAAATGTAGTTAAACGTTTCTTTCTGGATATCTTATCTAGCGCTAGTGAAAAGGGTATAGACTTCCTTGCTCTCTGGCTGGTATCGACACGAGGTCACTCCGCAGATTATACTTTTCACCTTTGTTTAAACTTGGATAAGATGAGGGTTGATAATTTGTATTATTTAGAACGGTCGAACAAATAAGGAACACGAGTATTAATATATAGATTGGGATGTAAGCATGCCCACCCCCCCTTCTTTTTAACCTTTATGTGTTACTGCAGATGGTCAGACAATGTAACAGAGGAAAAGGCTAATCATTGTTCGATCCAAACAGTTCGGAATAAGAAACCTTGTCCCTTGGTAGATCTATAATTATCTCTCTATTCTACTCCAAAGGAACTCTCTCTCTCTCTCTCTCTCTCTCTCTCTCTCTCTCTCTCTCTCTCTCTCTCTCTCTCAATAATCATCAACGCAGACTGTGTTGTGCTTTTCTACTTCTACCAATTACAATAGATAAGTTACCGTTCTGCAACATGCTTATATTAAATTGGTATGGGACAATCAAAACTAGTTGTATTACACTAAACTTTGAGACCGGGACAAAGCAGAAGTAATAAAGAAGAATCAAACTCATTAGCAACGCCTTGCAAAACTGACTGAACTTCGCTCTATAACAGAACAAGTCATACAATGTGAATAAAAGTATTTGTATGCTCGAATCTATTGAAGTTATAGGCTATATTTGACCACCGAAAATTATCTCAGTTTATAAACATTATATATGAGTGGGTCACACACACAAACACACACAAACACACACACACACACACACACGCACACACACACACACACATATATATATTATATGTTCCTAAAACCCGGTAGAGCTCTCTAGGAGCGACTTAAATTAACTTTCACTGCCAGCATAAAGTAATGATCGTCTGTTGTTTACAGACTGGACATCTCAGGTGATCGTAAAATATATAAACACACGTAAGTATTTAATAGTTTAAACACAGCTCCGTAACGGCAGTTATCAAATGGCTGAGTGGTTAACGAATCGGGCTGAGGAAAATTCAGACGGGTTTCGCTACTGGTCATAGGTAGCTACTGTGTCAACGAAACGTCGAAACACGGTGCATGTGGATGACTTATATATATATATATATATATATATATATATATATATATATATATAAAATTATTGACGAGGTGACATTTTTTCCAATTTCCAAAAAGACTACCCGTCGGAATCTAACGAAACTTTCAGACTTTACTGGGAATAGATATATGCGTAGGCTGTATAAACACTGTATTGTTGTGCGC
>CM042144.1:76779222-76786722 GCA_023376005.1 Doryteuthis pealeii
TCTTTTAAACTTAAATAGATTAAATATTATATTAATTATATATTAAAATATCATATAATAATTACATATTAGGATTGATGCAAAATTCAAAACAATAAAACAAACCATTCTCCTTTTAAACTTCAAATAGATTAAATATCATAAATCAAATATTTGAATTACAAAAGGCATAATGTTTTGCTTCAATTATATATTTTATTTAACTATTTTTTTCTCATTCTTTTGCTGTTATTATTTATTCTTTTTTTTTTCTTAAATATTTATTAATAGTTCTAGACTGACCGTAATCCTAAGAGGGTATTATGGTTTAAAGAAATGGTGTCATGGTTTAAAGAAATAATGTCATGTAAAGGAGTTAATAAGTATGTCAATATTGTTAAATTAATCGTAATTAATTTTTTTTTATATTTCTCTATTATCTTTTTTTAAATTCTCAATCATCCCATCACTATATATATATATATATATATATATATATATATATATATATATATATATATATATATTAATTTCAATTTAAAAAAAAAATTTTCTTTTTTTTCCCTTTTTCATATTGTGAGTGCATGAAATGTTGAGAATCAATGGTATGTCTTAATAGATATCTATTATAGATGTATTACATAATTCAAATATGCAAACAGTTGATAGTTCGTAGGTTTAAAATTTGCAATAGGGAAAATACATATTTATGTGGAAATATGTATACTAAAAAAAATTTATGAGTACTTTTTTCTCTTTTTCTTTTAAACTTAAATAGATTAAATATTATATTAATTATATATCAAAATATCATATAATAATTACATATTAGGATTGATGCAAAATTAAAAATTTAAAAAAAACAGGACATGGTCTTACTCGAGCACGAGTTGACAATCAACACCCTCGAAATTAGAATAACAGGATAGCGATTGTTTATCTAATGCAAAGTCATCCTTGTAGAAGAACAATAGTATTACTAATTGATCTATAGCTGGGGAAACCGTCATAACATCAAAGATCTACATCGATATGAATATGAAGGAAATACCGAATAGATCGCCAAGAAATAATAATAAATAAATAATAAATTCAACACATTATTGAAGTCAAATTTACTAGCTACTATATATTATGTCAATAAATTACTTATTTCTGGAAGCTATGCAGCCATTTTGATAATCTCAGTAGTCGTTAATGTGATTTGGCAACCAATCAGAGGAAGCATACTACGCATGCACTTGAATAGAAAATCCACCGAGGGTTTTTCTAACAGAAATTGAAGGGCCATGGGGCAGAATTGCTTAGTATGGCCATCGAATTTCCAAGAAATCCGCGGTAAATATTCCTGAACTAGCAGGGCCTATGGATATACGACAGTATTATAATTGAATTATTACAACGTTTGGTATGTTTACTTAAAAGCTATTGCTAAATACTTCAATAAGTAAAAAAGTATATTAATCTTTATTCAACTCTCCCTCTATGTTACGATTTTGTTTGTTTGTTTCTTTCTTGTCCTCTTTTCATTATGTTCGATTGAAACAGATTAGTGTTACTGCTTCCGCGCGCTGCCTTCTTCTTTCTATCTTTCCCATATTCTCTTTCTTTCTTTCTTTTTTTTCTTTCTTTCTTATTATATATATAAATCATTAATGTTCCAAAAAGCGTACAATGAAAAAATGAAACGATCACATGACTTGTACGCTAATTTCGCATCGATTCGTGCGATGCGTCGGTAGCCGAGCGGTAGAGTCTCTCACTCTGCCAGCTGGACTCCAGGTTTCGATTTCTGTCGGAGGGAAATCGTTAGTATACATCGTCGATGAGACTTAATAAAGTTGAAACAGGCTGTACGATGTTCTAAAGAACCGCACATTTGTTTGCCGAGTTCGCTTGTCATGATTATTTTCTATAATTATCGAATTTTATACGAAATACGCAGTGTAATTTCCTTCATGCAAAAAATAATAATATATATATAATATATATATATATATATATATATATATATATATTCAAACGAATTTGAATATAATGGATTTTTATTTTGTTTTCTTACAAGTTCTAACAAACTGTCCTTCCCATTCTGTAGGTGACGATAACTGAGCGGTAAAGCTGTCCGACTGATTCTGAATCGATCGGGTTTCTATCCCGGCTGTAGGTAACTTACAAATGTCTAGCCACACTGAAGAGACGTGATACGTCGAAACACAGTGTGTGTGGATGACTATATATATATATATATATATATATATTCATATTTACACCAGTTTTAACTGATGATTTTTCAGTAGTATATATTTACATTTACATAAAAGTTTTATATTTTGCATTAACATGATATTTGTACACATATATATTTACAAGAAATGTAATTGAATTATGGAATTTAAATAGATTTTTCAATGAATAAAATATTTTATATTACAATATACCAAGTAAAAATAAAAGTACACATTCAGAAAGAACTAGGTCTCTATAGATTCATATCTAACGCATATAGTTGAAAACAATACAAGTTTCCACATGTTTTATATTCCATTGTGGAAGCCGCTCTTTTCGCGGACAGACTGTTATTAAAAGTTAATGAAGCCAGCGAAATAATTTTACATCACACTGGAGATTTCTCAAGACGGTTTTTAATATTTATTAGTCAGACTATCGGAAAGTCTCCAAAAACTGCATGAAGAGTTGATGTTGACGATTTCATTCTATTATGCTGCATAAAAAATGAAATACTATGAATACGATAGATTTTTATTGCCTACTAGCGGATTTTGCTTGACTTTGCTCAGCTGTAAAGAGACCAACGCTTTTTTAATATCCTACGTAGAATCGCATATGAACAAAGTAACATTTCTCACTACGAAGTTCGACAACTGTATATTTTTGCCCTTGAGAATTATTAATAGACATGTCAAAACTTTAAGCGTCGTACTTGAAAGTAGAATCTTCCAAATCGAATTGACACATCTGTTGGTATGAGAAGAATTCTTCGTGTAATTGAATTATCACTTTTGGCGCAACCAGTGAGAATAGCAATTCCAATAACATATGGTATCACATATTTAACCAATAGACTTCTGCTATTGTATAGCCGAATATTTTCGAACTGTAGTAAAGATTTTTAACTCTCTGATGAAATGAAATAGTAATTCTTTTAAGTTGTAGCTGTGTTAGTACTACTGTTTGGTTACACCAATAAGACTCTATAAGAAATTTGTATGGGAAGGTTGATATGCCATTAAACAAAGATACCAAATAAAAACTTATATAAACAGCTAGTAATATTTTATCATTCTTATTTTTTCCTAAATGTCAGCAGTTGACACATTTTTATTTCAATACTTTTATTATTGTTTTTATTATTTTTAATATTTTTATTATTTCAATAATTTTCGAACTGCAGTAATGATTTTTAACTCTCTGATGAAATGAAATAGTAATTATTTTAAGTTGTAGCTGTGTCAGTACTACTATTTGGTTGCACCAATGAGACTCTATAAGAAATATGTATGAGAAGGCTGATATGCCATTAAATAAAAATACCAAACAAGAACTTATATAAACAGCTGGTAATATTTTATCATTCTTTTTTTTTCTCTATATGTCAGCAGTTGACAAATTTTTATTTCAATTATCATTTCGAGTTGTTTAGTTTGGTTTGTTTTGATTTACAGCATATCAACCTCAGTGGGTCATTTAATGCCGATAAGTTTTGAAATAAATCAATTCTTAATGGATAATACAAGTTTTTTATAAATATATTTTTCTATTTATCCCATAGATGGGACCCTAACAGGTACTACCACTCCGGGTCAGAGTGGACCAGGGAGCAATGGTGATGAAGGGGTGCTCCACATTCCCCAAACCTCAAAACTGGAACCTTACCATCAGATAGAGTTTAACGTCATTCCCAGGACATGTAGACACGCAGCCACCGCCTTCTAGCACCCATGTGATAAAAAGGGTTGGGGCTTGCCATAAGGGCAATGGGGTTGGGAAAATCATATAGGTACTAGGGCTTGACGTGACCAGCCGATTGATCGGAGGGGGCCTCTCCGACCGCCCATCTAGCCCAAGATAGGGCCAAAGTGGAGTATTGCATTAACACGATTTTCAAAATAAAATGGAACATAGGAAGTTCATACAATGAAGCTTCTCCCACGAAATAATTTAAACTTGATAAAAGATTCCAAATGCGATCAGGTTTTTTAGTTGTATATGAAATTCAAGTTTATGAGATGGTTTATGAGCAGGACAATTACAATTGCAAAATGAGACACAATAAGAAATAAAAATGTCCTTATTTTGGGGTAAAATTTCGCATATTAATTTAAATGAAAATTATTCTTTTATTTTATAGATATTTCTTTTTTTTTTATTGAATTTGATATATTTTGTTCTAAAAAGATATTAAAAATAATTCGTTATAAAAACAGTTTTTGAATTATCGATAAACAAAAGATTTGTTTTTTTTTTTTCGTATTTACTCTCTAAATATATCATTATAGGTATGTATTATATAGTACAACCTCATCCTTTCCCTCACACAAAACATCCAACTAAGACAAAAAAACATGCAGGCACTGCTGCTAAATGTTAGGGTGAATTCATAGAGTCATATACAGGGACACACCAGTGATGACAACCGAGAAAAAAAAATTGTACACCAGCTCTGTGAGGAAAATTAATGCTGTTTAGGGGACCTCACATGGTCAATATAAATTGTATTGTCTCTTTGTTTAATGGCACAGGTCATTTATAGCGATATCGTAGAAGAACAGTAATGGTACAATTTATCTCAAATCGAAATTAACCAGAAGAAATTCTTGATATCATTCTTTGAACTCAATAAAATTTTAAAATTCGTGTTGACTAGATACAACAACAATGCAAAATTTTAAGTAAAAAATGTTCCGTTAAAACATCCCCCCACCGTCTAATATATATGCCTACCAAATTTATTTCTTTCTTTCTTATTATATTGTTGTATGTATAATGTCCTTTTATTCCCTTTCTTCATAATAAAAATGAATGGTCCATTATTTAGCAGAGGTGTCGACACTCATAACAAAATGAGAATTCGGCGGATAAGTAACACCATATAATCAAGATTTATATTTTTACATTTTATCTTGGAGGATTTAGTCAGTTTTCTTTGATAACGGTCGTACAATTAAGGAACACGAATATTAATATATAGAAAATATATAAATAGCACTGATCAACATTCATTTTATTACTAACGATATTGGAAGATTTTAAACGTAAATATGGTGTACTGATTCTGTCCATAGTTGCTTGTTTAGATAGTTGGTTGGATTTTTATAGCATGTCAAACCTTGTTGGATTATTTTATGCAGGTTTAACGCTCCACCTCAGGTGAAATAAATATCTCTGGTCTCGTGCTTTTCAAAAGGGGATAGACTCCCCCGCTGTCCGACTGATAGGCCACTCCGCTGACTTTACTTTTTCACTGTCATTATTAAAGATATGAAATTAAACTGAGTCTACTGGTGAAGCTGCAGTTTTGAAACCATGTAGAGTTACACTTTTGTATTCATTACTCCTAGTCTCGCTCTCATTAAAATTGTACATGTTAGTATATCAACTAACAGTCAGGTATATATGTTGCCTAACCGAGCCTAAAGGACCTAGTCTGCCCCACTATTTACTAATAGTGGAGAGGAAATGGATGGGTTCATAACTTTCCCAATGGTATTAGCTCTTCCTCAGTTTGAATCATTCAACTTCATACAAGTATAGCCGATACACAGATGTTTTTTAAGATATGGATTTTAACGATATTATATAGCTTTTTGAGATTGCTAGTATTCTTATACCTCTGGTAGTATGAATACCATATATATATATATATATATATATATATATATATATATATATATATATATATATATATAAATGAGGTCACCAAGAAAATACCATCAACATCAATAATGAGTATATATAGATGGCATGAACAGATCAGCAGTCTATTCGTTCTGAAGAAGGAGTATAAACATCCTCGAAAATTTAACAAAATAAAACGAAACTTAACATTTAAAAACTGAGTTTCTTATATTTCACACTCAATGCTTCATACTACCCCCCAAAAAAAGATCTATTATAGACAGATATATACATATATATATATATGTATATATATATATATATATATATATATATATATATGTGTGTGTGTGTGTGTGTGTGGTGTGTGTGTGTGTGTGTGTGTGCTTCTGTATCCAATCAAGTGTATAATCATTTTGAACTTCGTAATAAATTTGCTGGTATAACTCGGTTTCTATGTAAATATGTTTAATTGCACTAAAATAATATACGAGGTTTTATCTGACTTTATATATAAATTACTAATGTTTTTTATTTTAAATTACCTCTATTATTTTTCAAACGCCATTTGGATTTTCCTCGCTGCACTAAAAGGAAAATAAACAAAAAAATAGTTTAAAGTAAAAAAACAATTCTCGTTAATTATTCAATAGAAATTATTAAAACATTGCCAAGGTGTTATTGTTTGATTTACACGAATTGCATAAAATGTAACAGCCTTCGATTTTCTTTGATGAAGCATTGGTGATTGTTGTTTTATTTATCGTTTTATTTCCATCTCAACATTGGGAAATGAAAGAGATGAAAGTCAAAAATTAAAAATAATTACAACGTTTCATCTGGGAATTTGATGACATCTAACACAATTACTAATTACTTTTTAACATAGAACATAGACATTTTATAATGTACGCACGCGAAAAACATTTTGTTCACTTTTTCTAATTAATGACGAGAGTACTAAAGCAGGATAGCGCGCAACAGATTATATCATTAGATTACGCTAATACATCAGCACCAAATACTAACAAACAAAAAACCTAAAAAAACCTTTTTAAAAATACAAACCTAGAAGACTTCCAAATTTTCTAAAAAAAATTAAATAAAAACGTTTTCAACAAGGTCTAATGAAAAATAATCGAATACCTTCATAAATCACTAGTTTAAAAATGAAATCGATAATAAACTTTTCTGGCATTAAATGACCCACAGAGACTGATATGCCGTTAAACAAACCTCAAGCTCAAACTCAAATAAAAAGCATTACATTTCATTAAAAGAAATACCAGAAAAGTTTGAGACGTTTGGTTTAGGGTTAATGATAGCGTTAGAGTTATTTTTAGGATTATGGTTATTGTTAGGATTATGGTTAGGTTTAGGTTAATTGTTAGGATTAGCGTTTGGTTACTTTGGGAGTTTGGGTAATCTAATGGTATTCATAAATAAAATGCAATTCGAATTATATTATCTTTTATGCATTTGTATCATGAAGAGATTCAGTTCTTTTTTTAATGTTTCTTATTTATTGGTAAATCAACACATAGTAATATCAATGTTAAACATGTGTATATATACTCAAAACAGACACACACAAACACAGACACAGACACATACACCACACACACACACACACACACACACACATATATATATATATATATATAT
>CM042144.1:76791722-76799222 GCA_023376005.1 Doryteuthis pealeii
GTGTGTATGTGTGTCTGTGTGTGTGTGTGTGTGTGCGCGCGCGCGTGTGTAATTATATATATATATATATTGTTCGCACATTTCCGTCCACTGAGGACGATGGCATAGTGTCAAAAATCATATGCATCTGCGCAAGTGACTCTGCAGGCCAATTGCTGAGTGACAGTCTTTGGTGTACTGAATGCACACAAATCTGCTTCAATCAAACATTATGGAAAGATGAAAATAATGAAACAATTAAAAACATTACTGAGTTAAATCAAAATCGTTATACTTTTTAGATATTGAAATATTTGCACCAGTTCTTAAGTAAAGATATCAAACTTTGTAATAATTAAATTATCATACTATGATATATCCACAGGCCATGCTGGTATATATATATATCTATATCTATATATATATATATATATATATATATATATATATATATATATATATATATATTGTATGTTGATCTCTACACATATCAAATATTTACATATACGAGGGGCGTTCAATAAGTAATACCCCTGACCCACTTCCAGATGTTTGATCTAGCTGAAATTTTGCATGTGCAATTATTTATATCTCTATAAGCGGCAAATTACAGCTCTGAACTAATTGTGGTTTCTGATTTACATGTGTTTGAACTGAGTCAAGTGTAAAATAGATCCTGTTGAGTGTCGAGCAGTGATCCGGTTTTTGTATTTGAAAGGACGCACACCACGGGACACTTTTGATGAAATGAAAGTAACTTATGGTGATGATACCCCATCATATGACCTTATAAAACGCTGGCATCGTTAGACGCATTGCAGGATTTGAAAATGCACTAATAACATTCGAGAATAAACAATGATATTAGAGATGAATAATACCAAGTAATCATTTATTAAACCCAGTTTTGTTAAAACCAGTATGCAAATTAACAACACCAGATATTATATAAACATTTATTTTTTAGTGATATATAAGACTCATTGCAGGATTTGAAAACGCACTATTAACATTGATGTTTTGAGGCAAATTAACTGATTTCACAGAGAGTCATTATAAATAGAATTATTCTATGTATTAATATTAATGATTTTGACTATAAATTGAATACTCATCAACTTACAGAAATCTGAGAGTATTATGACGTAAGTAGTGACCTAGTTTTTGTTTCAGACAGACACTGACCTCCATTAGAATAAGATAGTCTGATATAAGTAGACAGTAGCTGTTATTCTTGTAATTGGTAATAATCATCGGTAGCATCAATGTATATTCACAAAGAGAGAAAGAGAGAGGGGGTGCGTGTATGAGAGAGAGAGAGAGAAGGAGAAAGAGAGACGAGCAAGAGAGAGAGAGAGGGGAGAAAAGGAGAAAGAGAGGCGAGCGAGAGAGAGAGGGAGAGAAGGAGAAAGAGAGGCGAGCGAGAGAGAGAGGGAGAGAAGGGGAAAGAGAGAGAGAGAGAGAAAGAGAGAGAGAGAAAGAGAAAGAGAATGAGAGAGAGAATGTGTCTGCGTAAATAAACTGGGAGATTTTGTTTTCAAATCAGAAGAAAAATATGGGTAAAAAATTACATTCAAATGAAAAGAAACATATATGGCTACGTAATTTTAGTAAACAATGTAAGAATCTGAAAATAAGTATATTCTAAAAATATATATGAAGAAGTAGACAGCGTAATTGCGAATAAGGATCTATCGGAAATGAAGAAGTGTTGGACCAAATGACGGCGATGTAAAATTTGATTGGAGAATAGAAAATAAGAAATGACACATGGCAGAAAAAAGGGCCAAGGAAAAATAATTGAAATAAATGCAGTAAATTGATTTTTTCTTTAAAAAAAAAGGGGAAAAAAATGAAAGACAAAAGAAGAGACAGGGTTATTCAGAACTTATTGAATCGGTAATATCTTTACAAATGACTGTATGTCCACTAAGTAATTCTTTTCAATGGAAATTAAAAGCAATTCTGATGTATGAAATTGAAAGTTGTTTTTTTTTTTTTTTATTGTTTTTTTTATTTTTTATTTTTTATTGTTTTGTTTTTTTTGGGGGGGGCGCATCTCTTAATCACGATAAGATTATTTGAAAAGGCCGTTAAAAAAAAAGAAATCAAATAGTTGATGTAATATATTGCTTTGCTGGGTCTTGGAGTAAGTTTTCGGAGACAAAGACGAGATGAATAGAGGTCAATGAGTTCATAGAAAAGAAGAAAAAAATCAGACAATTGTTACAAGAAGAAATACCAGTCAATTTATTAGTGTGTTTCAATCTCAGTCAACAGACCGGACACAAAAAAGCGGAGACATGAAAAGATATTTTTAAATCCACACACGCACGCACACGCACGCGCGCACACACACACACACACACACACACACACACACACACACACACACATATATATATATATATATATATATATATAGTGTGAGATGGTCACTGTTTCAGCTTTTGCTGGAATGGCGTACCATAGGCAGTATTATTGGTAGAGTGCTCAATATAAAATAGAGCTGTTATATAATATATAAAATAAATATATAAAGGTTTTACATATCTATTTATTAGGTGACAAAGGAACATTCTTTGTCACCTAATAAATAGATATGTAAAATCTTTATATATTTATCTTATTATATTATATTATATATATATATATATATATATATATATTGGAGGCGCGTGTTGTAATGGTCAGATTCGTAGGACATGGACTCGTGAACCGAGTACAAACCCTGGACGAGGTTGTTTGCACTTCACATATTGCTAATGCCCATGGGAAAGGTATGCATCAGACTACTCTCCCTTCAGCTATGGGTAAATAGCTGGGCTGCCTGGGCTCTTAACTTTGGCTAGGTAACCAGTCTAGGAGAAGGAAAACTCTGAATTTAAACCTGCTAAATGTGTCGCATCCTGTTTATGTGAGGGGTTTATATAGCCATTAGCATTTTTGTCGGCTGCTAGGAATTTTAAAAGCGAATTAAAAATAATTAAATCTATTATTTAAGGTCAAACTTTGTCTAAATCGATAAGTAGTAACATAATAACCATCATTAAAAAATGAAAAATATCATTACATATGCAGTTTATTTTTAAAAGATTTAAAACCATTTGTTTTGGTCAATTTCGATCCGATCCGCCATTCAGCCTCGTTTTCGATGTTTTTAAGTGCTTGTTTACAATTTTACTCTAACATTCGCGATTGCAAAAAAAGTTACCAAAAATCAGGTAATTATCCGATTTTAAGGAAATTTTCAGTATTGAATTAACAATTAATGAATTTTATAATGCGTCAGTTTTTTTTTTCATTTCAAACTTTAATTTAGTATTTTTGCTATGAAAAATTAATATATAAAATTCATTTAAAATATGAAAATCCTGATGTTAAGTTTAAAATGCTATATTTTAGATTCTAAAAATAAATATCTACTTAATGCAAACCTTATTTTAGGCGCCAAAAGTAATAAGTTTTGAAGAAAAACTCGATTGAAAATGTACCCCCTCCCCTTTTTAAGCAGAAAAAACATCGATGAATAATTTTTTCTTTTATAAAATAATAGCCAATTAAATAATTATCGAAATGAGTAAAAAAGAAATCTCCAAAAAATTAATTATTTATTATATTTTACATTTTATTTTCGGTATTTATTTTCTCATAGAAAAGTCACCGTAATTTTTTGTTTTGTTTCTATTCATAACTTCGGTTTTTTATCTCTTTATTTATACTGTAATTAGTATCGAAAATCACCAACTTGCAAAACATTTTACGCCCCCAACATAAGGGGGGTCAAAATTAAGTGAGCTGAAAAAAATTAGAAAGTTTTGAAATAAAATAAATAATGCATTATAAAGATCATTCATTGATACATAAACACTGAAAATTTCATTAAAATCCGATAATTTCCTGATTTTTGGTAAATTATTTTCTGTAGGGGGGCTAAAGTCATTTTGTCAAAAACGAATTTTAGGCTCCGTTTGCCAGTCCCTAGGTTTATATATACAACATTTGGCTCAGGATCGCCTTCCGTAGCGACAGGCACTCCGTAGCATGTTTGAATTCATGCTGGCGCAACAGCATGAAGTAAAGAGTTCCAAGAGAAAGCAACAGCAACTATTCACCGGTGTATCATCAAAATCTTCAGGATCGCCCTTCACATTCGTCATCTGTGATCGAAACTGTTTTTCATTCATTGACATTCAAAGTTACAGAAAGCGCTACGCTAGACCGTAACTTCAGGGCACAAGAAATCTATGATCTTCCGAGACTGCGATGATGATATATTATATTTTCGAACTTTGACATTCAAGCGATGAGAAAATCCAAGTCAGACGGCCGGAACTAGTTATTGTAAAGATATTTTTTCGGATAGTAGAGCTTGCTTTTTTTTATATTATTATTCAAAGATTCTGAAAAGCTAAACACCTATTTGAACCTTTATATAGAGTGGCAAATTTGGTTGTCTCTTTCTTTTGAAACATTTGGAAATGTATTGGTGAGATTAACAAAAAAAGTATTTAAAGAACCTGAAGTCTAAGGAAGAATGCGACAATCCGGAAGACACCAGTGCACTTGAAAAAATCAGGTGTGACATTAAGGAAAATACCAAAGTATGGAAGACATTTTCTGGCAAATGAATTGTTGTTTAAATCACCAATTACTACTGTCGTGAACATTGAGTAAAAGTCAACGATCTATAAATTTCTGTCTCCGTCTTTCTGTCTCTCTCTATCTCTGTATGTGCCCCCTCTCTCTCTTTATATATATATATATATATATATATATATATATATATATATATATATATATATATAGTTAAGGTAGTGCGTACATGGAGTTAACACCTAATTCCAGTCAGTTTCACACCTATTCGATCTTTAGAAAAAATTTTAGGTTTTGGTCTGAAGATCGCATAGCAACCATATTTTCTACCACACACACACACACACACACACACATATATATATATATATATGTGTGTGTGTGTGTGTGTGTGTGTGTGGAGAAAATTTAGAAACAAACATACCGTCGGATTAATATCCTCAGCTTACTACCATATATATATATATATATATATATATATATATATATATATATATATATATATATATAGGGCTTGGAAAAAATAATGGAACACCTAGAATCTTGGTATCATAAATTTTTCTCGTCTTATTTTACTAAAATTGTTGTTTTCTTTACAGATATCATCAGAAAAAATTAATCAAAATTCATTAAAATTATCTTCAAAGAGGTAAAACTGAAATGTTTGCTCGTATGGCAGGTTCTAGTGTAACACAAACCGCTGAATAATTTGCTGTAGCAACGAGTACTCCCTCGAAAGTAATGAAAACATTTGAGAAACAAGGAAAACCTGCACACCTTTGGAAGAAACCGAAAGCTCTTTGATAGTCGGACTCTTACGCGAATGGTTTAGAAAGATCAAAAGAATGCAGCTACGGAAATTACAGCAGACCTTAACAAGAACCCAGTTTCCTCAAAAACTGTAAGTGAGCTGCTCATTACCGGATTTCTACTATTTGATATATACTGGCATAAAATGGCTATACGTTATATAGCGGCTTCAAATTCACACTGCTAAATCGCGCATCTGTATACGTTGCGGGTATATATGGTCACGTAGCGAAGTATGTAGTAGTCAGCTACTACCGACTACTGGACTTCAATAAACAACAGATAGGTATGTACAAAGAGAGGACCCTTTTTTATTTACTTCGGTGTGTGGATGGTAAGGCGCAGAGCTTCACAATGAAAATGCCGGCGGCTGGCGAAGAGCGCAGTGTTCACAATGAGTGCCCGAGGGTTGTTTACTGACGGGAGACGTGAAGTGTCCTTTTGGCTACCGGCTGGCGTTTCTGTCTGTCGGCTCGAATCTTCTCGCCTTTATATTGATAGATACGCCCCCGCATCTTTATCTGATAACGGACATTTGTATATATTTCTTTATCTTCTCCCTGCTTCCTCGACCGGAAAGCCTCGCTTTTGTTTTCCCCTTTTTTTAAAATATATATTCTTATATTTCTCTTTGTCTTTTTGTCGGAAGCTTCGTTTTCCGGCCGAGGACAATACAACACTATTTACCCATAGCTGGAAGGAGAGTAATTGGATGCATACATTTCCCAAGGGTATTAGCGCTACGCGAAATATAAACAACATCGTCCAGGATTTGAACTCTGGTCGACAAGACTCTAACCATAACACCACGCGCCACCAATATATGTATATATTTGAGTTAAGGTGGCGCATACATTTGAGTTAACACCTGGTCACTGACAGTTTCACGCCTATGCGATCTTTAGACCAAACTTTAGGTTTTGTTCTGAAGATCGTGTAGGTGTAGCAAAGAGTACTGTATCGAAAGTAATGGCAGTGTTTGAGAAAGAATGAATGCGAAATGGATTTCACAGAAGAGCTGCTGTTATATATATATTATATATATATATATATATATATATATATATATATATATATATAAATTTGAAGGTGTTAAATGATGTTTATTTACCTAAATATTTTCGAGAAAATTTCTCATCATCAGAGGTAGAAGTACTTGAGTTTTTTTAGTAGCCATCCCACGGCGCCGTCGTAATCATTTGTTATTATTAAGTAGGAGGAAATCCAGATATATGAAATGTTCGGGATTTTCCGTGATGGCATCTCGGTCCGTTGTACGTGCGGATTCTTTGAAATTCTTTTAGTTTTTTTTTAATTGTTTTTTTTACTATAAATTAAGCCTCGCTCAGGCGTGGTGAAATAAGTGTTTTTTTATAGATTTTTAGAAGCATTGTATGTATGTGTAAAATATAAATATGAAGGCAATTTACAATGCAATGTAATAGGTGTTAAATGATGTTTATTTACCTAAATATTTTCGAGAAAATTTCTCATCATGAGAGGTAGAAGTACGTGCGCTTGTGCGGATTCTTCAAAATTCTTTTAGTTTTTTTTTTTTTTTTTTTACTATAAATTAAGCCTCGCTCAGGCATGGTGAAATAAGTGTTTTTTTAAGCATAGGGTAAATATAGAGGATATATATATATATATATATATATATATATATATATTATATATATATATATATACCCTATGCTTAGAATTCCCCAGGTGACCACAACCTCAAGTATAAAGATGCCAAAAAACAACACAAAACAGTCAGTATACATCCTCTGAAGAACGACTGGCAAGTTTCCGTAATATCATAATGAAATAAAACGAAATTTGACTTCCCACAAAATGTGTTTCTTATATATTTCACACCCATTGCTTTACACTAAATATTAAATAATATAAAATATTTATTATAGACATTTATATACATAACATTTATACTAATATAATATATACACACAACCAGACTTACCATATATACTCAAATTTAAATACGTTTCATTGTCTGTCTGTCAGTCTGCCTGTGGGTCTTTGTCTCTCTGTCTCTTATTCCTTCTCTCATTATATATATATATATATATGTGTGTGTGTGTGTGTGTGTGTGTGTGCGTATGTGTGTGT
>CM042144.1:76804222-76816722 GCA_023376005.1 Doryteuthis pealeii
CTACTTTGGTGCTGACCACTCATTAGATAACGTAAAGAACAAAAAAAAGTGTGGCCTTTTGATCTGAACGAGACGAAAACTTTAAAGACAAGAGAGTCAAAGTCGAATCAGTGATATTCTGGTTTCAGTAAAAGGTTGTATCTTTACTACCAACTTACTAAGCGTACCCTACTAATCAACAAGGGAAAAGACTATAAAAAGAAACGTTGAATATTTAATACTGCTTATTTTCTCTCCAGTGGTTTAATCTACTGTCCATTGATGAAAATAGCAAAGTTTGTTGCGTCTAGTCAGCGATAACAGAAGAAGAAAAAAATCAATTTTGTTTTCTAGTAATATAAGAAGAGGTCTTAATTAATGATGTAATTCGGGAGGAATTTACCACTCCAATCGTAAATAGTTAAGATATTACTAATAACTAGCAGGAGCTGAGAATATGCTCCAGTATGATAATCTAATTATTACAGCGTTAGATATGTTAACTTAAGAGCTATTACAAATTTTCAATATGCAAAAAGGTTAATAATCTTGATTTAGCTCCCTCTAGTTGGACCTGTGGATATAGCACAGTATGATAATTAATTATTACAGCGTTAAATATGTTATCTTAAGAGCTATTACAATACTTCGATATGTAAAAAGTATATCAATCTTGATTTACTCTCTCTCACTCTTTCTTTCCTTCTTTTCATATTTTTATTATGGTCGATTGAAAAGGATTAGCGTCATCGCTTCCACGCACTCAACATCTTTCTCTATATTTTCCTTCTTTCTTTCTTTCGTTCTTTCTTTTTTTTTCTTTCTTTTTTTATATTTTTCTGTGTAGTACATTCTAGTTGTTCCCTTGCTTTCTTTATAGTAAGAACGTGTTTGTACGCTTAATTACAATTAAAACACTTACCGTTTGCTTAAACTTAAAATGACATACACGAAACTTATACAATGTACCGAAAGTGGCATGTAGATAGCATCTCAGTTGTTAAGGCTTCATTTTTAGTGTTTCTTAGAATTTCAACTCGTGGCATTTTCTTTTTCCAAGTAAGACCCATGATAGGTTGCAGGCAGGTAAAATGAAACACCTCCAACCGCTTGACACATGCCCAGTTTTGTGGTTGATGAATGTCTTGGCAAGAAGACTGACATAGAAGACCAGACACGAAGTCCCCAAGACTAGGCCCAGACGCTGGAAGAAGAACGTAAGATACCAAAGATGAACAGAAGAAAAATAGAAGTAAAAAGAAGAGTATACAACAGTATTTCCTAACGATCGCTAAATCCCCACATTAATATTTATCTCCTAAATATTAGAACTTATGCCACTTACATATTTGAAGGGTCTAGTTTAGGGAACAACTAGATAAACATTTTGGAACATTTGAGAACCTCCATATTATTTCGATTGAACTTGAAAACCACCTCTGCTAAAATTTCTGTCCTTGATTTATACATAGTTGGTTGGTTGGTTGGATTTTACGGCACGTCAAACCTTGTTGTGTTAATTTATGACAAAGACGTTTTGTTTTATTCATTCTTTGTTGGTATTCAAATTGTTAAATTTAAATTCAATTTTAAACAATTTTTAAACTCATTTGTTTCTATTTAACCTATTGTTAAGTTTCTGACCGACATCCTTGGCCAGTTGAAAAAGATCTTAAAGTAAGTAAGTCCCGAGCTAAAGAATCCTTTGGTAAGTGAATAAGTCCTGCGTTATGGAATCCTACGTAGTGTCAAAGGTCCAGTGATATAATCCTATGTTCTGTCGTCCATGAAGGTTCAAAGCAATATGCGTAGGTATAACCAGAACAGCCAGTATAAGTAACAATATCAGCAGCAGAGTACTGCAAGTGGTTGGCCAATAGGTTGGTCACATGGTTATCGGCGAGTCTATAAGTAGAAGTGAACATCTGTCACACACCTTATATCAAAAAACGCCAACACCTATAGATGGGACATTAACAGGTACTACCACACCGGTTCCGAGTAGACCTGGGGATAATAGTCAGGAAGGGGTACCTCACAATCCCCAGCCCTCCAAAATTGAAACATCACCATTAGATAGTGTTTAACGTTATACCAATGACACAAAGACCATTAGCCACCACATTGTAGCACATATACCATGAAAAGGGTTGGGGATATACTATAAGTGTAATAGGATTGGGACAATCTTATAGATGCTAGGGCTTTACGTGACAAGACGATTGATCAGACGAGGCCTCTCCGACCGCCCTTCTAGCCTATGGCAATAGTGGGGTGTTGCATGTCATGGACTGTTAAGCCACCAGGATTTCGTCCTTAAGCATCACAGGTCGCCACCAATGGCCAACAAGTAGCCTCATTGGGTGGATTTTATTGCAGAGGCGTAATCGATGTATTCATGTGTTTGTACTAGAAGAACCAACACTATTTTCAAACAACCCCGCCTGTGCAATTGTCATATCGCAGAATAAAATTTTTTTGACAAGTCAATAAATGAAAGTTTCGTTCCTTCTATAATTATTTGGCGGTCCTATTATGAGACATGGCTACCTATATTCACAATTATGTATATTTTCTAATGTACACAAACCTCTCCGATCAATTGGCTGGTCACGTTAAGCCCCCATCACCTATATGGTTGGCCTAACCCTATTAACTTTATGATAACCCCCTTCTCTTTATCATGCCCAGCGTGTTTTATTCGTCATATTCGAATGGTTTGTGTGATAACGCGCAAATGGCAGTACATCTGATTTTGGGGAGGTGATTGTTCCACAAAATTATGTTGTTAAATCATTCTACAAATGCTGTACCTATACAAAGATATTCACACGTACTCAGACACACACGCACACGCACACACACACACACACACACACACACACACACATATATATATATATATATATATATATATATATATATTCTATAGAGGATACTGATTACCGAAGTTTAAACATATTAAGACAACCGAAACACAATTGTATTTGAGTCAAGATAGCGTGCACATGGAGTCAGAACATAGTTACTGACAGTTTATTGCCTATGCGATCTTCAGACCAAAATATTTATCGTCTGAGGATTGCATAGCAGAGAAACTGACAGTAATCATGTTACCTTAACTCAAATATAAATGCTCTATCAATGGTATTGAGCACTATCTGCTTAGAAATACAGCCCCCATATTATGAACAATATATATATATATATATATATATATATATATATATATATATATATAAGATACAGGAATTTTCTCTTTAGTGATGACTCAACAAGTACCGGATTTATATACATTAATGAATTGGCAGCGTTATATTTAAATCTAAATGAATTTCGGAAATACTAAATTGATAGTGGAAAGTATTCAAATGATATTTTCTTGCCAGAATTCTCTAAAAAATAATTCTATTTTTAAATTACTTTGATTTCAGACTTCCTTTACCGATGAAAAAAAAATTACAACAGGAACTTGTCAGTTGTCCAATATGGCAAACGATATCAGTATTCTATTTCCTAAGTTTGGTCTTTAGCCTTGTATAGTATTAGTGTCTACCATGAATAATAGTTGCCTTCCAAGCCGAATAGTTGATCGAATTTGCTGACGTACATTTTGAAATTGGAATCTACGAATTTTGAGGTTGATTGGTTAGTTGGATTTTACGGCATGTCTACCCTTGTTGGATATTTTTTTTACCGAAGACGTTTTCTTTTATTCATTCTTGATAGGTACTCAATTTCTTATAAACTCAATTTTCTAACTCATTTTTTCAAAATCATTTTTTCTATTTAACTCATAGATTGATCCCTAACAGATACTACCGCTCTGTGTCAGAGTGGACCTCGGAGTAATAGCAATCAAGGAGTGCAGGTTGCATTTTATGGATAACAGAAATATACACTGGTGAAAGTGTTGAAATAACAATGATGTAGAATTATCAACGAAAAATATAATGGGCTATGACAAAGTTTTTAACCACCCTTGAATACAGCAATTTTGGCTCGTGTAATAAGGCCTGGGAGAAATCGCAAGGAATCAATTATCTATCATGGATAGCTCTGTTGCGTACTGGCATCAAATTTTATATGTTATATAGCGGCTTCTTTAAACTCACGCTGCTAAATCGTGTATCTGTATACGTGGCGGGTATATATGGTCACGTGGCGAAGTATGTAGTAGCCAGACTTAAGAAACCACAACACATGGGTATAGTAGGATTTTTTACTTTATTTCTCTTCTCGGCTGTACGTGATTGACAATGACTTCTACTACTGCTGGGATGGGGAGGTAAAGGGGGCTGGTTAGTCCCACAGCCGTTTGCTGCAATGGACCGTGAGCGTCTGTCGCTCACTTGTTCTCCGTCCGCTGTCTCCAGTCTGTCTCCTTGTCGGCTCGAACCCTCAGCCCTTTTATATTCATAGATACACCTACGCATCTTTATTTTTTGACCTGATAACGGACCTTTGTTATATATTTCTTTATCTTCTCCCTGCTTCTTTGACCGGAAAGCCTCGCTTCCGTTTTCTAACTTCTTTGTTCGCTTTTACCGGGAAAAAATCCTTTGTCATTTTTTTTCGTCTTTTCTTTGTTTAATTTAACCGGAAATTCCTATGTCCGTTTGTACAATATACAACAGCTCAAAGTCCTGACATTAATCAAATAGAGCACGTTTGGGGGCACCTTGACAGGAAACTTCGAAAACATGTGACAAAATCACGTCAGTAACAACTCTTAAAGAAACATTGCTAAATGAGTGGCAAAATATGGATCAGTTGATTGTTGATAAAGGAAAAATTGAATACAAGCACTTTAATTAGCAAATGAAGGACCTACTCTACTAGTTCCAAATATTGTTTATTTATGTTTAGTTGTTATTACCTAATTAAAATTTGACATTGGATATAGTTTATTTCTCCTGGCTAAAATTTTTTCGTAGACCGCTGTATAATAATTATGAAAACTATTCGTTATCGTGTAATATAAAAGTGATGTGTCAAAATCACAATTATTTACTTTGCCATTTCAAAGAATAGAATAGAAGTAAGAAAATATAGCAGAATATTTCGAATGGCAAAGAAGAAAGAAAAAAAGAAGCTAATGACGTCATTGATCACAATGCACAGTTTTCGGTTAACACAGTTATTATTATCAAGGAATAAACAATTATATTCACACGATATACGCGGCATATGTATATAAAATGTATATCGTACAGAAAGATAGATTTATAGATACTGAGAGAGAGGGGGGTAGAGAAAGGATTATGACACGTATTCATTGTTTCCATAGACAATAGATTTGAAGACAATATCTTTCAAATGTAATTTGTTTGAAAATATTTCAATAGGAAAACCTGTGATGAAAATGTAAAAACTATAGGTTCATATATATATATATATATATATATATATATATATATATATATATATATATATATGTATGTATATATATATATATTTATATATATATTTATATATACATATAGAGATATTTAAACAATAATATGCACTTAAAAATATACACTCATATGTGTAAAAGTATCTGTTATCATATATATATATATATATATATATATATATATATATATATATATATATATATATATATATATATATATATATACAAGAACAGATGCTTCTACACACGAGTGTATATTTGTTTAAGGGCGTATTCTTGTTTCAATATCTCTGTATACGTGTCAATTATATCTTACAAATGTGTGAGTATACCTGAACATTATTTGTGAGGGAGCATAAATAAAATACTTGCTATTTCAGTATGCATATACCTGTGCTAGATTCTATAAACCTGATGACACTAAAAAACATGTTGCTTTCAAAACAATATATACATATTTCCAAATAATAATAATAATAATAATAATAATAATAATAAAGAAGAAGAAGAAGAAGAAGAAGAAGAAGAAGAAGAAGAAGAAGAAGAAGAAAATGATGATGATGATGATGATGATGATGATGAGGAGGAGAAGGAGGAACTGATTATGTCAAAGCAGAAATTGATAATACACATAAGAGTAGCAGGTGTAGGCTACGTTGCGACAGAGATGCAATGATTAATTATGTAATAGGAAAATTCAGGAACTGATAAAAAAGTCTTAAAAGTGTAGGGTAAAAAAAAGGTGATTCATGGGCATTGCGATAAAAATTAAGTTCGGCCATACTAAAAAATGGTATATATACTAAAAAAACAAAAAAAAACAATATGAGCTAGAAAATGAGATGAAAAAAGCATCTGGCATTTTGATAAAGAAAATTGGATCACCAAACCGCGGCAAAAATATTTTACCCATTATCTTATTATAATGGAGATTCGGTGTCACTGCTTACGTCATAATCCACTCAATAATTGCGTAAGTTTATCAATTACTAAAATCATAGCCAAAATCATTAATACATAGAATGAATATTATTTATTAACGATGTCTCTGAAAATCCGAGTTAATTTGCCTCAAAAGAGCCCTTGTTCTTACCGCATTTAAAATTCTGCAATGTATCCTATATATCTCTTAGAAATAGAGGGTTTACATAAAGATGTGGCGAATTGCATGCTGGTTTTAACAAAACTGAGTTTAATAAATAATTACTTGGTGTTATTGATCTCTAATATTATTCTCCGACTATGAATAATTTTTTTTAGGACCCAATTAACATATAATTAGAATAAATGTATTTTTTTAATTTTCGTCCGTATCAAATTACGTGAGTTTTTCTAATTTGATATATTTCATTACATTAAAACTTATATATTTACGCCCGGGGGGGGGTTCATATTCTTGCAAGTTAATTAAAAAGAAGAAAATAACTAGTGTATTCCTCAAAGGTTTTGAAGTTGCGAACCGGTTGACAATGTTTTAATTGATGCACGGACCGGTGTATAAAAATCAAAGAATTTGTTAAACTTCGAATAAAAAAGATTTATGCAGGCATGTTAAAATTAGCTTTATTTAAACAAAAATGTGTGCAATCAATAGGACCGTGATACTGCTTCCTATTTGTCAATTTGTCAAATCTTGCCTCGATAGAAGAGAGTTCCACACGCAATGGTTCTCGAATAACCGAATTGTTCCTATTTCTCTGAGTTTTTTTAGATGAGGCTTGAAATAGTATTATTATTGGACACATAGCCTAGTGGATAAAGGAGCTAGGTTAAGACAGTTCTAAGTGACATTTAGCTCTAAACTGCAGATTCAATCTTGGTCAGGGGCATCAGTAATATAGAATAATAATTAACACAGCTTAACACCTGTACCCCAGCTAGGGTTAGCGGAATGAGCCCAAGATACTCCCGTGGATGGAAAAAGGGTTAGGTTCAAAGTTCCGTGATGGCTTCCGATTACAACAAGAAGGTTCCCGATTGCGACAAGAAATACCTGAAGAAGGCCAGTGGGCTCATCGGCCGACACGTTGTAAAGATAACAATAGTCCGAATAATGCAAATAATAAAAGTTGTTCCTGTACTTCATTTTTATAACACTCATTTTATGATGTTTTAGAAATATATTTCCAATTTTAGTTTATATGTACGGTTGCCGTACCTCATAACTATACAATTTTAATAAAAATCATGTATGACATCTGCGAACGTGCAGGTAGTACTCAACAAACCGGCATCGGTCCACTGGACCGGCTATAAGAGGCACTGATCTTGTGGAATGTGTCTTACCCCATCGCAGAAAACGTACAGACAGACAAATACCTGGATCTTGCCAGAGAACTGAAAAGCTGAGGAACATTAAAGTGAAGGTGATACCAATTGTAGTTGGTGCCATTGTTATAGTCATCAACGGTTTGGGAAAAGAAACTTCAGTTTAAAAAGCGCTGTCTTAGGTCAGAAGAAAAATAGATTCTATCCAGTTCTACATAAACGTTAAAATTAACTAGAATAATTATCACAGTCCAGCAGACACTCTGGTTGAAACTCAGACTTCAGAAGAAAAAAACGTTCAAATCCAATGGGAAAAAATAATTGCTAGGACTACTACTACTACTACTACTACTACTACTACTAATAATAATAATAATAATAATAATGAAGAAGAAGAAGAAGAAGAAGAAGATTTTAATGCCAAAAGATAAAAACTGTTGCATTTTTAAGGATATCATGGCCTTACTTTACAAGCTAACCAACTTCCCAGATAAAGTAAAAACGCTTAGACTATGCCAACTGAGCCTCGTCCAAGAATTGAACTCGAATTGCCATGTCCACTTCCTAAGACGATATATATATATATATATATATATATATATATATATATATATATATATAATTGCGTTACATATTCGCAGAATAAATCCAGCATTGGCAACCACAAGAATTAAACGCATACATAATTGTCTGCTAGCCTACATTATATATATATATATATATATATATATATATATATATATATATATATATATATATATCAAGCGTTTATAAGAATGTCTAATGTGTGCACTTTTAACAAACAAATCAACACTTTGTAATTTCCTCCTTCTCTTTTCACAAGAACACCCCCATACACAAACACACCACACACTCAAACGTTTACACGCACACACACGCCTGTACATACACATACCAATGTACATACACATACCAACGTACATACGTATATTACATGAGGATTAGAGTTGACGTATGTCTGGTGTGCAAAGCATAAAAATTACAGTAATTATCCGTAGCAAATGAAATCCAAATTTTTATTTTGTTTTTTTTTAAAAAGACGATGGGAAAAAAGAATTAAATCTGGCGAAACGAGACAAGTACATTTAATTATTTACTATATGATTATCACTAAACTCACAAAGGTGATTACACTCTACAAAATAGTTTAATTATTAAATAATTACTACCTTTCGGTGATTTTCTCCTTTGCAACTATTGCGAAATGTCTAGCTAGATGTAATGAGAAGTAGTTGTTGACGATGACTGAGAATACATGGGACATAGAATATAGAGTGGGAGTAATAGGTAGACATATGTAATGGGAAAATCTAGTTAATAGGGAAAATGGAAAGAGATTGAGCAGACAGAGCGAGAGAGAGAGAGGAGAGGAGAGACAGTCGGAAGAGCGAGAGTCTTATCTAGGCGCCTAATTTGGAAGAGAGAGATACTTATATTTTGTTGTTTCGTTTTAGATACTGATGGATGAAATAGAATATATAGTATATTCTAAATAGACTACTAGAGATAGATAGAATAGCGAGAATATGACATTAGTACTATTCCAACCTACGGATTCAGATTTATACTATAGGCATGATATTACAAATCTCTCCTCATTCATGATTCACGATCTAGTAGAGATTTAGGACATGATTGCTACTAGATATTACGCAGCATATCATGGAATTAAGTTATCTCTTCTCCATCGCGCCGCTCACATAGTACAGTCATGCCGTCGCTCACGAACCTATATGTCTAGATAGTCGGCCAAACACGACGAACCGATACGATATGAGATGATAGACTAATGAACAGTGCTACGGAATCCAAGTGTCCATAACTACCTCATATACATAACCGAACCCCGTTATATAGCCAAATAACGGCTGCGATCGTGCGAAATCTCTCCCTACAATAATAGGTACGGCGACTCTTTCCTATGAGTTTGGCTATCTGTTCTCAATAGTCATAAATGGTCAAGACTAAGCAGCGATGAATCATCTATGAAGCAACGTTCTCACCGCAATCCAGAGTATATATCATTTACAGTAGCAGGTCTAGTGATTGGCGAACTTGCTCATACTTTACGATTCTGAAAACATCTCGCAAAATGGAGTGAGTAGAGGGTAATGAGTAGTGAATTTATAATATATACTTCTCAGCAGCTTTCCATCCGCTCTTCCAGAGTGATTAATGTTGGCGTTGTCGATTTTCTAGCCGGCAAACAGTCCCCGTGGCGTGCGCAGGACAATGTACGGCTTCGAAGCTCTGGATGTCAGTTCATCTGTGTTGTTTTCTAACTCAAATCTAAATCTAAACTCTTCACGCTCTAATCGCACGCTTCCGGTGGCCAAGCGATGTCATCAATTCTGAATCCTCAGCAATGGTAACTTTCCATTGAACCCCCGTTATTATTTTAATCTAACGAACTCTTAATTAAAAAATATTCTAACTACAGTACGTACATAATTCATTGACTATCCATGAATTATGTAATACCGTCCATATCATTCATTGCATTCGTCAGGTCCACTGCGCAGCATCCAGCATCCGCGAAAATCTGGTCAATGTAGATCTTTGCTGGGCAGCCCTCACTGGCGTGCCCAGGTGCTGCTTTCCATAGGAGAATGTCACATATGAGCTCGTTCCACTTTCTCCAGATGTTATCAGCATGTTTTGTTCGTCTTACTCGAATGGTCCGTGTGATAGGGGACAAGTGGCCGAACAGTTGCTTTCTTGTAGGGTGTTGTTTTCAAAATTTGTTTAGTATCTAGTGCAGCATTCTTGTACAGCAACTATCGTGCTTATTCTCAAGGCGCTTTGCTTGGGTCCAAGTGGTGCAGCCATACATTAGCACTGATACAATTACGGCTTGGAAGAATTGTCCCTTTAACTTGTCAGATCAGATTTTCTTATGACTTATAATGTGTTTATGTTGGCTGACTATTGTCCTTAAAAGTATTGGTATATACAAAATGTCTCGGCTGATCCATCCTCTGTCCCGTTTCAGGTGTTTCTAATCGAACATAGCCACCTTCTTGTCGAACTCGAGAACATTCCTGTTGAAATCGGGAACCTTCTTGTAATCGGGAGCCTTCGCATAACTTCCAACTGAGTAAAAAGTAAGTAAAGTCGTTGGGGCGGCCTAATGTCGGTATCAGCCATGCAGCGAGGCAGGCTATCTCCTTTTTAATAGCGCTAGACGAAGGAGATTATTAGCGTCTGGGGTAGAGCGTCACACCTACCATCAGCTCCTTACTTTACCGCACAGATCCTGTGCTACTCATACGCTGAGTTGGCGAGAGCGGGTATTAGACTAGGAACCTTGTGGTTTCTAGCCAAACGCTCTACCGACTGAGCTAACCCGGCCCTTGTTCTCATTCCGTTAATAATGAACGGATACACAAGTGTTAATCTATGTTAAGATTTCGGTGTTAGGGTTTACGGAATGAGAGAAATCCACCCGAATGAATTAAATAAAAGGTTCACTCCGAAGTTTCGAAATTGATAATTGATCCGCTCTCGGTGGATATTGAATATCGCGAGAAATACTTGCTAAGGACGAGGGGTTTTGGAGCAAAAAATGCTCTACGTATTCACAAATCCTGCCATCTGTCTGTGTTGAATATGCACACTTAAAACATTAATGGACACAGAATAAATTCTGATATCCACAACAGAAGAGTTCTAAGTCCCCCGAAAAAAAAAAGACGTAAATAGTTGAATGTCTCTGCATTGGACAACACTAAACGAGACTTTAGAAACTTACATCAACCACAGTTGCGATATCTCGAAAGAAAAGCCAAATATACATATTTATAATGTTCTATTGTCCTCGCCCGGAAGACTGAACTTCCGGCAAAAAGACAAAGATATTTATAAAAATATATATTTAAAAAAAGGGGAAAACGAAAAGCGAGGCTTTCCGGTCAAGGAAGCAGGGAGGAGATAAAGAAATATATAACAAATTTCCGTTATTAGATCAAAAGATAAAGATGCCGTGGCGTATCTGTCAATATAAAGGCGAGAAGATTCGAGCCGACAGTCAGAGACGCCAGCCAGCAGCTAAAAGGATTCTTCACATCACGCGTCAGCAAACACCCCTCGGACACTCATTGTGAACACTGCGCTCTTCGCCAGCTGCCGGTATTTTCATTGTGAAGCTCTGCGCCTTTACCACCCACACACCGAAGAAAATAAAGAAGGGTCCTCTCTTTGTACATACGTATCTGTTGTTTATTGTCCAGTAGTCGGTAGTAGCTGACTACTACATACTTCGCTACGTGACCATATATATTCGCAACGACTACTTACTTACACGATTTAGAGTAGCGAAGAAGGCGCTATATAACAACAATACGTGTAGGATGCGACACAAGTTGGATTTTAAGCGCAGTTTAACAGGATTGAATTCAGAGTTTTCCTTCTCCTGAACTGGTTGCCTAATTTACGTTAAAATCCCAATCTACACTACTCTTTACACATAACTGGACGTGGAATAGTTTAAGATACATACATTTCCCAAGAGTATGAGCACTATGCGAAATGCAACCAGCCTCGTCAAGGATTAGAACTCGTCTCGCCGTATTCATTTCTAATGGTGATAACAATTATATCACGTGTCCCTACACAAAAGTGAATATATTCCGAAAAGTTAAATATATATTTACCCCCCCCCCGTCCCCGCAAGAGGGATATAACACATTATCATTTTTCAAGCAGAGTTTGAAATGTTTGAGTTATTTCTTCTAGACTGGTGGCCTAACCAAGATTAAAGAGCCCAGTACAACCAACTATTTGCCAGTAGCTGGACGGAGTACTTAGATACAAACCATACTCAGCGGAATAAGGC
>CM042144.1:76819222-76849222 GCA_023376005.1 Doryteuthis pealeii
AGTTTTTATTTTATTTTCTATTCTTTTTAAATATTTTGTATTTTTGATTTTTTTAATTCTTTTTTTTTTTTCCTTTTTCGTAATTATATTATTTTGAAATAATTTGTAAAGCTCCTTTTTTTAACGGTTACAATAATTGTGAACATTTGCATTTGCTCTTAAAGCTGAAATTTTTGATTTTTTTAATTCTTGCAGAATTAGGTTTTTTGGTGGATTTAAAAGCAGACCCCAATAAATCATGTTTTTAGGGGTTTAGTTTCTACGATTTCCGTAACCATAAAATTATATTACCACTGCATTCAAATATAACGATATCAGTTTAACAATCCTAGGTTATTACACTGTTACTAGTATCTTCATTAGCACATAGGCCAGATGTACAAAAATGTACAACTATTCTGTATATTATTACTACTATATTCAACATATTCATATTATATATATGATTTTATAATTTAGTCTAGTATGCACGCACACACATGCACAACACCTAATATATATATATATATATATATATATATATATATATATATATATATATATATTATATATATATATATATATATATATATATATATATATATATATATATGTATCTTCATTAGCACATAGGCCAGATGTACAAAATGTACAACTATTCTGTATATTATTACTACTATATTCAACATATTCATATATTATTATGATTTTTATAATTTTAGTCTAGTATGCACGCACACATGCACAACACCTAATATATATATATATATATATATATATATATACTATATATATATCTTCATATATTATATATATAATATATATATATATATATATATATATATATATATATATATATATATGTATCTTCATTAGCACATAGGCCAGATGTACAAAAATGTACAACTATTCTGTATATTATTACTACTATATTTCAACATATTCATATTATATATATGATTTTTATAATTTTAGTCTAGTATGCACGCACACATGCACAACACCTAATATATATATATATATTATATATATATATATATATATATATATATACCAAGCGTGTTGGTAGATCCTTGCGGAGAGAAAAAACCCGGCAGAGAGTTTGATTGTAAAAATATACTACCAAACATCAACCAGGAAGAAAAAATTTGAAAAAAAGAAAAGACCAAGATATTCGTACCAACAAAAAATAATCTATTGGTATAGTATTTGGCCAAAAGAAAAAACAATTTATATGTATATATATGTATATAAGATATATATATATTCATATAACCGCTAGGAGAAGCTAATTTGTAAAAAGTGCTCGATACCTAAGTAGAGCCAAGTAATAAGGATAATCTACTGAGTCAGACGAACCTACTATTAGTTTCGCATAAAGCTCTTCAAGGCTAAAATCTGACTCTAAGATTTTAGCCCTGAAGAGCTTTATGCGAAACTTATAGTAGGTTCGTCTGACTCAGTAGATTATCCTTATATATATATATATATATATATATATATATATATATATATATATGAGGTGAGGTATAAGGAAGAGTGAACACTTTATATGATGTTATTCTCATTTCAATCAAATCTTTCCTAACCTCGCTACCCCTAAATTCCACCACTAACTCACTTTCTCTTCTATAAACACATATGTACGTATTTAGCTTTGAATAAAGTCAGACTGAAAATGTTCTTCGCGTGAGAAGGACGAAATATTCCTCTCCTACTTCTACTTGTTTGAGTCATTATTTTTGTTCACTTTTCCTTATACTCTAACCCTCTTATCTTCATGGTTGTGTAATAACAGTTGAACGCTACGTTATTTTTCTCACTCCTTTTATATATATATATATATATATATATATATATATATATATATATATATAATATAATCAAAACATAGATTCCCACACAAATAAAAAAGAAACCCTCCCACCACTTTATAAAGACTAACCAAATTCGTTAACTTAATACACACTAGCGTATCAATAAATTACCAACACCCCTCGTATTCTCTCTGGTTGCTCCACATAAAGCGAAAGCTAAAATCTCCTGAAGTCAAGTGGTCTACAAGCGATCCCTCGTCTCACGCTCCACAGGGGGTTCGAAACAAGACGGCGAAGTCAAAATCCCGCCTGTCGCGGATGTCAAGTCGGTTGGCCCGTTCGCGCACGCCGCCGCGTATACAACGACGACAAACCACGCCCAACAGAGACGGCGAACAGCCCCGCCGAACGCATCAGCCGCCGCTACTAGCCACAAACGATCATAGCAGGCTCCAGCGGAACGAAAAGAGATGCCTTTCGTAATACCGTGGTGACACCGGCTCAGCAAGCGTCCTGAAGAAGGTTGCAAAAACCGAAACGTCATGACGTCGATATTACTATCAAGCATACATATTCATCCTTTGGAACATTTTGTGTTTTTCTACATTTTTCCACATAGGTAATTCCATGTCCAATTATCCAAGCAATGTCACCTATGTTTGTTACAAATTATGTTTCATACACGTAAAATAATGTTAAATTTTATTTTGTCATTGATGCAGAGCATCATTGGGATTTTTCCACCTATTGATCTTACTATGAAAATATCGGAAATCATTAATAACTTTAAATTCGTTAAGTTTATGACTTTTTGATAGTGTTTTTTATTTCCTGGACTAAAAAGCTTTTATAAACCAATTTTAGGAGTAGTGAAGGACGAGAACTCATTTTACACATAAAATTAGATTACAAAATATTGTCATCTTCCTTAGCGATTTCGTTTGTGTATTACTTTAAGTTTATATAATATATATATATATATATATATATATATATATATATATATATATCACCACGTCAGTCACTGGCTTCCGGCTCAGAAAATATGGTATCTAATATAAAACAAATGAAGTTACCAAAAGCAAAAGTAATAAGTGGTTCTATAATTTAGCTACATAACTTTCAGTGGTATCTAAATAAAAAATGCGAGTTTCTTTATTTCCACCGCCCTGTCGGTGGGGCTTTAGAATACTTCGACTGCACCACTGCAGAGAGGTAAGACTCCCGCAATGGGGCCACCCGTTGGCTGTGGTTGGCGACCCGTGATGCTTAAGGATCGAACCGAGGTGGATGAGCAGTTCATGACTTGTAATACTCTACTTCGGCCCTATATTGGCCGAGACAGCTGGTCGGAGAGGCCCTACTCTGATCAATCGGCTGGTCACGTCAAGCCCTAGCACCTATATGATTTTCTCAACCCAATTGCCCTTATGGCAAGCCCCAACCCCTTTTTATCATATGGGTGCTAGAATGCGGTGACTGAGGGTCTACATGTCCTGGGAATGACATTAAACTCTATCTGATGGTGAGGTTCCAGTTTTGGAGGTTTAGGGAATGTGGAGAACCCCTTCATCACCATTGCTCCCTGGTCCACTCTGACCCGGAGTGGTAGTACCTGTTAGGGTCCCATCTATGGGTTAAATAGAAAAATGTATTTATAAAAAAATTGTATTATCTATTAAAATTGATTTATTTCAAAACTTTATCGGCATTAAACCACTGAGGTTGATATGCTGTTAAAAGAAAAAAAAAACTTTCTTTACTTCTAAAGAAAAATCCTAGCGAGATACACGCCTCATTGTACGTACATTACCCTAATTGGAATAATAATCTGTAGAAAATATTAGTAAGTAGTTTTATGTGTTCCTATCTAATAATTTATACACAATTATCTGTTTCTATTTAATAATAATAATAATTTGTTTGTGCACAGTTATATGATATAAATTATTCCTATCTAATACAAATAGTTATATGGTTTCAAACATTCATTTTTAATACTAATAATTATCAAACAGATTTATTTGAACCATAGACGTGACCCTAACAGATGCTATCATCTGGTGTCCCGAATCCGTTATGGAGGCTCCCGAGTCCGACAAGAAACACCTGAAGCGAACTCACATTTAAGTAGTAATGGATCAGCGAGACTACCTGGCTAACCCATATGGTACACAAAAAAGGACTCTCTCGTCGATTTTCGACGCATGAGTGTTCATTCAGTGAACAACCAACACAGTGATTTGTCTATAGTGGTGAGGGCTTGTGTTGGTCCATTCCGCACTTTTTGGCATAGTTGATAGGAAAGAATTAGTGTACAAGGAATGCCACAAACCCAATCAACGACTGACCGCGGGAATTTTGAATTCAGAGTTTTCCTTCTCCTAGACTGGTTACCTACCCAAGGTTAAACAACCCAGTCTGCCCTACTATTTTCCTATAGCTGGAGGGAGAATATATGGATTCATATCTTTCCCAACGGTATTAGCGCTATGTAAAATGCAAACAGCCTTGTCTAGGATTTGAACTCGGGTCGACGAGTCCATTTTCCACGACTCTAACCATTATGTCAGACGCCTCCATATGTGGTACCATCTATCCTGTATATTCTATTTTTTTCCTATCAAAATAGGGTTACCACCTATATTAAAATTTATTTTGTGCGTGAAAACAATGATCTAGGAAGAATAGAACAAGCATCTCTCGAAAGAAGATTTGATTATAACAGAAGTGAAAAGGGAATTGTATCCTAGAAAAATGTTTTCTCTGAGCACAGAAATCGGTGAATGTATCGCCTAATCTGAATGAAAATTGTGGATTTTTAGCGATCGATGTGTGTGTTTGTGGAGGAGGGTAGAGTAGAGGGTCGACGAGAAACTGAGATTGGACTTTGTAAGAAGCGAATTCGGCAATGTAGCAAACATGATTGGCGGAAACCCCGAAAGTTTTTACTAAAAGTAGTAGTGTAATCGGCTCCTGGGTCGAATCAGTTGCCAATTGAGTCGAGGAAAATATATAAGTTTTTGCCAAAAGAGTCACCTTCATCTTCCTATTTGCGTAGGAGGCTTCCTTAAGAGGTTTAGAGAAAGAGATGTTCTTCTCAGAGTGAAGAGATGGATAAATGGGTAGAGACAGGAAGCAAGAGAGAAACGGAAACGAATATAACGCTCACACACGTATACCTACACTCATATATATATATATATATATATATATATATATATATATGAGGAAATGCCAGATTAGGTACATATTATATAACGACCACACACGTACATATATATATATATATATATATATATATATGTGTGTGTGTGTGTGTGTGTGTGTGTGTGAAAATTCTAGATTAGTAGAATCTTACAAAATGTGAGTAAAAGTTGAGGATAACAGTGAATAACAAAACACTGGCAATTACATGTTGATTTTAGAAGCATAATCAGAATCTTCTGTTGTTTTAAAACAAGCCAAAAAATAAACATTTTGGTATCAGTACAGCCAACCATTAATATTGCATGTAAAGAGTATGAATACGATGAAAAGGTGGAAAGATGTGCTAGAGTTAAGGGAATAGAGAGGGGGGAAATATTGTCCTGTTTGCATTGGAGGCGTCCAAATGAGTTTTAGAGAAAGGGGGCAATTGAGAAAGGAAAATGAATGTAACGCTCTCACTCACAGACATATATATATATATATATATATATATATATCGTAGGCGAAATAAACATTATTCGTTTATTAACTCGTATATTTTTCAATTTTTCATAATATTACACACTGTCGGATTCATCTACACCTTTTCTTTTCGCAAAACACACACACACACACACACACAACACACACACCACACACACACACATATATATATATATATATATATATATATAATATATATATACACTCAGTTGATTTTAAAAACTTCATCAGAATATTTTATTGTTTTAAAACAGAATGCTATATATATATATATATATATATATATATATATATATAGCATTCTGTTTTAAACAAGAAGAGATTCTGATATATATATATATATATAATATATATATATATATATATATATAATATATATATATATATATATCAGAATCTTTTATTGTTTTCAAACAGAAATGCTATAATATATATATATATATATATATATATATATATATATATATATATATAGCATTCTGTTTTAAAACAATAAGAGATTCTGATATATATATATATATATATATATATATATATATATATATATATATATATGTATATTATTATATATATATATATATATATATATATATGTGTATGTGTGTGTGTGTGTGTGTGTGTGTTGTGTGTGTACTCTGATACAAAGTGAGTGTTGAGGGCATCATGTTCGACTAGCAGCGGGTTTTTATCTGTGTGTGTGTCTCTCTCTCTCTGTCTCTCAATATATATATATATATATATATATATAATATATATATATATATTATATATAAAGGTTTTAGTTTATATTTTTTTGCATTGGAACAATTTTGCTACCACTGGTCTCTTGCTCTGTAGCAGTCATCAGTCAGTGAATGTTATTTTTTTAAATTATGCAAATGATATAACTATGGCCAAATATGTGCGTTTGATTAACTGTTTTCGCGTGTAATTTGTTTGTTCACGTGTGCTATGTCGGATGCACCTCTTATGTTCGTACGTGTGCGTATGTTTCCATGCACGCACACATGAAAGTATGTAAAAAGTGTGACGTCATGATCACATCAACGCGTGTGTGTGCGTATGGATGTGCGTATTTGTGTTTGGTGTTCATGTTTGGTGGCGTATGAGGTTTTGTGTGATTATGTATTATGGACTCTCCCGTCGATTTTCGACGTATGAGGGTTCATACACACAATGAACATCCACACAGTGATTTATTTATAGTGGTGAAGGCTTGTGTTGGACCATCCACACTTTTTGGCACAGTCGATAGGAAAGAATTGTGCATCAAGGGTTGCCACAAACCAATCAACGACCGACCTCAGGAATTTTGAATTCAGAGTTATCCCTCTCCTAGACTGGTTACCTACCCAAGGCTGAAGGGCCCAGTCTGCCCTACTATTTTACCCATAGCTGGAGGAAATTTTGAATTCAGCGTTATCCCTCTCCTAGACTGGTTACCTACCCAAGGCTGATTATATATATATATATATATATATATATATATATTATTATTATTAGTAGTAGTAGTAGTAGTAGTAGTAGTAGTAGTAGTAGTAGTAGTAGTTGTGCAATATTAATAACAAGTATGTGTGCATGTAATGATCGTGTTATATAATGCGTTTGTATTAAAATTGTGGTTAAGTAAGTAGAGAGAGATTATTTTGAATATTACATATCATTTCCAGCCATCCCCTCAACATAGATTCTCAACACCTTAGCTATTAATAGAATTTCAAGAATCTGGTCCATTTCAATTTAAAGTAGCTGTTGTCCTGATGATAATTGGGTAGTAAACCACTGAAACTAATGATAACAATTGCCTTTTATGTGTCTTGTAGACAGTCACGCCGCACGCACACACACACGCGCACATACACACACACACAAGTATATATATGTATACTCATACATACACATATATATATATGTGAAAATGGAATAGGAACTGAATCCGACAATATGAGGAAAAATGAGTAAAGAAAAGAAATGTAGATGGATAAAATGAATTTAATCGATATCACTTTAATCGATTCACTTACACATGTGTTTCGGTCAGTTTATCTGTGTGAAAATATTTCGCAGACAGAGAAGATTCGGCCTTCATCCGAGTGAAATTTTATTTTAAATTCATTTTTCAAAATAAAATTTCACTCTGATGAAGGTCGAATCTTCTCTGTGTGCGAAATGTTTTCACACAGATAAACTGACCGAAACACATGTGTAAGTGATATCGATTAAAGTGATATCGATTAAATTCCTTTTAACCATCTACATTTCTTTTCTTTACTCATTTTTCCACACACACACACACACACACACACACACACATATATATATATATATATATTATATATATGTGTGTGTGTTGTGTGTGTGTGGAAACGAGCATATATATATATATATATATATATATATATATATACATATATGTATATATATATATGTGTGTGTGTATGTGTGTAGATTATGTATTACTGAACTAGTTAGAGTATTCCTCTAAATCTACTTAATTATATTTTATTCCTTTTTTAATGTTGACTTCTACATATAAAACCAACTTCATGATCTTCTGTTTTTTCTTTTAATGGAAGTTAGAAGCAGTCACAATTGACTCATTATAATCCGCCATCTTGAAAGATTTTTATCGAAAAACCTTTTTGTCATTTTGTTCATTTTCAGTTATTCAAACTAGCTTGTACCACGCCCGCCGGTTATAAGTGCAAGTCTCTATATCATCGCCAAAATGCACTCGAAACAGTACCTCTCAAAATATGCAAAATAAATATACATTTGAAAATAGCTTGAAGTTGCAATGCAGACTGACAAATACCAATAGGTTTTCTTCGTTGAAAAAGCAATTTTGCTTGCATTTTGATTAAAGTTAGAAAATATCATAAAAATGAAAAAAAAATATTTTTGATGTATATCAGTTATTTCTTTCCTTCATTCAGATTAGCTTTTTGGCTGATACGGACTGGAATCTAAAGGTGACAGAAATGTAGTTATAACACGATGCAATAATTGCTACGAGCAAAACAGGAAAAGGTGATAGCGCATAAAAGATAATGGAAGTAGTGTTGAAATATAACAAGTTGAGGTGAGCAGGTTAATATATCGAGAATATCTTGTCTAATTTGCATTCATCTTTTGATACAGATATGTATATGTATATGTATAAATGTGTGTGTGTATTATAGAGGCGTGTGGTCTAGTGGTTAGAGTCGTAGGAAATGGACTCGTCGACCCGAGTTCAATTCCTGGACGAGGGTATTTGCATTGCGCTAATACCCTTGGGAAATATATTAATCCAATTCTCCCTCCAGCTATGGGCAAATAGCTTTAACCATGGCTAGGTAAGCAATCTAGGATAAGAAAAACTCTGAATTTCAAACCTGTTAAACTCCGCTTAAGAAATTGACCTTGTGTCACATCCTGCTCATGCAGAGGGCTTGGTAAAAATATATATATGTGTGTGTGTGTGTGTGTTTGTGTGAGTGTGTGTGTGTGTGTGTGTGTACGTGTGTCTGTATGTGTGAGTGTCTGTACCTGTTAAAATATTTTCTTTATGTCGATAACTTGTTAACTGTTACAATCTATTACCAGAAAACTATCAGCAAGATTGGCGCCCTAATAGTTTATGAAATAAATCCCTATCCATCTTTCCAATATATTAAGATTTTGGGATTAAATCACCCTTGAAGGTTGATATGCCATTAAAACATCAACCAAATCAAATATTCATTCAAGAAATGAGGATCAAGTCGTGCGAATTCCATTGATTCACCACCAACAACAACATTCCTATGAACACCACGAGATTGTGATATTGGTGGTGGTAGTGGTATCTGAATGCAAATCCAAAAGGAGAAATGAGATGGTAGGTGGTGAATTGTAAACGTGAACGAACTGAATCAAGTCACATTGAAAATGTAAGCGTAATAAAAACCCTTAAAGGAAAATAGAAATGATAAATATATTTATGTTGTTCTTGTTCTAATGTTGCGTAGCGGGGTTCCATTGAAAATAGCAATAACCCTTATAATTGTCATAGTAATATGTCTATATTTATATTTGAAATAGTAATACTTCTATACTTGTATTTTTAATAGTTATAATTCTATACTTATATTTGTAATAGTAATAATTCTACACTTATTTTTGTAATATTAATAGATATATACTTATCTTTGTAATAGTAATAATTCTATACTTATATTTGTAATAATTACTATTACAAATATAAGTATATTCTATACTTATTTTTGTAATATTAATAGATATATACTTATCTTTGTAATTGTAATAATTATATACTTATATGTGTAATAGTTATAATCCTACCCATCTTCTTTTCGTTCAACTATTATCTTGGTATCCTTGAAGTTGGGACTGCTATCGGAGTAGCTGGGTCTGTCTGTGTCCTTTGGGCAGGATCGGTTGTGGAGCCGTCACTTTTCTGGTTCTTTGAGTAGTCTGGAACTACTTGGGAATCTGTGGCCCATTTATTTTATCCCTAGAAGAAATGCTTTGGAGAACAGACACTCATTTTGCATCTATTCTCTTCTAACACTCTGCCCAGACTCTCAACTCTCCATTCTCCCCTATCCCCTCTCTCTCTCTCTCTCTCTCTCTCTCTCTCTCTCTCTCTCTCTCTCTCTCTCTCTCTTTAAAGCAGGGGTGAAATGATAAGCGAGGTTCTCCTATAGGCTCCTATATATGGGTACACCAGTGTTATTCAACCAACAAAACATTACATTGATCAGCACTGATCAGACACTTGATTCCGTTTAGGAGACCTGCCAAGAGCAATAAACGATCGGTATGAATAAGGAGAGAGAATCAATGAAATCCGCACAATTTGATGATAATTTCTTGAATAAATATTTTGCTTAGTGTATTTTCTTAATGGCATATCAACCTTCATGAGTTAACTCTTTGTTAACTTTATCCACTCACAGTGGCTCTCCCACCACTGTGATTCTACCGTAAGGCGCCAACTGAGGCACTAATACGTGTCGCTTGTTTACACAGAAAAATCACTACATTAAACCCCGTGCCATCATTTGGTTTGTCTGTGAAACAGCCTTGAGATTGGTGCATGATCCTTTTGCAATAGAGAACCAGTTTAATTGAATAATGGAATTTGTTACAGCCGTATGGTAAATTTGGTAGGCAAGGAGTTAATGCCCAAACCATCCTTGCAGAAGAACAGTAGCTGTATTAAAGATTACAAATATGGATTTAGACAGGTGTAAATGGCACATGAAAATGTATTGATATGTCTAAATTTTGATATGTTATATACCCCATCGTCGGGTATTTAAACGAGGGTATGAGAGAGTATTACTTCAGAGAGTTCTCGGTGATAGAGAGAGAGAGAGAGAGAGAGGAGAGAGAGAGAGAGAGAGAGAAAGAGAAGAGAGAGAGAGGGACAGGAGAGAGAGAGGGGAGAGAGAGAGAAAGACTAACTTGGTTCATTTCTGTTTTACTGCCTCTGCTAATTTCTTGTCTAACTGTCATCTTGTTGTCTTCTAACTGCTTCTTCTTTTTCTTAACTAAAGGTCAACCTTAGTCATTGTAATTAATTAGATGAACAACAAGACTTTTATATATTGATCAAGATTAAATTTAGTCTAGCCCATGTTCTTCCACGCGGATGAGATCAACCTCGCAGCAGAGAGAGGCACATCCTCTCTCCTCAAGTGTCAGGTTGTATCTAAAATCTAAACTAACTAATCACATGACGCGCGGGATTCGCGCCTCTGGGGTCAGGGTTACCAACAGTCCAGATATTTTTCCACTGGCCCCCTTGAATTCTCGTTACAAGGTCTGTCAACAATTTAAGTTACCGCATAAATTGTAACACATTTAAATTTGCTTCTTTTTTGTTTGCTGAACAAAAAGTATAGGCATATGAATAAGTCTTACTTACAAACTGTTTTTTTCTATTAAGAATTACCTAGTTCTACTCTACCTTATAGAATTGGGATTCACGTTGACATGTAGGTCTGTCTGCATATCTATCACTCTCTCTCTCTCTCTCTCCTCTCTCTCTCTCTCTCTCTCTCTCTCTCTCTCTCACACACACACACACATACACACCACACATACACACATATATATGTATGTATATATATATATATATATATGAATCCATATATTCTCCCTCCAGCTATGGGTTAAATAGTAGGGCAGACAGGGCTCTTCAGCATTTAGTAGGTAATCAGTCTAGGAGAGGGATAACTCTGAATTCAACATTCCTGAGGTCGGTCGTTGATTGGCTTTGTGGCAACCATTGATGCACCAATTCTTTCCTATCGACTGTGCCAAAAAGTGTGGATGGTCCAACACAAGCCTTCACTACTATAAACAAACCTCTGTGTGGGAGTTCATTGTGTGTATGAACCCTCATACGTCGAAAATCAACGGGAGAGTCCATTTATATATATATTATAAATATATATATATATATATATATATATATATATATATATATATTACTTCGTCTGTTTTTAATTTAATTATTGCAAAAATGAAATATTTTTTCTATGATAAAGCATTCATAGATATTCGTGGCAGCATAAGTAAAATTGGTTCAATCAATTGGACTACCGGAAGGCGAGTTATGGGTACTTTTGGTGCATCTTAATATTGAGCATTTTCTCTTCATGCACACACCATTAATATTATATCGTTTGTCTTTCACTCTTTCAAAATCAAATCACGCTGAAACAAGAAAGGAGTATATTGATGACACATTGCTAAAATTATAGAAATTCAACCGAAAGGGAACAGAATGAACAGATCAACAACTCTTCAGACCCGTCACAGGAACGCTCCGACCAAGTTGCATTGATCCCAGTTCTGCGGATCAAAGGAACACAACGTGGGTGCAGGGACATCTGAAGAGCAACTAGGAGACACATGTGGTAGTCACGGAGCGAAATCATCTTATCAGGCACACTGAGTGGCATTGGGCCAAATTGTATTAAATTGGAGGCCACCATCGAACCCGGATTCCTGGGTTTCCGAGGCGGATGCTCTAACGACTGAGCTAAACCAGGCGCTTTCACCAATGGTTCTGATTGACTGAAATAAGAACTCGGTTTGTCGATTCCATATTACTCCTTGACAACTATCATACGAAACACAGCAGCTAAAATAAAAGACAGAAAAATATCTTTAAAAAAAACCTCTATGGATATATCAAGAGACGAACAGGAAGATGATTACGAAGAGAACATTAAAACGAAGTATATCATCAATATTAATAGAAGCCAAGAGCAATTTTCTAACATCAGAATCTATTAAGACCTACATGATTAGAAAGATACAGAAATGCTGATGTCACTTGTGCGGAGATAAAGACGTGTGTGCGTCATTTTGTACAATAAGCTAATACTGCAAATTATTCCCGAAAAGCTATATGGATAGACATGATTCGCTATGAAAGTAGATGGACTGGGAATTGTACAAATCATGGCAATGTCTGGCCAATTGTATATACACAAACCCGGAGCGGTAATGCAGTATGTGTAAATGGTCATTGGGAATTTGAAATTACAAGTAATCAGCAAATCTAATGGGAAGATCAGAGTTAGTCATCCAAAACATGATATGTGAAAAGTTAGTGATTCGCTAGGCAAAGTATTACATTTAAAGAAGAGAAAAAGGGTTGGAAATGTATTATGACTTTCTATGAAAGATTAACAATTCTCGAAGAGGTGAAATTTGTAGTTGAGATAAGTAGAGTGTTTTGAATATACTCAAGTAGACTTGCAAAAGGTTTGGAATAGGTTAAATGTAGATTGATGAAGAGAAACTATCCAGAAAAAAAATTACTATGATCAGTTTGGTTAACTTTAAATCTACTTCGATTTTGTTTGTTTTCTGTTTGATGGCATATCAATCTTAGTGGGTTATTTAATGTTAAAGCCACTCAGTAGTTGTTAAGTAATTGGCCGCCATCCTTGGCCAGTTGTAAAGAACTTAAAGGAAATAAGTAAGTTAGTTGTTGGCGTTTTTAATATATAAGGCGTGTGGTAAATGGTCACTTCTACTTATAGACTCGCCGATAAGCACGTGACCATTTACCACACGCCTTATATATTAAAAACGTCAACAGTAGTGCTACTATTTAGGCCAGCTACGAATCAGTATTATTTATGGTTTTCTATCTGAGCTCCTTAATCATTATGCGATGTTCACTGTCTCTATGTCCACAAATAATTAAGTGTAAACTGGATTCAAAACAAAACTCGAAGTATTAAGGATCAATTTCCCTACTTTTCTGTAATTGGTCTATAAGGCTACTCCATTTAATATTACATTACGGCAAAGTGCCTAAATGACATTTTTAAGCCCAGTAAAAAGTCAACGGTGTGGCTTATTGTCGGTATTAGACAGACAGCGGTCTATCCCCTTTTCAATAGTGCTACACTATTTTCCGTCTGAGGTGAGGCGCCAACTATTTACCGCAAAGATCCAAGAGTTGGTGAGAGCAGGAATCGAACCCTGAACCTCACGGTTCCGAGGCTGAGCAGTAGTTAGTACTTATATAAAAAATCGTATAGATGTCATGGTAATACTATAATTATGAAAAGAGGGAAAATCAAAAGGGATAGTAAGAGTTGATAAAGTTGTGAAAGAAAGAATTTTTATGGAAATATGAGAAATGATTATTGTCATCTAATTCTGATAGTACACAGCTCCTGAAGAAACGAATTATCTATGTACTAGAATTATGTTGAAATGAAAAAATGAAAAAAAGTATTGCACAAAATATGAATTTATTCTTGATGCTGAAATCGACATCATAACGTTTCGGATTTATTTAAACTTCGTCCGGACATTAGGATGGAAAAGATTATTGTCTGAACAGTGACGGAGTTGGAATACATGACCATTATATTCTAATACTCAAGGGCAGATTGGATGGGGAGTCATGGTAATAAAGGGATACTCCACAATCAAACAGGGCTCCCTAATTGGGCCCTTACCACTAGAATCAGTTTAACGCCATACTCCAGATACTAAGATCCGCAGCCACCGCCATCTAGCACATATAAGATAAATAAAAGGGCAGGGGTTTTACCATAAGAGCAATATGGTCGGACAATTATATAGGTGCGAGGCTTGATATATGGTAAGGAGCCTCACCGACAGTCCGTCTATTCCAAATAAGGGCCAAAATGGAGTTTTGCATTTCATGGACTCATCCGCCAGGATTCCATTCTTAAGTATCATGGGTCACCGCGCACGGCGAGAAGGTAGGCCCATTGGGGGTACTTGCCTCTCTGTAGAGGTGCAGTCAGTGTATTCCACAGCCCCATACTACAGTGCTAATTGTATATTCACAAACCCGGAGCAGGAATAAAATATGCACAAAGTTCAATGGAAATTCGAAATGATTTGGAGGAAATATATATCAATTAATTGTTCATTTAACTTCTATAGTTATCGCATTGTATAGAAATTCATATGATTCATAATTAAAATCATTAATGCACAGAATAAATATTATTTATTAACGATATGACAATTTGAGTTAGATTTGCTTCAAAACAGCACATGTTATTGTATTTGCCTCTCATCCCACTTATGAGAGCGTGGCACAAGGACTTTTTTGATGTGGGCCCACCCACAAACCAAAGCTCATGAGTGGTAGACACAAAAAATGCGTCGATCCCGTCGGTATTCCCCACTCAAGGAGCACCTCAGGCACTGGGCAATAAACCCAGCCCTGCCCCTTTAAATCAAGAGGGCAGGTATTGCCTGGGGGGATGTATTTGCCTCATACCCCACTTGTATGGGTTGGGCACAAGGCCTCGTTTTAACGTGGGCCCACCCAAAAGCCGAAGTTCATGGGTGGGAAAGAACAAAAATTGTGTCGTTCCTTCGGCATTCCCCATCAAGGGGGTGCCTCAGGCGCTGGGCAATAAACCCATAAATCAAGGGGGCATCGGCGCTGTTAATTTACATTAACAAACACAGGCCCGGAAAGGCGCATGTTATTAGTGCATTTAAAATCCTTCAATGTATCTTATTAAATGAATGTTTACATAATACATGGTGTGTTTAATTTGCATACTGGTTTTAACAAAACCGGTTTAAATATATAATTATTTGGTGTTATTCATCTCTAATTTATTGTTTTATTCTCCAACGTATTAAAATCAATCCTATGAATGATTTTATATAAAACCAATTAAAATATAATTAAGATCAGTGTAATATTTTTATATTCATTATTATCTAATTTCATTAGACTTTCTAATCTGATGTATTTCATTACATTAAAACTTAACTACTTACGCCCTGAGGGCTCACATTTTCTTCTAGCATCTATAAAGGTGATGCATTTTTAAAAATCTGCGAAATTAAACTAAATCGTAAAAGATGTTGAAATTATTTAAAAAGAAACAGTTGAAAATATTAAATAACATATAAAAAAAAATCCCTATTCATTACTCCTATAGGGTAATGAATACGTTTCTTTTTACATTCTCGTTAGCTTTTAACACGGTAAAAATGTCCGTTTCTTCTGAGAAGACTCACGTTATGGAATCTTTAAATAAAGTTTCTATCTTATTATTGTCGAAAAATACGACGTTATTTGTCCACGTTTATTTATTACAGCGATCGCTCTGTTTCAACATCCATAGACAAATTTCCACTCCGTAGAAATAAACAACTTAAAGATGACGAAAACAATGTATAATGAGAAAGAATTTTATATATTAATCTCCCTCATTTAATCTGTATCTACGTACACACTCGTAAAGAGAGAGAGAGAGAGTGAGAGAAAGAGAGACCTCTATTGAGAACGGTATATACATTGAGATATAGAAAGAAAGAGAGAAATAGAGAAAAAAGATCGAGAGAAATAGAGAAAAAGATCGAGAGAAAGAAAAGAGATAGAGAAAAGCAAAGAGAAAGAAAGAAAGAAAGAAAGAGAGAGAGAGAGAGAGAGAGAGAGAGAGAGAGAAAGGAGGAGAGAGAGAGAGAGAGAGAAAAAAGTGATAGATAGATAAAAATTAAACATAGAGAGAGGAAGAGAAGGAGAAAAAGAGAGAGAAAAGGTAAATAGATTGATGGAGAGAGAGAGAGAGAGAGAGGAGAGAGAGAGAGGAGAGAGAGAGAAAAGATATACAAATAGAGAGAGAAAGAGGAATAGGGGAAATATATATATATATATATATATATATATATATATAGAGAGAGAGAGAGAGAGAGAGACAAAGAAAAAGAGAAAAAGGAGGAAAGAGACAAAGAAAGAGGCAGATAGAGAGAGAGAGACAGCGAGAGAAATATATATAGATAAATGTAGAGAGAGAAAGAGACAGAGAGAGAGAGAGATAGATAGATAAAAGGAGAATATATCAAGAGAGAAAGAAACCGTGCGATAGAGAAAGATAGAGATAGAGACAGACAGACAGAGACAGAGAAAGTGATATAGATACAGAGAGAGAGAGAGAGAGAGAGAGAGAGAGAGAGAGAGAGAGAGAGAGAGAGAGAGAGATAAATGGATATAAAAAAAGAAAAAATAGATATTGAATGGAAGAACTGTAATTTACAGAACAACATTCAATTTCATTGCACAGCGTAATAAACTCTCAATTGAATTATTTCCATGAAATCCAATTCCGTTAACGTAATGCACATAAACTATATATTAATCTCTACACATATATAAATATAGACATACATTCTGGCATATATGAACACGAACATTATTTAAATATGACACATGTACGAATCCCGTCACACGCATCCATACACATCTTTACCTGTATGCGTGTGCATATGCACAGTAAATAGTGACAATTCTAATATATATTTATATATATATATATATATATATATATATATATATATATATATATATATGAACAAAAAGTGATGAGACAAATTGGAATATTTCTTTTATGTTATTTTTTTCTCAGCAGAGAAGTGTATTAGAAGTAGCGAGTCCATCTGTTCTCTGAAAAAAAAACAACTTCTTTGAGTTAAGACCGTTGGAAGTATTCTTATATATATATATATATTATATATATATATATATATATATATATATATATATAGAAAGTGAATGAAAGTGAATCCTACAGTATGAAATAAATATTTTTAGAAAAAAAACACAAATCATGGAAATTTGGTTGTTTTTTCTAAAAATATTTATTTCATATATATTTTTTCTCGATTTGTTTAGCCTTACATTTTGAATAGGTATGTCCCGCCTAATTAATTAATTATTAATTAATTAACTTTCAAAATTAGGTACGACTTCAATTAAGCACATATTCTCCCAAAAATTGTCGGCTAAAAAAGCCATATCAAAACACATCGCTTGTGTATTTACTTCTCATATATATATATATATATATATATTATATATATATATATATATATATATATACGAACACTGTCTGGCGTGCATAATATTACACAAAGTACATTTTTGAGTGTTTTAATGGATTTGAATTCAGAGTTTTTGTTTCTCCTAGACCTGTTGTCATATAAAGATTAATCTATCTATCTATCTAATCTATCATTCTCTCTCTCTCATCTCTCATATATATATATATATATATATATATATATATATATATATATATATATATATATATAATATGCGGAGGGCAGGGAGTAGACCTGAGACTAATGTCAATGAAGACCTTTCCACACAAGTCTCTTTGTGGTAAAGTGAGGAGCTGATGTTAGGTGTGTACTCCACCTCAGACGCCAAACAATCTGCTTGGTTTAGTACTAGAAAAAAGGGGAAAAACTCCCCCGCTTTCTGGCTGACACCGATTCTAGGCCACCCCGATGACTTCTTACACAAATATATAATATATATATATATATATATATTATATATATATATTTGTGTGTTGTGTGTGTGTGTGTGTGTGTGTGTGTGTGTGTGTGGTGAACAATTTGAAAAAAAACACAGGTTTAAATAAAATGAAGTGGTAAGTTTATTAGCCAACGCTGCAGTTTCGATCTGTTAAGTAGTTCTTCTTCAGGGTATTTCCTAGTGCTTGACCAAGGAGATTGTTTTGGCGTCTGGGTGGAGTGCCACACCTCAGCTTCTCACTTAACCGCAAAGATCCCTGTGCTACTTATACGCTGAGCTAAACCGGCATTTATGGAGAGGTATTCAAGCACCGAAACAGTTGACAGATTAAAATAAATTATGAAGAATATCGACTTTGGCCAAGTTACATTTAATCAGTGAGGAATTAATTCACTTAAATAGACTTATATGAACGACATGAGTTTTTCATTTTCAATAGTACCACCCAATACGTAGAGAAACCTGAATAAGAATTTTTCGTGTATCCAAGGACAGGTTTGAAATCATTTTATTGTTTGAGATAAGCCTGACTAAACAGTGCTGGGGGACGTTATCAGTTATGTTATCATTAACTGGTTCATTGAGGGCTTTCAGGTCTTTCAACATAATACGCCTTCGCCAGTTAGACCCCATTAGAAATGATCAAACTCTAATGAACCCACCCGTGTTTTGGCCAACGCTAGCAGAAAAAAAAAACTTGCTTTAAATAGAGTTTTGCCAATGCAGACCTCGGCTTCTGTATTTCTGATTGGTTAATGCTAAAGCCAATCAGCGTTTAGAGTAGGTTGATTAACTAAGCAATTAACTAATTCGGATGAATCGGGAAATTAATAGCTAATGTAATTTAAAAAAATATATTGTTAATTCGGTTTATATTATTATTAAAAAGAAGAAGTTCCAATAATGATTCTCTTCGGAAAAAGTTGGTTCCTAGCTTTGGGAGATGATTGAAATAAAAAGACAGAGAGTAAATATTTAATATCCGAGATATTAGAACGGCGATGAGAAATATCGGACACATTGAGCAAAAAAATCGACAAACCGCTTTCAGTTTGTAACGGTAACTATATGCTTTTCTTGATGAATTTCCAAATCATCAACTGTTTTCAGGGAATATGTTAGTTTTAATTCAATGATAGACTATTTGTCTATTGTCCTGCTTTGTTGTTGCCTGAAACGAAGCCAATGTTGGCACTAAGCCAGTCTCATGGAGCACTCAATAAAACTGTGGATAAATACAATAACAATATTGGATATGCTTAAAAAGCTAAGCCAGATTGCATAGCCAATCTTTATTGTATTTTTAAGCATCGAAATCTATCATGGCTTTTTTATTACTGGTCGGAATTAAGAAATAAAAGAGACTGTGTGTGTGGCTATGTTTTGTTTGTATTTTCATGCGCCGCACACCGTTAGCTATTGAGAATAAGTTGCTCTTTTATATTCCTTTATTGTATTCCTCGCAGCAGCAAAAATTATTTAATGTAACCCATTTTGATATGATCGCACAATTATGCGTAGCCGTTTCTCGCCTTAATATTCTGTGCTCATTGTAAGGGAATATATTCTCGTCCAACAAAACACATATAAATATAAGATCCCTCGAGGTTATTCATAGTCGAATTACTTAGTAGTATTCGTAATCGAGTCACTACTAGTCAAGTAGCTAGTCATACTGTTGGAGAATGCGCGTTGACTTTTTGATAAATTCAGTCACGTTCAGTAAATTTTCAGACATAATGGTTAATTGATTAATTTTAAGGGTATTCCATTCATGTAGTTGTATTATTTAGATTTTTCGGACTGTTGTCCTCGTCTTAATATATACACAACTTTTAATCCACTGTGCTCCCGGCATTTTAAAGATGTTTCTTGTCGAACACAGGAATTTATTGTGGAACTCGGGGTCATCATGTTAATCTGGAGTTTTCACGGAACTTTTGACTGAACCTTATGTTCAATCAATTGTGTGAAGCTATGTTGAATTTCTTTTTCGCCTGTAGTCAGAATTGAACTTGCGACCTCCAGATGATTGTCACATAGAACTGAAATAACTGAACTCTGATATCAGTTGGCCATGTGTCTATCTCCAGTTATTTTATGCTTATTGGTTAGGTAATTTGGTACATTATATATTTATATCTATATTACTTTGTGGAGTTGTTTCCTAAGACTTTTTTTTGCACACAGTTATATGCAAGATTTCAAATTAATACAAATAATTTGCATGGTTCCAAATATCTCTATGTAATACAAATAATTATATGGTTTCATGTAAATATGTATATTTAATAACAGCGAATCAGACATATGTACGTAAATCTTTGTCAGTTTTGAACCAATAAATTGAAGTTTTAAACTGCTTTAACACCAATGCCTTTAACATTACCTGTAACATTTGAATAATATTATTGAATGCATTAGTCTGTATTCCCCAGACGAAAAAAAATTAACTAAGACAAATATTTGCAAACATTTTTAACAAATATTTCTAATGAAATTAAATACATCCAACAAAATGAATGCAGCCAGCTAGTTTTAATAAACTGAAAATCAACACTGGATTAACTAATTTAACAAATGGTTGGCTGGTTGGTCAGTTGGTTGGTTGGAGTTTACATTGAATAAAATGACCCAACAGGAGTTGACATACCGTAAAATCCAACCATATTTACGAGGGCCGAGTCGAAAAGTAATGCCATTTTCTTTATTCTATGAGAATCATGTGAAGTTTATTTTAATAAGATTAAGGCCTACACTAAGACCCTAATGAGGTTCAGTGCAAGAATCCGAGGAGTAAGGCCCAACTTACCAATGTCCTTTTTCTGCATGACAATGCTCGTCCACACACAAGCATCAGGACAAAGGAGACAATCGCCTCATTCGGGTGGACAACTTTACCGCATCTTCCGTATTCACCCGATATAGCGCCTACAGACTATCTTCTCTTCGGCCACATTTTGAGAAGCAAACATTATTCCCGTGACGAGGGAGTGAAATTTGTAGTAAATACGTGGCTCAAAGAATAGTCAACAGAATTTTACGGGCAAGGATATATGTTCTCATCCAAAGGAGGATAGTTGCCATTGAGAGAAACGGTGACTATGTGGAGAAGAAGGGGTTGTGATATACAGAGGAACAGCTTCATTTTGATGTATGATACATGTTCCTGCGTTGCGATTTATACCGGTTCTAAGCAAATAGCATTACTTTTTGAACTCACCCTCGTAGTTTCACAAATCAGGAAATGAGGAATTGATTTCAATAAACTGTCAAATAAACGTATTTATTTGATGCTAGAATGTAAGAATTAATAAGAGGCAATAATATTTTTAAATAACTAGCATGGTTCACATTTTGAGTAAGGACCGCTTAGCGTTTTTTAGGGCAGGAGGCTAGGACGCACGAATCCGTTATTTACCTAGGTCTATTTTGCTCTAGTTTTGTTTACTGAGGGGATTTAAGTGAAATAGAATATGAGCAAATAAATAGATTTCAGCAATTGGAGACATTATCATTGTTGCTGAGAAAAAGTTTTAAAATGTCGTTCTGCAACACAGAGGAAAGCCTCATACCTTTAAGATGTCAGATGAAATACGAGGGTGAGTCAAAAAATTATGCCATTTTGTTTAGGACAGGTTTAATTACCAACGCAGGAACATGTAGCATACATCAAAATGAATAATGTTTGCTTCAGAATATAATCTCTTCGGCCTCATGAAAGAGGGTTTAATATGCAAAAATTATTCCAGTGACGAGGAATTTTTATTTTGATGTATGATACATGTTCCTGTGTGGGTATACCTGTTCTAAACAAAATGGTATTACTTTTTGACACACTATCGTAGTTTCACAAATAAGTAATGGAGGAATTGATTTCAATAAACTGTCATATCGAAAAATGAACGCATTTACTTACGATGCTAGAATGTAAGAATTAATGAGAGGCAATAATATTTTTAAATGAGTAAGTTGCTTAGTTTGATAAAAATTATATTGGAGGAGTAAAAATGTTATTTTGTTTAAAGGGGTATCAACTCTCTTGGGCTATTTAATGCTAACTCATATATTTTGTATATTTGATTTTGAACCTATTAGTTTGAAGGTAAATATTTTTGTTTGGTTTAGTTTAATAAAGTAGTAGTAATTTGCATTAGCTTCATGTTTATTAATAAACTAGTAAATATAAATTTGTGTTAGATTTATTATTAACTTCATCGGCATCAATAAATTAGTATAATTGATAAACTGGCTGTCGAACCTCAGCCACCGGCTTCTAGTACCCACATGATAAAAGGGTTGGTATTTTCCATAAAAAAGTTTGAAGAATCAGGTCGGGATAATTATATGCTAGGGCTTGAATGACCATCTGATTGGTTAATTTCGACCTTTCCAATAGCCCGCCAAGTCTAAGGAAGGGATGAAGTGTACTATTGACCATTTAGTACCAGGGGTCACGGATCGCTCAATTACAACGATCCTGTCTTCAAGCTTTAGGGATCACTACCCATAGCCTACAGGTGGCGTGGTCAGGTGGGGAGAAGAGGTATCATCTTTGTGTGGAGGTTTAGTCGGCATACTCTACAGTCCCAGCTGACAGGTCGGTAGTAATTTCAGATCAATTCATAATAGCTGTGATAATTTATAGATGTAAAATCCATTTCTCAACTCTATATCAATACTTGTGGTCCTTAATTGTACGACCCTTATCATCTTGAAACAACCTCTGCTTAAAAATGGGACCGTCCATATCGTCCAATATGAAATGCAAAAATGCATATCCTGAGCATTTGGTGTTGCTTATCCGCCAATTTTATTTCTTATGTGTGTCGTCAATAATTTCTTATGAATGTCAGCCAGTTAGTAAGGTCTATGTTGGAATGACAGAGGGAACTTATTTAAAAGCATATAATTATTAGTATTAGACATAAATACTTGATATCATATACGAATAATTTGATAACGGATGCATTTGGCCTACCTAACAGGTACTACCTCTTCTAGTCGGTGTTGACCTGCGAGAAATGACAATCACTGGGTACTCCATTTCCGAAGTTCCTGGGCTGGAACCTCACAATTTGATTACATTAAACACTTAGCAACTGTATTTGATAGTTTGCTCCTGATAGTTCTCCCAAATACTAAGGACACAAAAAATATAGGTCATACCTTTACTGTTAAAACAATAAAATATTCTATAAGCATTTTTACAAAGAGATAGAGAAACGTAAAGAGGATTATTACGTTATTCCTCTGCGAAGTATATATGTAAAAAAATGTTCATAAGGTAAATCAACTGGTTATTTTGTTGTTTAGTATTATTTCTAACATTAGCCTTTTTTACAACGGAATGTTGAAGTTGGTCTGGTATATGTTCATTACATTTAGCTCTCAGATGAAAATATGTATATATATTTATATATATGTGGATAGCAATCATCTATAACAGCGAAATATGAAGATTTATATGCCTGTTTCTTTACGTATATATATATATATATATATATATATATAATATATATGTGTATATATACTATATATATATATATATATATATATAATATATAATATATATAATAAATAAATATATAAGGTTTTACATATCTATTTATTAGGTGACAAAGGAACATTCACGACCATATTGGTTTCATGCGAGGCAATCATCTGGTGAAGATGTTTCAAATGCAAGGAAAATCGAAAACATTTAAAAAAATTCAGAAAATTCAATAGACATAGGATGTGTATGATTGGATAAAATGATGTGCGTATGTATGTGGTGGTAATTTAAATGTATGAGGGTGTTTATGGACAGCATAAAGGTTGTGTACGTGGGGTAACTGGTCACACACATAATACATTGTTCTATGAATGTGTGACACCTGATGATTGCCTCGCATGAAACCAATATGGTCATGAATGTTCCTTTGTCACCTAATAAATAGATATGCAAAACTTTTATATATTTATTTTATTATATTATATAACAGCTCTATTTTATATTGAGCACTCTACCAATAATACTGCCTTTGATACGCCATTCCAGCAAAAGCTGAAACAGTAACCATCTCACACTATAGTTATATATATATATATATATATATATATATATATATATATATATATATATATATATATATATTTTAAATACCATGGGTATCGTGGTTTGGACCATTTCTACCTTCTTCTTTTCTTTTCTTTATACCATGGGTATATATATATATATATATATATATATATATAATATATATATATATATATATATATATCCCTTTCTCTCTATCTATCCATCTTCCTTTGTACCATTCTTTATCCTCAATCGATCTATCTCTCTAGCTAGCTGGTGTAATGTAAAAGGAGTAAGAAACCTTTCTAAGTGAGTTATAGCAAAGTCGCTCGGTACAGATTTATTGACGTGAAGATGCTGAATATAGGTCATCAGTGTACATTTTAAAACATTTTACAAATATTCCGAAGATAATTTGAATTTTGCCAATATTTTGAATGTTTACAGGCGTTGAAAATACTGTCTACTGATAAAAAAATCAATATAACATGCAAAAATTATCGCTAAATATAATTTAGAAAAAAAACAATGCATCTAGAGATAATAATATATATATATATATATATATATATATATATATATATATATATATATATATATATATATATATAAAAAACACTAAAAAGCAACAACAACAAAAACGGTAATATATCTCTCTGTTGCCATTCTCTCACTCTCTCTCTCTCTCTCTCTCTCCTCTCTCTCTCTCTCTCTCTCTCTCTCTCTCAATCTGTGTGTCTTTATTTCTATTTATATGGCTATCTCTGTCTTCGTTTATATCTGTACCCCTCTCCCCCTCTCTCTCTTTCTCTTTCTCTCTCTCTCTCTCCTCTCTCTCTCTCTCTCTCTCTCTCTGTCCTGAGTCTCTCTTTCCCCTCTCACTCTCGCGCACTCTCTCTCTCAATCTGTATGTCTATCTTTCTACTTATATAGCTATCTCTGTGTCTCTTGGTTTATATCTGTACCACCCACTCACTACTCTCTTTCTTTCGCTTTCTCTCTCTCTCTCTCTCTCTCTTCTTCTTTCTCTCTCTCTCTCTCTCTCTCTTCTCTCTCTCTCTCTCTCTCTCTCTCTCTCTCCGTGCCTGTGTGTGTGTGGCTGTGTAGTCAGCAAGAAGGTGCCTGCAACACCAGGGAATAATAGCTGCTGGATCTCAGTCTGGATTGACGCCAATCGTAACCGCCAGAGCAATTGGTAATGACGGGTGTTTCACGTGCCTTGCTGACTCACAACCGGGCCGACATCGGTATTAATTAAAGCTGATCGATATCGGCAGGAAATCGTTAGAACCAACAAGCCACCTCACCATTCGCGGCCATTTCTATCAACAGACTGACCAGTGAAATTAATCCTCTTGCACCAGGGAACCATTGAATACACATTGGACAAATACTCCGTGTTGATGCTATTCAACTTGATGCAAATTATTTTCTGTATGTTTTAAAATTATGTTTTCTTTTATGTGATTTTTCATTTCTTAGTTTTGTTTTCTTTATTACTTTCTTCCGCTATTTCATTATATATACTAGCAAATATATGCACCCTCTGGGTGCAAGTATTCAAGTTTTAATGTAATAAAATATTATATTAAATTAGAAAGGCTAATAAAACTAAATAAGAATACAGATAAACAGATTTGAAACAGAGGGAGTATAATAAAAGATTTGAAACAGAGGGAGTATAATAAAAAATGGAACAACTGAAACTTACTCTTACATCACTCTCGTCTTTCATTGTTATTTTTTCTAATTTAAGTATTTAGTTATAAGAGGAAGTAAAGAATAAAATGACAATTATTTTTTCTTGTTAATGGATTTCATTTAAGATTCATTGAAGAGATTTTTGCTTATATTCATTAAAATAAAACCAAACAGTTAGAAATCAATAATACTAAGTACATATTTATTAAATACGATTTTTTAATATTAATATGCAAATTAGCCTTCCCGTTCACACTGTAAACCGCTATTTTGTTGTATATATAAATATAATTGCATGTTGTCAGGATGTAGACATAGTTAACAGTATTAATAATGTAAAACAATTTTATTAATAATTGAGGTTTAGATATAAATAAAATCATGGAGAATGTGATGTCAATAACTAAGAGAATTGTGACTTGAGTAGGAATATAGTTTCGGTTACAGACAGAAAAACACACAATCTCCATTATAATAAGATTCAAAGGAGATTTATCAACAAGATCCCCATTTTCTTTAGATGATTGGCAGAACCAAAAGAAAAATATAGAAGGAGTCATTATGCCTTCATATATATATATATATATATATATATATATATATATACCAACCCTTCTGCACTAGCAAGATGCGACACAGGGTCATTTTTCAAGCGACGTCTAACATGTTTGAATTCAAAGTTTTCCTTCTCCTATACTGGTTACCTAGCCATGGCTAAAGAGCCCAGCCTGCCCTACTATTTATCTATAGCTGGAGGGAGAATTGATTTCATACGTTTCCCAAGAGTATTAGCGCTATGTGAAATTCAAACAGGATTCTTCGCTGGACAAGCGCTCTTGCTTGAAGCCTAAAAGATGGCACATGAAATCGGAACATCCAGGAATTGAACTCGGGTCGACGAGTCCATTTCCTATGACTCTAACCATTAGATCACGCGCCTCCTTCTTATAAGGGCCGGTTTACCTCAGTCAGTAGAGCGTACGCCGAGGAATCACAATACCAGGCCCCAGCAATTCAAAACCTCCTGCATAAAATGTAAGAAGGTAGAAGTTATAATTAACATTCAGATTAAACTATAACTGAACATTAAAGCTGACTTACATGTTAATCATATCAGTAACTAGACTAAATACCAATTGTAGTTACGTGAATATGAACAATACAACTATTACACTGGAGAACAATTTTGGAAATGTTGGAAATAATTTCTGTTGACCATTTCTCTGAATGTTTGAGATGAGGCTTGAAGATTATTATTTTCTGCGTTATTCGGACTATTGTCCCCATCTTCATTGTTATTTGTACAACGTTTCGGCCGATATGCCCTCCGGCCTTCTTCAGGTATTTTATGTCGGACTCGGGAACCTTCTCGGACTCGGGAACCTTCTTTTCGAAAAGAAGGTTCCCGAGCCCGAGAAGGTTCCCGAGTCCGACATAAAATACCTGAAGAAGGCTGGAGGGCATATTGGCTGAAACGTTGTACAAATAACAATGAAGATGGGGACAATAGTCCGAATAACACAGATAATACTAATTTCTGTTGAGTTGGATTCTTGTTTTGGTTTTTGACAAAAATCATCATGCTGATTTCAAAGCCACAATCAGTTTTCTTATATCACGTCAAGTTTTTTCTGTACATCTTATTCTGTGATTGTTACCATTGGTTTAAAAGTAGCGTGTTAGCAACTTATACTCTAGACAATGCGAAAGCTTTCACAGGCGCGTTGTCTAGATGATAAGTAGCTAGCACTCTGCCTTGAAACCAATGGTAATAGATGCGCCTTAAATGTATTATACTCTATAACAAATAGATACAGGTCTTATACCAGTAACCGAGTACTTTATTTTCAATTCTCCAATGCTATATATATATATATATATATTATATATATATATATATATATATATATATATATATATAGAACACACACACAAATATATATATATATATATATATATATATATATATATATATATATATATATGGGAAACTAACCACTTTTTTCAATTTTAAAGAACCCAACGAATGTTAACAATAATAGATTCCACACGAATGTCAAATGGGTTTATGACTATAAAATCTACCATATAGATAAATAAGTCAAACGTTCCATCTTCAATTATTGCATTACCTTCGGTAGATAATGGGCGCCAAAATCCAATCTTTGCAACAAAAAATAATTAAATTTTATGGTAAACTTGAGATATATATTCACTTGGATATACACCCCAATTCTATTAAATGCTAGTTCATACATACATAAAGGGCAATTGGTATGTATGTATGGATGGATGTACATATGTTGTACGCCTGTGAGACTTCGGTTGTTTACAAACAAAATCTCAGGACACTCGAGAGATTCCATCAGAATTGCCTTCACAGGATTTTAAGGATAGAATGGTTGTCATTTACACCAAATACCACAATACTTGAAAGATGTCAACCTGCCTAGTATTGAGTTTGAGCCTTAGATCTCGTCTTCACTAGTCTGGTAATCTAGTTCGCATGAATGATTGCTGAATCCAAAAAAAACTATTTTACGGTGAAATTTCAACTGGTAAAACCCAAATTGAAGTTTAATGACTGCCTCAATAACACTAAAGAACACTGCTATTGTTGTGGAGGTCTGAGAGAGACTACCGTGTAATAGACCTGGCTGGAGAGCCACCATCTACCTATCTGTGGAAGAATTTGAGTCCAACCGAATTAAACACCAAAAATTGAAGCGGGCTATTAGAAAGGGTAATTTCTAACCCAGCAACATTCAAAGTGGATTAGTTCCAATATGTAGTTTATGTGGAAGAATATGTCTCTCCAGGGATGGCCTGGTGGGTGATCGGAGAAAACACAAGGATGCAGTGTCAAATGCTACTGGCACTCAACTATGAGAAAATAAAAAAAGAAAACAAGACACAAAACAGGAAATGGTCTTACTCGAGCACGAGTTGACAGCCAACAACATGTATGTATGTCCCGATGTAACTTCGGAAATAAAACAATTAATAACAAAGTAAATATATACTTTAATATCAATTAAATATCACCGGTTTTTGCTTGTTGTGCAAATATTATGAAGATTTGATTTATATTCGAAGATATTTAAAAATTAAAATATTCATAGAAATATGTGAAAAAAGGGGAAGGACTGGTGACTTACCGGCTGGAGCTGCTAGTTGAGTTGAGGGAGGTTCTGGCTCTTGTGATTGAACACGAGACCAAAGAGGGATTGGATTATATAGTTTCCTGTCGGAAGTTGGGGGGGTGAGGCGACATAGCAGCGCCTATATAATGGGCTTTCCTCCCCGTTCAAGATCGTTCTTTTCACTGACGTGATCAATTAGGGTTATACATTTTTTTACGGAGTGTTTACTACTTGTTACCAGACCCAAGGCAGGAGTGGGTCGCAAAAGATTATTCCTTTTGCAACCCCGACTCGTCGGCTTGTTCCACCTGGGTCACCAGTGTTCAACTATTTATTTTTTCTACAAATAACACTGTAATTCTACATAAAAATGTCCAGCAGTTTTAAATCTCAAAAGCAAACAAATCAACAGACCAGCGTCCACCCCCCTTGCCTACCTATGTGACGCTGGGTAGCAGCTTCTAATACATACATAAAGATCAGTTGTTGTTGTTATGTATGTATGTATGTAGAACAGCGAAAATAAAACAATCACCAAAACACATTAAATATCACCTGTTCTTGATTTTATGTAAAAAAATTTAGCAAATTTGACTTATTTTCGAAGATGATTAAAAATTAAAATTTACATAGAAATAGTATTGTGATTCTACTTAAAATATCTTGCATTTGTAAATCTCAAAAGTAAACAAAATTGAAATATACATAGAAATCACATTGGACTTTTCTTTAAAATGTGCAACATTTCTGAATCTCAGA
>CM042144.1:76854222-76856722 GCA_023376005.1 Doryteuthis pealeii
ATCTTCTGATGAAGGGATCTTTATCTCGAAATATTAGGAATAAATCAAAGGTAAACAAACAACATCATAGATACCTGATATTTTCTTTATACTTGCATTGTGATAGCTTTTAAAACCAACCACCAAAACAATATCATCGATTAGTTTTCCAATGAATTTAATGTTTGCCTATGATAATATTTTGGCCTTGTGTTGCATCCTGCTCGTGCGGAGGGGTTGGTATATATATATAATATAATAATATATAATATATATATATATATATACATACATGACACTTGGTTGGTTGTTTTTTTTTTTTTTGTTTTATGGCATATCAACCCTTTTAGGGCCATTCAATGCCGAATCCAACCATTTTGATAAACGAAGGACTCAGGTTATCTACAGTATCCGCTGTTTCTTAAGTGGTTACTCAATTAAGTATTGAACAGATTCATCGCTGCTTAACTTCGGTGATCAAGCGGGAACTGATTCTTTCAGCGTGATTTAACCGTAATATTATTGTTGGGGATTATTATTTAAGAAACTAGAAAAAGGAATTTGAGCATAAAGTGGGAGTTCCATTTTCTAATTTCACAAGTTATAAACTGATCCCCCTTTATTTGATCTCGCTCTTTTTCGAATTGAAGATGAACGCAATACTGACAAACATTCTTGTGGGATGGTTGATTTGTTTCACGGCATATCAACTCTTTTCGGGTCATTTAATGCTGAATCAAGTTATTTTTGATAAAGACAACATATGATTTAATATAATATTCGATGAATCTGCGTACAGTCTTACCAGTCGTTTTCCCAAATCATAGCAGATGTTTCCAAACCTGAACAAATGCGTATAATAAACCTTATCCAGGCATAGTGTCCCATGATGTATCGTTAATTTTTTTTCTCTCGTATACCTGGTGACCAATGAAGGTCAAAACGTCTAGTACACTGAAGTGCTTAATCATGTATGAGTGGAACAAGATTACTATTTAATCTATTTAATAAGGACTAATAAAACATTATATATATATATATATAATATATATATATATATATATATATATATGTGTGTGATGAGTCTAATTTTCAGTGTATGTATTACATCTGTATATTTATATATGTGTTATATATATATATATATATATATAATATATATATATATATATATATATATATTAATTTATTGCGAAGCATGAGTACAGTGGGAAATAAATGAAAACTAGGTAGGATATTATTTATTAAGTTCCATTTTAATTCATCCAAAATTTCGAGAGAATGAAGTTCTCTTTACTTTCTTTTTTAAACATGTATAAATACAATAATATATATATATATATATATATATATATATATATATATATATACATAATATAATATATATACTTATCAAAGTATACCAACAAAAAGAAGACACCCCAAAGAGAATATATATATATATATATATTATATATATATATATGTGTGTGTGTGTGTGTGTGTGTGTGTGTGTGTTAAGAAAAGGAAGTGAATCCGACGGTATGTAGTATATTAAGGAAAATTAAAAAAACGCAGGTTTAAATGAGTTAGGTGGTGAGTTTATTGGCCGACGCTGCAGTGTTTCGATCTATTAATTAGATCATCTTCAGAGCATTTGTTGGTATATGGAAGGTAATAAGAAATATTTTATCCTAGAATAACGAGAAAAGCAAGTGAGAGTCCTTGTTTATCAGTCTGTTTTAAATTTAAAGTTTGAAAAAAGAACGCTGAAAAAAAAAATATGTATATGCTCTAACCAGTCTGTGATGTTGTTAATTTTTAATACATCCCCTCAAAATATAGATATATCTTTCAATACATACATCCTGTTTTGACACTAAATTCAAACCTAAGTCTTCATTTCCTCTTCATATTTATTTATCTATTTATGCTTTGTCTTTAATTTTTTTATTATTTTTAACATTCTATTTTTGTGTATATATACGCGTTTTTATATATATATTCTTTCGGCATGTTACTATTTTTCTCCATTGTATAATGACTATCTGACGTGATGTGCTGTATTGTAGAGTCACCAGCTGAAATAAATGTATAATAGCCAAATGAAGATCTGTTGAGTTTTCCTATTCTATTGATAGTGTAAATATTCTTCTGTTATAATATTTCATTAATTATCAATATATTAAACACTCTTTCGGCCTGTTACTATTTTTCTCCATTGTATAATGACTATCTGACGTGATGTGCTGTTTTGTAGAGTCACCAACTGAAATAAATGTATAATAGCCAAATGAAGATCTGTTGAGTTTTCCTATTCTATTGATAGTGTAAATATTCTTCTGTATATAATTATTTCATTAATTATCATATATTAAACACTCTTTCGGCCTGTTACTATTTTTCTCCATTGTATAATGACTATCTGACGTGATGTGCTGTTTTGTAGAGTCACCAACTGAAATAAATGTATAATAGCCAAATGAAGATCTGTTGAGTTTTCCTATTCTATTGATAGTGTAAATATTCTTCTGTACATAAT
>CM042144.1:76861722-76866722 GCA_023376005.1 Doryteuthis pealeii
CTGTAAAAACCGCTGTTTGAAAGGTACCTTGGGCTTTTTTTCAAATTTGATCTTTATTATTTATTCTTCCCGTTAAAAACTGTTTATCCTTTTGCAGCTACTCAATTTTTTATTTACATTACCAATGCCACTGCAACGGAAAGTTTAAAACAACAACTGTACTATATATATATATATATATATATATATATATATATATATATATATATATATACGTTTTAAAAAACGTTTAAAAAAATCAGAATCCCCTGAAGATTCGCATTACTGCGAGAAACTGCAGTCGGAATATTTTAAGCTATTTTGTTTAATTACACATGTATAAATGAAAGAATGCTGCCCAAATACACACACACATGTGCACACGCGCACACGCATATATATATATATATATATATATATATATATAATATATATTCATCCATTCATAGACACCATATTTTGACGTATCGCGTCTCTTTAGTGTGGCTAGACATTACCAGATTACCTCCAGCAGGGATGGATACCCGATTGATTTATCATCAGTTGGGTTTCTTTACCCCACGGTCATCCGTGCTTAATCACTGGGACGGGAATTTTAACTGATAAATACATACATATGTTTATATGTAAAGGCCACCAGAGAGTCCTCCACCCGTTTTATAGTAGAGCGTTTCCTTTAAGCTTAGTCGGCGGTCGTCAGCGAAATTCTCAGTGTGTGTGTGTGACTCTGTGTGTGTCATGGTTTGCTAATTTCATGAATAACTTTCAAAGTCAAGAATAATTGATTCACACACGTTCTGTTTTAATGTAATCTAAATTAAGTGAAATGGGGACATTGCTCATCTGGTGTGTTGTTCATGTGGACAAAGGGCGGACAAGAGTTGCTACACTTTAACCCGAGGATTTTTTTTTTAAATTGAAAGGAACAGACAATAGTTTAAGGACCGGAAAAGTCATTTAGGAAAAGGTTTAGAGTCGTCTGATGGGATGGTGACGAAGAGGAAAATGTTAGTTAAGAAATGAGACTAAAGAAGATTATTGAAATTGAAAAATGGAAGATTGAAAAAGGGAAAGAGTGATTATTGGAGGATTGAATTGAAAGTTATAAAGAGAAAGGAAAAAAGAAACGAGTTTATTATATGAAAAAAAAAAAAACGGAACAAAGGAAGAAATTATTGAAAGTGTAAAAAGTTATAAGAAAAAGTTTAAAGGATCTAATATATCTTTAACGGACTAAAACGTAAAAGAAAAGTGTTATAGGTGATACACCTTATAAGACTAATGGAATGCGCCGACAGGTTACTATAAGTAACAGGGATAATTGTGGCTTAGCAGTAAGCCAATGCGAGTATGCCAATAACTCTGTTCGTCGGACGTAATTTCAACATCTCTCTATTGTATTTGTCTACTTTCTGTTAATATATTTTTCTACATTTGTTACCCGTCGTTTTGTTCTTATTTGACCCCTTAAAACCTCACAACAAAAAGAAAGCAATGTATTTGTACGTGGGAACTATTTGTTTATGAACATTTTATGTATTTGATTGTCACTTATAAATTGTCCAATTGGCGGAGTTTTTCATTTGCTTAAAAAAGGAAAACATTCCATATTTTCCCCCTGAAAGAAATTTTTCGTCGGAGAGTCATTTGTCGTAGCTACTCTGGAGCACATGACTGGATGAAGGAGTTTGAATAGATCGACAGACACTTCGTGACATTAATATATGAGAGGTGCACGCACCTGTGTTTTTGCGTTTAGGTAATAGGCACTCTTACTGAGTAATTATTTATGTTATATTTGCACATTGACGTTAAATATTGTAACGGGTCTGTGTATTCTGAAATTAAAAGATTAAAAGTATATTATAATTATCTGTTTTGTGAATTATAATATTCATACTCGCATCTCAGTTTCGTTATTTTTTCAAAAACAATTTATTCGAACAAAATAATGCTACAGCAAGTTTGTTGCTCAACTGGTCAAATCTGAAGTTAACTTATTTATTTTCTAGAGTAAAAAAAAATACCCGAAAAGAAACAGAAAAACAAAGGTAAGTAGCAGTTTCTTTAGCCAGCAAAAAATATTTTGCTTTGTTTTTTTGTTGTTTTTTTCTTAAGGAAAGAACGAAAAAGATTAAGATTAATATTTCTATAAAGGATACAAAATATATAAAGAATAAAAAGACTGGATAGAGTTAAGAGGCTTACTCTTATTCTACAGTCTATTTGTTTTGTATTTATAAACATTTATATCTTCTGGTTAAATAACATTGTTGTTGCGGGGTTAAAAGATTAAAATGAAAGGCACCAGAATGTCAGAATTTTTATTTCTGTTGCAACTCAGAGTTAACAGAGAAATAGGAAGAAACACAACGAGTATAAGGATAGCGGTAAATTGTTTAATAAGCAAATATATATTTGTTTTTTGTTTTTTTATTATAACCATTTAACTATATTTACATTTCAAAATATATTTTAGGCGCAATATTGAATTTAAATCTTCAACCTATTTACTTTTAAATTTCTAACGGCTGCATTCATGAAATTATTAGCAAGAGGTGTGAGATGAAATCGTTTCATTTTGTAGATTTTCTCATTTTATGTTTTTGGTCAGATAAGGTGGGTAGGTAAGTGTTAAGTATCTGGCCGCCATCCTTGGCCAGTTGTAAAGAACTTAAAGTAAATAAGTAAGTCCTGAGTTATAGAATCCTTTGGTAAGGGAATAAGTTCTGAGTTATAGAATCCTTTGGTAAGTGATTAAGTCCCGAGTTCTGGAATCCTACGTAGTGTAAAAGGTCCAGTGATATAATCCTATGTTCCGTTGTCCACGAAGATCCACAGCAATGTGCAGGTATGATCAGAACAGCCAGTATAAATAACAATATCAGCAGCAGAGCACTACCAGTGATTGGCCAATAGGTTGGTCACGTGGTTATCGCCGAGTCTATAAATAAGAGTAGGCATCTACCACACGCCTTATATGTCAAAATTCTCAACAGTAAGTGATATATTCTTTTAGATATTCTAAAATTACATTTTTTATAATAAGTAATTTTTTCCATTTAATTTTTTCTATATTTAATCATCATTTTGTTAAAAGTATGGCAGCATAAGTGTGGCGGGATTTATGGTACTTAGAGTCCCTTTGAGTGAGCAGGAGTGATTTAAGCTCCGAAACTGCGTTTAATTCAAGGATAATCGTTTGGAAATGACGTATTTTATGGTAATTAAAATAATAAATAATAACGCCTAAAACAGAGTCCGAGATTACACGGACGTTGTGTTCATACACAATAAAGATGAGCACAACAGTCCGATATATTATATTTATTCATATTACGCCTCATCTCATGAGTACACATAGATACATAATGTATTATTTTGTGTAAATATCACGTTTAAAAGAATATAATTAATATACGTGTATATTTATGTATGCATGTATGTATATCTTGCTTCTATGTATGAGTAAATATATGCCAGTAAATATATCACTTTTTTTCTGCGTATTTTTATCTGTGAAACGTATGACAATAACCAGAAATGTCACGATGCAAAACATTAATAAAAAACGGCACAATTATTTGGTATCTATTAAAGATTATTATTATCACATTCGTTTATATTATCATTAATCGTTTATGTATTTTTTTAATCTTGTACCCTTTTTTATTCTAATAAAAATTAGAAAATTACAACAATACAAAAATACGCTTAGTTATTTAGTAGTTTAGTTTTGGCTAGTTTAATGTCTTATCCAGGACACTCGTGTGTGGGGCTCTTACTCCTCTGCAGAGACACAGTCGACGTATTCTACAGCCCCAATTGATTCAAATATTGACCCTTTTTCAATTTCGTCTCGACTAAACTGGTACTTTTTGTATATATGTTTTGACCGTTGGTGGACTACTGGGTTCACATTAAATCATATTGGACCATAACATTAACCATAAATGGCACAATATTTAGCATTAAGCATAAATGGCACAAGGCGTAATCATAAACATTAAATAGCACAGTTTTTAGCATTAAGATTAAATGTCACAATGCGTAACCTTAAACATTAATGACACAATACTTAGCATTAACCATTCCTTAGATTGTGAGGACACTGTTCCGTCTTCAGGACTTGGACATGAGCGATGGCTGTTAGAGACGGATGAAGATTGAAAGAGAGAGAGAGAGAGAGAGAGAGAGAGAGAGAGAGAGAGAGAGAGAGAGAGGGTGCGGGTGAGGTGGGGGTGAGGAAAGGAGAGATAGTCAAGCGAATCATATATACCAAATGTGTAACCTTAGCCATAAATGTCACAATATTTAACGATCCCAATAAGGATCACAATGATATTTTTCGTTCATATCTATGTATCTATATCACTAGGGATTGCCCCAACCTATTGCCCTTATGGCAAGCCCCAACTCCTTTTTATCATATGGGTGCTAGAAGGCGGTGGCTGCGGGTCTACATGTCCTGGGAATGACGTTAAACTCTATATGATGGTGAGGGTCCAGTTTTGGAGGTTTGGGGAATATGGAGCACCCTTTCATTACCATTGCTCCCTGGTCCACTCTGACCCAGAGTGGTAGTACCTGTTAGGGTCCCATCTATGGGTTAGATAGAAAACATGAGTTTATAAATAAAACTGTATTATCCATTAAAAATGAAATTATTTCAAAACTTTCTTAGCATTAAACATTTTTTTACCAATAGAAGTATTCGGCATAAAATAACCCACGGGGTTGACATGCCGTAAAACCCAACCAACCAATCAACGTATCTATATCACTAGGATGTTGTTAACCTTACCCATTAATAACATAATCTGTAACCTTAACTATTCTTGATCTGTATCAATGTGTACATAGTGCAATGTGTAGCATTATCAATAAATGGAACAATGTGTAAACTTACTCATTTATAGCAAAATATGCATTACTAACTATCTTTAATGTGTATCCTAGTACAACGTGTAACATTACTTATAAATTGCACAATGTGTAACCATAGCCATTTATTGCAAAAT
>CM042144.1:76869222-76884222 GCA_023376005.1 Doryteuthis pealeii
TTAAGAAAGGACATGTTTTTCATTAACACCGTCAATATCCAGTTGTTTGTTAGGGGTTACGTTTAGGGTTAGGCTCAGGGGTTAGGCTTAAGCTTAGACATAGAGGTTAGGGTTAGGGGTTAGTTTTATAGTTTAAAAATAATCTAAGAATCGTCTGTTAAAACAACCAGATATTGACAGTATAAATGAAAAACGTCCTTTCTTATTGAGATCAAAAAGGGGTGCCTAAAGGTCATATGGTCAGTTTGATCTGTGTTGTGTAGTATTCTATAATGATTGTCCGTTAGTTCGTGTATATTGAATCCTATGATCCTTGTGTTTCCTCAGTGTTAAGCAGAATCATTGTTTGTTGGTTCGTACGTTCGTGTTAAGAACGGACAACTGAACGCCTTTCCACCAAGGCCTTTAAATGATTAACCAACCACGTATTCGAGCGTTTTGATTGACCGATTAAATCCAGGCGGCCTCGGAGGGTCTATAAATTTAAGTTGTGACCTTCAGCACACCTTATATACAATAGCTATTCCAACAGAGAGGCATCGGTGGCTATGCCCTCATATTTAAATATTTCTTTTACTTACTTGAGTTGCTGACTGTTACCCAACTTTCTTCTGTTTTTGTGTTCTTCCTTCTGTTGTTATCTTCATCTCTTCTTCTAACTTCTATTGTTGACTGGTCTGGTTCTTTGTCGACAAGATGTTGGTTCAATAAGGTTGCCATTAGTTCTCAAGAGAGACAACGTGCGGCTTTTATTTAGTGATCACCATTTTATTAAGAACCAGAAATTTCTCAACCGCACGTGGAATGAAGCGGGGTCGATGCTTATATTACATCTCTAGCTTAACTGACTAAACTAACTGCTTGTGTTCCCACAGTCTTCCAGCGGCCAGGGGTCAACTGGATGTTACTAAGCATCAATCATCTGTCTCCAATCCAGGTTTTCAACAACCTTGAATTCAAAATCTATCTCTACACTAACCGTCTAAAAAACGATAGTACTTATCAATATACAACAGTTTAAATTAGTTGGTTGGTTGATTGATTTTAACGGCATATCAATGCGCCTGTGGTTATGTCATGCCTAACGACTAGGAAGTAATATATGTTGTGCATTTATATTTATACTTTTTTAGTAATTGGTTTTAACAATGTGTTAGCACCATTGGGGATCATGTTGTATGGTATTGATTAAGTTAATATCTGTATTCTATGGTATGATTTCATTTCCCTCAAAAAGGACAGAATGTCTTCCATGTTGACATTCTCAAATAGATCTTTCATATTGATTGCATTAAAATAACGGTTTCCGATGTGAGCAAAAAACCTGTGTTCCATGAATAAGTGTTTAACAAAGGTGTTTGACATGTTTCGCGTTGTGGTTGTTGTTATTGTTTGAATATATAAGTTTAGTCTTGTATGACCAATGCGTAATCGGGACACAATGACTTGTTCCTTTCTAGACTTTCTTTAATCTGGTCTCCAGTCTCCCAAAGTGGGTTTGATTAGGAAAAGTTTATCGTGGATGTTGTTATTCCAGCTTTGTTGCTATTTTGTATAAAAGAATCTATTAAATTTAGGTTTCAAGTCAGTATATGGAATCTTGAACTTGTCGGGGATCAAATCTAGAGCCGATTTAGCTGCTAAGTCAGCTCTTTCATTTCCCTCACTCCTATGTGGCTTGGGATCCAGCATATCATAATCTCCTTAGAGTTAGACATCTAATCTATTCAGGAGTTTAAAGTTGAGAAGGTCTTCTAGTTTTCTATTTCTTAATGATCATAGGGCAGAGAGCGAATATGAGAAAATCATAAATTTATGTTTAACCATGTTTAAAGGGCCCACAATTATAGGCCCTGTCAGCGCTGTGTTGTAGAATACGCACAATGCACCTCTGCAGAGGGTTAAGCCCCCAATCCCTCTGTGAGGCCACTTTTTGGCCGTGGGTAGCAAACGTTTTAAATCCCGGGCAATGTTGGGTAGCTTTCCTTCTTACTAATAAATAAGTGTGATTTAACTGGTGTTAAAAGCTATATACTTTGTTTTTATTGGCATTACTTATTGAAAATTATTCATTTTGCCTTTTAACAGTGATTTATCCTGTCAGGTTGGGCCCTGTCACCAACTGTACCTCGCCCAATGGGATCACCTCTTGACCGTGGGTGGTGGCCTGTAATTCTGAAGGACGGGATCTCCGTGGCTGAGCAGTCCATGACATGCAAAATCCATTTTAGCCCTTACTTAGGCTAGACTGGCGGTCGGAATGGCTCCTTCTGATCAATCGGCTGATCACGTTAAGGCCTAGCATCTATATGACTGTCCTGATTATCCTGCTCTTATGGAAAACCCGCAACTCTTTTTATCATACATGTATTAGAGAGTTGTTACTAAAGGTCTTAGTGTTCTGTGCATGACGCTAAACCGAATCTAATGGCGAGGTTGCATTTTTTTAGTACTGGGGAGTATAGACTACCACTTCATTGCCATTACAACATCAACTATTGTTTTTTCTCAGCTGTCCGATCGAGAATAAGGTTCCAGGACTCTCCGAAGTATTCTAGCTGGTTTATGGTGTGAATGGTCCATTTTGTTTCTGTGATTTTCAATTCCCCCAATCTTTTTGCTAGATCTTTGTGTGTCGTTGTAGTGGCAGCAACTAGGGCTAGTATCACTGTCACCTTGGTGTGTTTTCAGTTCTCGTGCAAGATCCTAGTATTTAACATTTTGTTTTATTTTATTTTCCTTCTTAGGGTCATATCACGCTGAGAACACAGATTTTCGACTGATCACCAAAGTTAAGCAGCATCAAGCCAGGTCAGTACTTTGTTGGGTGACCGGTTGAGAATACCAAGTGATGTAAGAATTTTTAAGAGGCCAGTATAACTGAATCAGTAGAGCACCCGCCTCGGAATCGCAAGCTAATGGGTTTGATACCGGTCCCTGCCAATTCAACGCATGAATAGCACATTTCATATAATCTGATCTGTGCGGTAACGTGGAAAGTTGATGCTAGATGTGGCGGTCCACCTCACCCCCCCAAAAAAAAACAAAAAAAACAAAAAAAAACAAAAAACAAAACAATATCTCTGGTTTAGCGCTGGCGAAAAGTGTATAGACTCTCTCGCTGTTTGGCTGATACTGAAAAAGGTCATTCGACCATCTTTATTATCCTTCTATGGACCACCGGAACATCAGAATCAGCTAGACGACAAGTTATGTTCTTTTTAATTGATCATCCTGTTCTTATGGCAAACCCCCAACTCTTTTTATCATACATATGTTAGAGAATTGTTACTAAAGGTCTTAATGTCCTGGGCATGACGCTAAACTGAATCTAATGGTGAGGTTGCAATTTTTGAGTACTGCGACAAGAAGACCAGACAAATTATAATTTGTCTAGTCTTTTTGCCGAGATTGGATGATATATTTGTATCTTATATTGCCAGCGAATCTAATGTGTAGTAGTAGTAGTAGTAGTAGTAGTAGTAACAGCAACGGCAACAACAGTAGTTGTAGTAGTGTTGGATTTTTGTTTTTTATCATTAAAAAAATAGGGCTTTCCTTAAGGAATCTAGTCAATAAATCTCTTATTCAATTCTTTCTCTGTGAATGAATCTGCAAGATTTTAAAACGTGACTCTTTCTATAGACCCCCGAGGAGGTAACTTCTTTCAAGGTTCCTTTCTCTCCTTCATTTCAAGGACATACGTGTCACATTCCCACCAATAATACTACGAATTAACCGGTAAGAAGCCTCCCAAGATTTACAGAATCGTAAGGATAATTCAACATTTCCGGGACTCGTGCAGTCTTCATTGTTACACGGATTTCACATTATTGACTCCAAATCCCTAACAATATTCAAGAGTTTTACAATGATTACAGTCGTTAGTGTGATACAGTGGTTTGATGATTTCCCATTTACCAGAAAAAATTCTTATATTTGTAAAATTTATGGAAGTCCGTGGAATAATGCTAAGAGTTGTAAGAAAATAGACTTGTCGACCCGAGTCTATATCTTGGACGAGGCTCTTTGCATTTTACATAATGCCTTTAGGAAATGTATGAATGCTACTACTCCAGTCTAAGAAAGGGTAAATAGGGATTAAAGATACCAGTCCGTTAATATCTATCTATCTATCTATCATACCCTTAATATCTATCTATCTATTTATCTATCTATCAATTTATCATGCCTCCATATGTATGTATGTAAGTATGTATGTATGTACTCTTTGAACTTTTTAAACTTTTGATTTTTTTAAGAAAATCAAGCAACACGAGATTGTTGCCATCAACATGCATGAATCGTCTATCTATCTATCTATCTATCTATCTATCTATCTCAGCCCGTCAATATGTATTTATTTATCTATCTATCTCAGTTCACCAATCTCCCCCCTCTCTCTCTCTCTCTCTCTCTCTCTCTCTCTCTCTCTCTCTAGCTATCTCAGTCCGGAAATATCTATCTATCTATCTATCTATCTATCTATCTATATATATATATATATATATAATATATATATTTTCTCGGTCCGTAATATCTATCTATCTATCTATCTATCTATCAAAATCCGTAAATACCTATTATCTATCCATCTATCTATCTATCAAATCCGTAAATATATATCTATCTATATATCTATCTCAGCCCGTCAATATGTATTTATTTCTATCTATCTCAGTTCACCAATCTCTCTCTCTCTCTCTCTCCTCTCTCTCTCTCTCTCTCTCTCTCTCTCTCCTCTCTCTCTCTCTATCTATCTATCTCTCTCTCTCTCTAGCTATCTCAGTCCGGAAATATCTATCTATCTATCTATCTATCTATCTATCTATATATATATATATATATATATATATATATATATATATATATATCACGGTCCGTAAATATCTATCTATCTATCTATCCATCTATCAAAATCCGTAAATACCTATCTATCTATCCATCTATCTATCTATCAAAGTCCGTAAATATCTATCTATCTATATATCTATCACAGTCTGTCAATATGTATTTATTTATCTATCTATCTCAGTTCATCAATCTCTCTCTCTCTCTCTCTCTCTCTCTCTCTCTCTCTCTCTCTCTCTCTCTCTCTCTCTCTGCTATCCCAGTCCCTATATATATATATATATATATATATATATATATATATATATATCTCCGTCCGTAAATATCTATCTATCTATCTATCTATCTATTATTCAAAGTCCGTAAATATCTATCTATATATCTATCTATTTATCCCAGTCCGTAAATGCCTATCTATCTATCTACCTATCTATCTATCTATCTATTTATCTATTAATGTCCGTAAATATCTATCTATTTATCAATCTATCTATCTATCAAAGTCCGTAAATATCTATCTATCTATCTATCTTTCTAAGTCCGTTAATCCCACCCAGAGAATTTCATGTTTCATTCTAAAGAACAGATTCTGGTTTATGCATATACCATTTTGGTGTATGGTCAAAGTTTAGTTTATGCAAAATTTCCGTAGGATTATTATTATTATTCCTTTTGAGTTTTCACATCAGTGTTAGCTGATGGTCTTTCACTGGAGTCTGAGTGACAGCAAGTCTCCTCAGGTCTCCAGGACTCTTCTGAGTATTCTGGCAGATTGCAGCAGTGCAGTGTTCTGAATGGTTTCCTTTTGGGACTGTTCCAAGTGCACCAACTATAATTGGTATAACTTTCACTTTCATATTCCATAACTTTTTCAGTTCTCTGGCAAGGTCCAGATATTTGTCAATTTTTTCATTTTCCTTTAACTTCACCCTGTGATCCGCTGGCACTGCAAAATCCACCAGTTGACAAGTTCTTTTTTTTTTGTTAATCAACATTAGGTCTGGTCTTCTTGCTGGGATAAGGTGATCCGTTTTAATTTCAATGTCCCAGAGAATTTTGTGCGTTTCGTTCTCAAGAACAGATTCTGGTCTATGCATATACCATTTTGTTGTGTGGTCAAAATTTAATTTCTTGCATAATTCCCAGTGGATCATCTTCCCAACCCAGTCGTGTCTAGTTTTGTATTCTCGTTGTGCTAGTTTGCTACATTCACAGAGTATATGGTTAACAGTCTCATCTCTATTACCGCAAAGTCTACATTTACTATTCTGTTGGGTCTTATATTATTATTATTATTATTATTATTATTATTATTATTATTATGAACGGACAGAAATTTCAGCTTTTTATGTATTGATTTATTTATTCCTTAATTAGAATATACATTATCAGACAACAGGATTTTAATATAACAACCCTGGATTAGTTTCTATAAAGTTTCAATAATGTCTAACAGGATTCATTATTCCAATCCTTTATAATGTTAGAAGCAGCATTTTTAAATGGCTTTCTTGGATCTATTTAAATGAATGAAAGGTTTGTAGAAAGCAACACCGTCAAAGATAATTCGAACCAATCAAGCAGAAATTATGATCATTGTTTATAAGAGTAAATGTAGGAATCTAAATTACCCGCATCTAAAAGGAACAAATCGACGGTGATCACTATACAAAATAAAATTATCAACGGTGTTAAGTGTTTGAACGATATCCTTGGCCAGTTGAAAAGGACTTGAAGTAAGTAAGTCCTGAGTTATGAAATCCTTTGGTAAGTGAATAAGTCCTAAGTTATGGAATTCTACGTAGTGCCAAAGGTCCAGTGATATAATCCTATGTCCCGTCGTCCACGAAGGTTCAAACAGCTATGCGTAGCTATGACCAGAAGAGCCGGTATAAATAACAATATCAGCAGCAGAGTACTGACAGTGATTGGCCAAGAAGTTGGTCACACGGTTCCTGGCGAGTCTATAAACAGGAGTGGGCTTTTATCACACGCCTTATATTAGAAAAAATCTCAACAAACCGAAAACGCACATGATTACACTGGTTTACAAAAAAATATTTTTGTCTGAAGCAAGAATGTGGACAAGAGTTTTTTTTACTAATTTGGGTGTGCTGAATTCAAATTTATAAAGAGTTTTGCTCTATCATCTCTAGTTTTCTGTCGTTTGAATAGTCTCATTCTAGTATATACAGAGTATATACGTGCTTATTCCAACAGTTGCAGCAGCTTATTACAGATACAATAGGATAGATAAAGAACATTGACGGAATAAATATACTAGGATGACACAATGTACACAGTTCAGAAAGAATTGGCCTGTTGAGACATCCTCGATGTTTTGACGAGCTTGAAGCCATTGGAGAATATGAAAAAAAAGTAAAATTAAATCATATGTATGGCAATAAAATGTGCGTCATTGGAAATTGTAATAGAAATATATACCCAAAAGATTGTGTAACACAATTGTCGAGGGACACCTTCCTCTTGCGCTGCGAGGGACGACAGTCTCCTGCGCTGACTGCCAGTGCACTACTGGCTGTTGATTGAGACGTGTTGGCTACGCTTAACTGCCAAAATCTTATATATATATATATATATATATATATATATATATATGTATGTATATATATATATATATATATATATATATATGTATGTATATATATATATATATATATATATATATATATATATATATATATATATGTAATGCTATCACTTACATTTATTGCATAATAACTAAAAAAAAGACATAAGTCACACAATATTAGAAATTAACCCTGAATGCATATACGCCTTTATGTACAGTATGTGTACAAAATGTAAAGTATGCCTATCTAAAAAAACTAGAGGTGATGAGTAAAAACGGATTTCAAATCTGAATTCCGCACCCCCAAATTAGGTTAAAACAGCTATTTTTGTGCTTGCCTCAATTTCTTTATAAACCAGTGTAATCACGCTTCTCACATTACTCAGTGTTTCATAATATTCTTGATGCATTACGAACTTCTTGTATTTGCTCTTGCATCACCCTCTGGTTAAAAATGAGAGCGTCCAAATCGTCCAAGATAGAATGCAAAATTGTAAATCCTGATTATCTACGGTTGCTTATCCACCAAATTCTTATTTCTTATGATTGTCCCAACCTCAGCTAAATAATGGACCATTTAGTTTTTTATTATAGAGAAAGGAAATAAAGAAAAAGGATATACTACAGAAAAATATAGTAAGAAAGAAAGAAAGACTGTAGGAGAAAGATAGAAAGAGGGGATAAGCCCGCAGAAGCGATAACGCTAATCTTTTTCAATCGAACACAAGAAAAGAGGAACGGAAGGAAAGAAAGAAAGAAAGAGTGAGAGAGTTAAATCAAGATTATTATACTTTTTACATATTGAACTGTTTTAGTAATGCAGTTTTCTGGGTGGTCTGAATTCTTCCTCTGATTTCCAGGTCCTGAAGTCTTTTTCCAAAACTTTTTTGTGACCATTCCTAGTGCACCAACTATAATCGGTATCACGTTCACCCTCAGCTTTTTCAATTCCCTGGCAAAGTCCAGGTATTTATCGATCTTTTCGTTTTCCTTCATCTTCACCCTCTGATCTGCAGGAACTGAAAAATCTACGAGATGACAAGTTCTCTCTCTCTCTCTCTCTCTCTCTCTCTCTCTCTCTCTCTCTCTCTCTCTCTCTCTCTCTCTCTTGGCAGCGCGTGGTGTAATGGTTAGCGTCGTAGAGAACTAGATAACGCTGTTTGCATTTCACGTAATACCCTTGCCAAAGGTATGAATCCAAGTACTTTAGCACTGGGTAAATAGTTGGACAATCCGGGCTCTTTAATCATAGCTAGGTAACAAGTCTCGGAGAAGGGAAACTCTGAATTCAAACCTGTTAAACTCTAAGAAATTAACCTTGTGTCGCATCCTGCTCGTTCGAGGGGTCGATAAATAAATATATATTGGTAATGTTTCAAACAGATTTTCATTTTATATTTCCCCCAGATATCATTATATAGAACCAGCAAGATTATGCGGCCTCTGGGCATAATTTTTTGTGTTTTAATGTAATGAAATATATTAGATTGGAAATACTAACGAAAGTAAATATACAAAAAGATTACACTTAATTATATTTTAATTAGTTTCTATATCAAATCATTCATGGTATTGATTTTAATACGTTCGAGAATATAAAAAAATTAGATTAGTGATCAATAACACTAAGTGATTATTATTAAACACGGGTTTGTCAAAACCATTAAGCTCATTAAGCACACCATATATTATGTAAACCTTTATTTGTAAGTGACAGACATTGCAGGATTTTAAACCCAGTAATAATATGGGCTGTTTTGAGGCAAATTTAACTGTCAGTTTCAGTTATAGACTGACAGACACCGGTTCTCGATTATAATAAGATTTATAGATTTCTATTTTCTTATTTTCAGCAAATATATTTTAATCCTCTTCAATTATATTCTTAATATAAAACCAGAAACATAACTATTTGCTGCTGATGGTAATCTGATAAACAGTCACATTGGAAATTAAAATTCAATATAGAAAAATGTAAAGAACTGCGTATTGGATCCCAAACATTAAGGTTGCATATAAATTGAACAACAGGTTGGTTGGTTGGTTGAATTTTATGGCATGTCAACACGTGTTGAACTATTTTCTGTCGAAGACGTTTTGTTTTGATGATTCTTGATGCGTATTTCTAAAACATATTTTTAAATCCAATATTTAGATTCATGATTTTTTCATTTACTAATTATGTGACCCTAACAGGTTCTACCACCCGAGTCTTGGTAAACCTGAAAGTGATGGTGATGAAGGGGTAGCCACACTCTCCAGAACTTCAGAATTGGAACTTCACCATTAGATGCTATTTAACGTCATACCTAGAACACGAATACTCTTAGCCACTGCCTTTTAGCGCATATATGATAAAATGGTTGACGTTACCAGCAGAAACCTCTGAGGGGGCTTCTCCATCCGCCAAAATAGGGCCCAAAGTGAAGTTTTGTATGTCATGGACTGCTCAACCACCAGGATTCCATCCTTTAGCATTATGAGTCACCACCCACAGCCCAGAGGTGTTCTATCGGGGGATTGTATATCCTTCTGCTGAGGTAGAGTCCGTGTATTCTTCTGTCCCTGCTGACAGTTGATAGCCTAATCGGTTATTAGTAAGTAGTGCTCAATATCATTGATAGAGCAAGTATATCTAAGTTAGATGTTATATCAATTATATATATATATATATATATATATATATAAAACTAAACAAAAGACACTTATATATTCATACATTAAAACAATACAAACCATCCTTGAATAAGATTAATTTTGAATGCAGTAGTTACATTTTAAAATGCCTATAAGGCTTTTCCTACCAATTCTCTTCTTTCAGTCCCCAACCCCTTAATATAATTTCTATAAGTTCCCCTCCTAGTTACTCACATTACTATTAACTTGAAAAAAAAACTGGAACACAATTACATCACCCTTGATGATGGCAATTCGAAGTGCCCAATGTACAGGGAATAAAACCTTTAGTGGACTAATCCACGGATTCCATCCAAATGTAAAAAGGTTGGACAGAAAGCTTAAAAAGATCGGTAATAAAATTGTTAAACAGGAGACAAGTCTATTGTTTAATTCTGCATGTATAAATGAAAGAATGCTGCCCAAATATATATATATATATATATATATATATATATATATATATATATATATATATATATATATATATATATATATATATATATATATATATATATATATGGGGGGGAGCGTGCGTGAGTGAGCAAATTTAACAGAGTTTACCTGCAGAATTAAGTTTTTAAACGCAAATTTGAACGGAATGAAATGACATACGTAGTTGTATGATTAGGAAATTCATAATTCTTAGAAAACATGAGATGTAGATTTTTAAAAAAAGGATGCATATATTTGAGGATATTATAGCAAATTCAGATATATACTTATAAACCAGTTATAAATCATTTTAAAAGTCAGCTCTTATCCAACAAAATAAAATCCGCTTCATTCTTTACTTCACATAAATAAATATGACATTAAACCTTTAGAGGATTGTGATGTGAAAGAGTTCGATGATAGTTTTAATCATCTGTATTCATGAGATTCATGTAGATCACAAGGGACCACTTGAAATTATAAGATAATAACAAGTGAAATCAAAAACACGATCAATCATTTGTGATTATATTTATAGCACAGGACTCTTTTCTTTATGGGGGATGATTTCTAAAATTGTTCGTGCAAATGTCTCAAATAAAAAGAAAATTACACACACGCGCGCGCGCACACACACACACACACACACACACACACACACACTCACACACACATATATACACACACATATACACACACAACACACACACACACTCACATACACAATAAATATTTATAGAAAAAACAAACAAATGATGTTATAATTCGCTGACAGAAATCTGTTTCGACCTTTTATTAAAGCAGTCTTCATCAAGACTGAAATGTTTATGATAAAAAGACGGTGTGAGTAAACCGTTACAAAAGTGGTTCAAACGAAAGTTCGTGTTTTTTTAATTTTGAAAATGCATATTCTGTTTTAAAAATAAGATACATTTTATTTTTAAAAGAAACAGAAAAATTATAATCCACAAAGAAAACTCAAAAGAGTTTGATGTAAATATAATAAAAAATGTATAAAAAAGTATCAAAAAGTTCATGATTCCAGCCACTATATATATATATACATGTAGAATTAAACAAAAGACACATCTCCTGTTTAACAATTTTATTTTTCGAGTTTTCTGGCCAATTTTTTAATATTTGGGTGAAATTTGTGGATATGTCAACCAAAGTTCATGTCCCGAGTACTTTCGGCACTTTGAAGAGCCCTCATCAGGGTGATGTGTTTCAATTTGTTTATTTTTTAAAATTATATTAATGTGGAGGCTGGAAGGAGAAGAATTTATGATAAAGGTGTTATAGGAATTTTAAAATGTGTGTACTGCATTGGAAATCAATTTTGTTTAAGGGTGGTTTGTATTGTTTTATGTATAGAGCTTCTAATATTTGGAGTTTTTGTATTGTATTGTGTTGTTCTGGTTCCAACGGGAGAAAATTAAATATTTTATAAAAAAAGAAGGTCCGCAAAATGGATTATGGTTTTTAGAAAATGTTTTTATTATTGTCATATTACATATGCGACACGTGTTTCAAATCTTCTGGTATCTTCTTCAGGCTTTGATGAATAATATGAATATATATATATATATATATATATATATATATATATATATATATTATCATTATTTCAATTTCATCTGATTATTCTAATAATAATAATAGCGTAATCCGTAACCATTTTTGATAAACTGACCGAAACACATGTGTAAGTAATATCGATTAAAGTGATATCGATTAAATTCATTTTATCCATCTACAGTTCTTTTCTTCACTCATTTTTCCTCATATATATATATATATATATATATATATATATATATATATATATATATATGTGCTGTTATGGGTACAACGAGAGAAAATTAAATATTTATAAAAAAGAAGTTGCAAAAAATAGATCATGTTTTTTTATGTATATGTATATATAGTGATGGTAATATATATATATATATATATATATATATATATATATATATATATTATATATGTATGTCTGTCTGTCTGTCTGTCTGTCTGTCTGTGTCTGTGTATTTTTGTGTAACTTAAAGAGTTGAAGAATTATAAATGTTAAAACTTTTGCGGAGCATTTCTCCGACTAGATTTAAAACCTCTCAATGGACGAATAATCATAACCTTCTTAGTACCTGGTTATAATGACACAACTTCTAGTAAGTCGCTGGAACGATTGTTTTTCTTCGCATCATTCTGCTAAAGAATGATATTATCATATCTCAGGTTGCATTACCGGATCCGTTGGTGCGTGTGACTTCGCATTACCACGTGATATTACGGCCGTAACCACGGTTATCCTGTTTACTGAAACGCCTGCTCCGTGCGCCGGCCCATAAAACAAAATCGAGCGCCTAGCGACGTTTCTCAGGATACCAGCGATGGCCGATCGGGAGAAAATTGATGAGCGGCTATAAATTTGGTGTCGACTTTGCTGGATAAATCGAGAAGAACAATTACTTCTCTTAGGAAATCCACAACTTTTCTTCTCTCTCTTTCTAGCACACACTCATCTGCTTTTCCCGTTTGTTAGAGTGTAGATGTAAGAGAAAGAATTGGACGACAACGAAAACGACAACTCTCTCTCTCTCTCTATCTCTCCTCTCTGTCTCACCTCACTCTACTCTCTCTTTTTCTCTCCTCTCTCTCTCTCTCTCTCTCTCTCTCTCATAGACGTGGTTATCTTTGTGTCTCTAATTAGCTGTGTCATCCTGTTGCTATCACGTGTCATTGATCCAATTGTCCGGCTATTAGCTGTCTTTCTGTCAAAACCACTAGTGCTGACACAGCGTTCTATTTCAGACGACATCTTGTCAACACTTAAAAGTTAAATCTCTCTCCTTTTCGCGCGGGATACCACTATGCATTCATCTGTCTGTCACATTTCTTTTTCTTTCTCTTTTATTCGTTTCTTTCTTTAATTTCATACACTCGCAACTCTGCACGGTCAATTATTCATTCTCACGTCTGCCAATTAATGTTCTTTCTGAAGAAAATTCATTTTCTTTCATAACAGTATTAAACCAAATCATTCATTTTCGTTTCTTGTTTTAGTACTTTCTATAGTTTTAAATCCTGTTTTACAGTAAATTTATTACTAGAAGGACATGTGGATAAACCATATTATGATGATTTAATTTTTACAACGTTTGAGATGTTTACTTAAGAGCTGTTGCAAAATATTTTAATATGTTGGTTGGTTTGTTGGTTGGATTTTACAGCATGTCAACCCTTGTTGGGTTATTTTATGTTGAATACGTTTATTTTATACATTCTTGATGAGTTCTAAATTCTTTCTAAATTCAATTTTTTTAAATACATTTTTTCAAACTCATTTTTTCTATTTAACACATAGATGATACCCTAACTGGTACTACAACGTCGGGTCAGAGTCAGTCTGGGAGTAATGGGGATCAAGGGGTACTCAACTCACCTCAGAGCTAAGAAATTGGAATTTCACCATCATATTGAGTTTAATGTTTTACCCAGAACACTAAGAGCCTCAACCACCGCTTTCCAGCACATATCTGTTAAAACGAGTGGGGGTTTGCTATGAGAGCAATAAGGTTGGGACAATAATATTGGTGCTAGGGTTTGTCATAACGAGTCTATTGATCGGAGGGGGCCTCTCCGACCGACCGTCTAGCCTAAGTAAGGACCTAGGTGAAGTGTTATATGTCATGAACTGATCAGCCTCTAGGTTTCTATCGTTAAGTATCATGCGTCGCCACCCTGCGTCAATCCGATTGATGGATGGTCTTACCCGTCTGCAAAGGTGCAGTCTGTGTATACTAAAGACCTAGCCGACAGGACTGGCTACCACTGTGAATTCATCTGTTATACTTGTTTTTTTAACAGGAAGCGCGTGGTGTAATGGTTAAAGTCATGGGAAATGGACTCGTCGCCCCGAGTTCAAATCCTGGACATGGCAATTATTTCACTTAGCGCTAATACCCTTGGGAAAGGTATGAATCCTACTCTCTCTCCAGCTATGGGTAAATAGTAGGGCAGACTGGGCTCTTTAACCTTGGTTAGGCAACCGGTCTAGGAGAAGGTAAACTCTGAATTCAAACCTGTTGTACTCCGCTTAAGAAATTGACCTTGTGTCGCATCCTGCTCGTGCGGAGGGGTTGGTAAATATATATATACTTGTTTTTTTTATTTCTGTTTTCTTTGTTGTTTTCTTTAATTTCATACACTGGCTATTGTGTACGCGCATCTGTTCTTTCTCTCGTTTGCCAATTAATCTTCTTTCTGAAGATTCTGATGATTCATTTCATAACTGATTTAAACAAATGGTTTATTTTCCTTTCTTATTTTAGTATTTTCTATGAGCCGCACAAGAAGGCTGCGTGCAGTCTTGAACACGTTTTGGAAACAGCACCCCACTAGGAAGCAGCTGTACAGCCAACTGACCCCTATCTCACAAACCATCC
>CM042144.1:76889222-76936722 GCA_023376005.1 Doryteuthis pealeii
AAACCTCTTTTGAAAAAATTAATGGTCAACGTATTGAAGACGCAGTGTTTGGAAAAATATTTAATTACTTTAATTTTAAGGGTAAATGCCGACTAGACGTCTGTGATTCGAGTACTGGGCATCTGTGTGGTCCGGAGAAGATGGGTGGGGAAGGAAATTTGACATAAATACAGCTAAACTCGAGCACTAAGGCAGTTAGAACTCGGGCCGTTGAGGTGTTATGGTCGCCGGTAGGGACAGCCAGTAGCAGCCAGTTGGATAGACAGCGAAGACTCACACACCCCTTCTTCCATCCACGTCTTGTTTACAAACACTTGTAGTTGTTGTTTGTTTTTAATCCTTGTGAGCCTGTTTCTGACTCATGCCCTTAAATTGGCCAGCGCGGAGCGTTACAACGTTTGGGGTTCTGGACATCGTGCATTGAAGGTGCAGAGCGCAGAACAGGTAGTCTCACACTTGTTTTTAATTAAATGAACTACAAGACATTTTTTGTTGCTTGATCAAGCTTTTATTCTATCTTTATACCCATATCACCGCGCGGGGATACCGGCCTCAGCACGTCTAAACTCTTTGACGGCCATGCTGTATCTCATTCTTTACACTCTCACCCCTTCTTTCTCCCCCATTCGCCACGTACCATTCCTCGTCTAATTAAAACCGTGCCACGCGACTATGCTGACATTATCATTCAAATTTTGAGGTTCCAACACACACAGCACCACTTAAACTTTTCTGTAACTAATCTGGTCACTCATACCACCCTCAAGGTTCCATGCCCATTTGTAACATCTACCCATGTCTGTATACCCATACTAGCAAGACAATGCGACCTCCGGATGTACATATTTAAGTTTTAATGAAATATATCAAATTAGAAAGACTAACGAAATTAAGTAAGAGCTAGGACTTGACGTGACCAGCCGATTGTCTAGCCTATATCGTGTCATGGATTGCTCAGTAACCAGAATAACGTCCTTAAATATCAGAGATCGCCACCCATGGCCAACAGTTGGTCCCATTGGTGGGGATCTGATTCTCTACAGAGGTGCAGTCGGCGTATTCTACAGCCCAAGCCAAAAGGAGTGGAATAAATATAAGAAACCCATAACATCTTTATAAAATAGTTAATTGTTCATAACCTTCATACATTTACAGATTAAGATTTTTATATGCAAGAATATGCGCCCTCTGGCCGTAAGTATCTAAGTTTTAATGTAATGAAATATACTATATCAGAAAGACTATCAAAATGAAATAGCAACGCATGTAAAAAGATTACACTTATTTTAATTATATTTTGATTGTTGTTTTTTTTATATAAAATCGTTCATACGATTGATTTTAGTACGTTAGAGAATAAAACAATAATATTAGAAATCAATAACACCAAACAATTATCTATTAATGCCAGTTTTCTTAAACCAGTATGCAAATTAACACACCATATATTATGTAAACCTTTATTTCTTAGTGATATATAAGGAACATTGTAGGAATTTAAAGGCACTAATAACATGGGATGTTTTCAGGCAAATATACCTCACATTTTCATAGTGACATCGTTAAATAATATGATTTAGTCTATTCTATGTACTAATGATTTTGATTATAAATTCTCGTTGATAAACTTATGCAATTCTAGAGCATATTGTGACGTGAAGAGTGATGTAGTTTCGGTTAAAGACATACACTGAATCTCCATTATAATAAGAATGTAAGTGAGATCGAAATTATATTTCTTGAGATTGGGAAAGTTTGTGGTTTTAATTTGTGCCATTTAGTGTTGGGTAAAACAAACAAATGAATATATATATATATATATATCTGTATCCAATTTATTCACAGTTAGATTTTCAATGAAAAATGGAAATGTGTAAAATGAGTACCAACTCTGAGACCGGTACTTGATTCTTTTGCTATAGGAATCATACAGGTAAAAAATAGCAAGAGCATTTGATGGATATTTAGTTGAAAAAACTTAAGTTTTTGTATTTTTAGTTTCTTTTTTCTCTCGATCCTTTTGAATTGAAAATATTTTTAAACATATGTATTTTACCCCAACTGGCTGTACTGTTACACAATGGGTGGGTGGCCTATTAGTTGTGCATGGTTGTGTGAAATTTAAAATTAACAAGTAATTTTGAGTCATGGAACATAACAAAAAATGGTAGACATGGTTTGACCTTTTGCCGACCTTGTTATCTAATTTCTGATTGGTCGGTTCAATCGTGAGAAGAGGAAGTAATGTTACACAGTCAGTCTGCACTCGCAGACCGGAGAAGATAGACGGAAATGGCATCTCATTGGCATAAACATTTTCCTCTATGCATGCAGTTATATTGGGCTATTAAATAATAGGGTCTCAGTTGCTCAGTTGTTCCATATATTCTCTCTCCAGCTATGGGCAAAATAGTAGGTCAGACTGGGCTCTTTAACCTTGGATAGGTAACCAGTCTAGGAGAAGGAAAGCTCTGAATTTGAAAATCCTGACATCAGTCGTTGACTGGGTTTGTGACATTCCTTGCACCAATTCTTTCCGATCGACTGTGCCTAAAATTGCAATGGCCCAACACAAGTCTTCCCCACTATAAACAAAATAATGTGTAGGTTGTTCATTGGATGAACACTCATACGACGAAATTGAGGAGCGACTCCATTTCATTTCCATTTTGTTCACAGAATCCAAAACAAATGACTTGTTGGGTTATCTATAGACGGGGCTTTTTAACCATGGTTTGATAACCAGTCTAGGACAAGGAAAACTGCTGAATTCAAAGCTGTTTAACTCCGCTTAAGAAATTGACCTTGTGTCGCATCCTGCTGGTGAGGAGAGTTTGGTAAAATATATAAATATATATATATAATATATATATATATATGTGTGTGTGTGTGTGTGTGTGTGTGTGTCCGTGTATATGTGTGAGTGCCCACGCGTATGTGTGTTGGTCAATGACACCTATATGATGAGACATCATTATATTCTTATCTTCGACATAAGGGACGTGAAGTGACTCATTGATCAGAGGTCAGACATACATATATGTTCTAACAGACATAAAATATATTTTTGCGGTTTGTAGAGTGCATGTTTGCACTTATACATTAAACTGAGTGTATATGTACCTGTGTGTGCAAATATTTATATCTGGGTAATGTTCGTATATATATATATATATATATATATATATAGAGAGAGAGAGAGAAAGAGAGAGAAAATTGTGTATATGTGTGCACTTATATATATATTATGTTGTGTGAATATGTGTCTGTCCAAATATTTGCAATATTTGTTAATGTTTATATATATATATATATATATATATATATATATAAACATACATACACACACACACACACACACACACACATATATATATATATATATATATATATATATATATATGATTGTATTTAGTTCTGTATTTGTGTGACTTGATCATTTATTCTTTTCCACAAAAGTCAAAGCTTTTAGAGTGGCCAACCGGGGTGACGAATGCAATATAATCTCCTGTGCACAGCTTGAACTTATCGATTAGTGTAGAGTGTCGATCAGTTGACTTTTCCTATCATAAGTACATAACATATACAATCACAAATTTTGAAGCACAGAGAAACTTTTTCTAAGAACAATGATACATCGATTCACATATATCTTTTCATACATGAATGAGTATTATTACAAATAACCACACACATATATATATATTTATCAACCTCTCCGCACGAGCAGGATGCGACACAAGGTCAATTTCTTAAGCGGAGTTCAGCAGGTTTGAATTCAGGGTTTTCCTTCTCCTAGACCGGTTGCCTAACCAATGTTAAAGAGCCCAGTCTGCCCTACTATTTACCCATAGCTGGAGGGAGAGTAGGATTCATACCTTTCCCAAGGATATTAGCGCTAAATGAAATGCAATTACCACGTCCAGTATTTGAACTCGGAGCGACGAGTCCATTTCCCATGACTTTAACCATTACACCACGCGCTTCCTACACATATGTAACCACACATATACACGCAGCATCTATACTCTCCAAATAATAGTTGAGCTTTTTGTTCATTACTCCTTGATATACGAGGGTGATTCAAAAAGTAATGCCTTTTTCTTTATTCTATGTGAAGTTTTTTTTTATAAAACTAAACCTCCATTGAACTCTAACGAGGCTCAGAGCAAAACCCAATAAGCCAATCGACAATGTACTCCTTCTGTATGACAATGCTCGACCACACACAGGCACCAGGAGAAGGAGAAAATCCCCTTATTCCGGTGGACAACTTTACCGCTTCCTCCATACTCACCAGATTTAGCGCCTTCAGACTATCAGCTCTTCGGTCCCACGAAAGAGGGTTTGAAAAGCAAACATTATTCCAGTGACGAAGATGTAAAATCTGTAGTGAAGAATTGGCTCAAAGAACAGCCAACATAATTTTACGAGGCGGGGATACGGGCTCTCATTCGAAGGTAGAACATTGCTATTGAGAGAAATGACAATGTGTAGAAGTAGGGATGTGATCCTAAGAGGACCAGGTTCTTTTTTATGTATGATACATGTTCCTGTATTGGTAATTATACCTGTGCTAAAAAAATGGTATTACTTTTTTATTCACCCTGGTATCTGTATACCAAAGACTAGAAAGGAGTTTGGAAATCTTTTATGTTAAAACTAATAATTCAATATTTTTGTGTGAATTCATGATACGAGGCGTAATATAAATAATTATGATATTTCGGACTGTTGTTCTCATATTTACTGTGTATTAACTGTAATCTCGGGTCAGATTTAGGTGTTTTTTTATTTGTTATTTTAATTACCTTAAAATAAGTCGGCTTCAGACGATTACCCATGATTTCAAATCCAGTTTAGGAGCTTAATCGTTCCTGCCCACGCAAGGGTGCTCTAAGGAGTATAAATGCCACTAGCGTTAAGAAAAAATAAATAGAAGTGACTTATTCCAAAAACTGAAATTTGAAATTATCGTAAATAATCTTCTGCCCAAGAACATAAAATGAGAAGGCCCACAAAATGTAACAATTGCATCTTATTACCTCCTGCTAAGATATTCCATGAACGCAACCGTAAAAAATTTAAAAGGAAATAGTCTTGAACATTCAAAATAAACTTTATGATTTTTTAAGTGTTAAGTGCCGTGTGAAAAGGTATTTTTATTGCGTGTAGTCTTGACAATAAGTGGCTAACATGCTGATTTGAAACCAATGGTAACAATCGCACCTTAAATGCATTGTACACTACAATGCATAAATAAATAAATACATCACTTACACCCGTAATCTAGCAATTTTTTTTCAATTCTCCAATACTAGAAAAACTCTCTCTCTCTCTCTCTCTCTATATATATTATATATATATATATATATATATATATATATATACCAACCCGTCCGCACGAGCAGGGTGTGATACAATGTCAATTTCTTAAGCGGAGTTCAACAGGTTTGAATTCAGAGTTTTCCTTCTCCTAGACCGGTTACCTAACCAAGATTAAAGAGCCGAGTCTGCCCTACTATTTACCCGTAGCTGGAGGAAAAGTAGGATTCATACCTTTCCCAAGGGTATTAGCGCTAAGTGAAATGTATATATATATATATATATGTGTGTGTGTGTGTGTTGTGTGTGTGTGTCTGTGTGTGTCTGTGTATCTGTATCTGTTTGTGTAGGTGACAAATGTGTAAATGATCCGAAAGCATGTTGAAAAATGAGTGAGGGCAAACAAAACATTATGACGTAATCTCTTTCGTATGTATATTTTTTCTCGTATTACTCGCTTAACAAACTGACGTCAACAGAGGATATTTGTTACCCTGAAGAAGATTAGAAACGCATATCTAATACAGATTTATTTTGAATACTAAGAATCCATAATTGAAACACTTTTATAATACCTATAATATTTACTTTTGGGATTTTGTGTAAGGCACGGGCTGAGAAATGAATAAGAAACTCAGTTAGTTAATCTAGACTAGAATGAGTCGGTCTAGATTAGCTTGACTAAGGAAGGTAGAACTTACGAAATATAGAATGAAATAAAATGAAACTTAACACTTTAACACCAACTGAGTTTCCTATTCATTTTACAGCCCATGCTTCACACAAAATCCCCAAAAATAAATATCACAGGTATATATAAGATACATATATACAAATATGATATATTCACACTTAAAAAATAGACCCACCATATATATATATATATATATATATATATATATATATATATATATATATATATATACTTCGCAATGCTATTACTAATAATACATCCTGACATTCCCAAGCATCTGACTCGGTCATAGCCGAACATTTATCTATAAATGCTTATAGAACCGATTATTCAGACGAGTGCTTCTTCGTTTTGCACAAAGCCAGGTCTAAACAGCACTTAACCATCCTCGAAGCTGTTTATATTTCTTTTTTCCGACCTACTCTGTGCAAACAAACTCCAAAACACTCTCTCTATTTACTGGGAGACACTTCTAACCCTGCCTCAACCAAGGGTTCATACATACCCCCTTTCTTCCCCCCTTTTTCATTTATTTGTCCCCCTCTGGCCCACCCCTATTCGTTATTATGAATTTCTTATAAAATCTGACTTTTATTCGTCGCCGGTGTATATAATTGAAAAGTACTGGTCGAAAAGGCCTTCGTGTATCCCCCTTTATTTTATATTTCATTCTGTAATAAAATATTACCTCCCTAATTACATATGATTTCTCCACTTCTAGTGTTATATAAGTTCTCCTGTACCAAATCTCTCTCTCTCTTCTCTCTCTCTCTCTCTCTCTCTATATATATATATATATATATATATATATATATATATATATATATATATATATATATAACACAAACATAACAATCCATCCGCCACACCTAACACTCGATAGCGCTAACATCATATACTATATATGCTGCACACAATGCAGAAATAGTGGATATGTGGGAGAAACATCAACACCCTTTAGACTAAGACTAAATAACCACAAATCCACTATAAATCTCAAATCCCCTCATAGCACTTCATTTTAACACCTTATCACACAACCTTACACACCTCAAATGCATTTTATTAGAACATGCATTTCCAACAACGCAATCTAGAAAACAATCAGAAACTAAATGGATTCTAAAATTACAAACGCATGTGAAGGGATTAAACGCAGACATCGGAATTCTCCGTTATTATAAATATTTCACAGACGCTGCCACTGTCGATAACAACAGAGACAAGGAAGCCGTTAAACATTAATAACACGCATTTGATAAAGGGTATCTAACGAACCTGAAAATTTATGACAAAAATAATTAAAAGGTAAGTGAATCCAATACTCCACAATATCGAGTTCATTCATTTATTTATTTTTAATGCTTCATAAGAACGCCCAATTTAAAAAAAACATTTTTAAATATATATATATATATATATATATATATATATATTTAAAATAGCATTTAGAAATACCTGTACGTTGTTAGGATTCATAGAAATGAAATATATCTCATCGCTTCGTAGAAACTTCGTTATTCTCTATTCTACGTTTCAGTACCACATAGATAAAGCTCGTTTTATACCAATCTTCCGAGTTATCTTACTGGAAGACATGTCTGTATAGATCTAGTTGATAGGTTCCATCTGACATCACGAATGACCAGCATCCAGATGTTGTTAGTTTGCAGATGAGAAAACAATCTGAAAATTTCGCACTTTATTCCATGTCGGCTCACCGATTTTTAGTCGGTCGTCTCAAGGATCTGTAGGCTGTGTCCACTTACAGATTGCGCGGTCTGTCGCCCACCGGATTGTGTGCCACCTGATCCATTATGGCCACTTTGAGAATTCGCACTTGGGTGTGGCAATCTATTACACAGGAATGGACAGATTAAAAGGAAACTGAAATTGCTGAGAAAATCATCACCGAGTATTTGGACGATATGAACGATAGGAGATGATACATGATAATCCACTCCCGTTACGTGATATGATATACGATGTGACCAAAATGTATATATATATATATATATAATATATATATATATATGAGGTAAAATATGGGGGAATGAAAGAACATAACTTTTCTACCTACCTCCCTCAACTCCCATCTGATTTCCTTCTCATCTTCCCCAAAGATTTCCCCTATAACCAATCAAATCTTTCCCCCACCACAAAACTTACCTACATACCTACTTCCCCCTTCTATAAAACACTTGTATGATCCGAATAATTCAATAAAAGCTGAAGAAGCCGAGTTCAATTCTCCAGCGAAATATACTACACACTTTTGTCTGAGTTTTGGTCTTTCATTCTTGATATTTTACCTCATTCTGTCGATTCATTTCAACCCCCCTTTTATCATATATATATATATATATATATATATATATATATATATATTCTTTGTTGGGGTACCAAGTTTCTTGGTACAAGGTGATTATAGGCTAGTCCTATTCTCTACCAGTAGTTAGTTGTAGAGGTAGAGTTCAGGTTCCGTTTGAGAGCTCAATGCTTAATTTTGATAAACAGAGCAAATTTATTTGTGAATAAAAAGGCCTTAAATACCAGGGGTATCGTGATTATGGACCATTTCCACTCGTGGGTATCTGAGGCCCATCGAACCTCGTCAGATCACGTTTTTATTTTATTCACACTGGGCTTTTCTTTCCCGAACAACTCTAACATTCTACCATTGCAAGAAAGGTCCAACCCAGAATCATCCTAATACCAACTGACCCGGTAACCCTGCTATACACACACACACACACACACACACACACACACACACACACACACACATATATATATATATATATATAATATATATATATATATGTGTGTGTGTGTGTGTGTGTGTGTGTGTATGTATATATTTTTGAGGATATGTGCTTAATTGAAGTCATACCTAATTTTGAAAATTAATTTGTTAATAATTAATGAATTTAGGCGGGCATATATGTTCAAATGTAAAGCTAAACAAATCGAGAAAATGTCAATCCCTGAATGTACATTTCGACCTATTAGGTCTCATCAGCAAGGTTATATCAAATAAACGCATTGTTTATTTACTCACTCTCATACTGTAGTGTAGCAAGTCAATAAAAAGTGGAATATAAATAAGTTCAAAACATACAAAGAATCTGGGAATGGCCAGCTGGTGTAGTGGTTAGAATTCGCGGCTGTCAGCTTTGCAGTCGAGGTTTCGTGTTACACACGGAGCAGTCTCCCATGTCTATAATCTTGCTGATGAAACACATATCCTCCATTTATTATTTGTATCATCAGTTAGGCTTGAGATAATTCTGGTGTACATAATTATTTGTGTACATTCCCAAAAAAAGGGAAATATCTATGAAAATTGCAATTGACAAATGGCATAGTAATTTAAGATGGTCATAGTAATAACACGTGAGGTCATCAGGATGGATGGAAATGACCTCGGGGTCGTCTGAGACGCAGCTTTTCATTGGATTAACCAGAGGACAATAAATACCTACTGAATCTCTCCGTAGGAGTAGGATGTGACACAGGTTCAAGTTCTTAAGCTGAGTTTAACTGGTTTTAATTCTGGGTTTCTTTCTTCTAGACTGTTTGCCTAAATTTAAAGAGTCCTGTCTCTTCAACTATTTATCCATAGCTGGAGGGAAATAGTTGGATTAATACATTTCCCAAGGGTATTTGCGTTATATAAAATGCGAACAGCCTCATTCATGATTTGAACTCGTCTCCTCGTGTCCGTTGTGTAGGACGATAACCATTACACAACGCCTCAATATAATGCAAACAAGAATCGTCAGTGACAATTTATTCACTTGAATGGATATTTCCCAACTCTACCCAGAATCTTGGACGGTCCAGTCGCTAAGATGAAAGTGTCATCACTTAATAAAGAAAGTGTACACAAAAAACTGGCTATACGCATATCACCCCACCCGTGATGAAATGATAATTAGTAGTGACCAGAACAAAATAAAAAGGCAGACAGGATGACATATTCGACGACAAGAATTGAACGAGTCAAGAGTTGAGCGCTGGACAATAACAAGAATTAGTATTATCTGCCTTATTCGGATTATTGTCCTTATCTTCATTGTAATCTGTACAACGTTTCGGCCGATATGCCCTCCGACCTTCTTCAGGTATTTCTTGTCGGGCTCGGGAACCATCTCGGACTCGGGAACATTCTTTTCGAACTCGGGAACCTTCTGGTCACAATTGGGAGCCATCACGGGACTTTGAACATTAATGGCTCCCGATTACAAGAAGAAGGTTCCCTATTACGACAAGGAAGTTCCCGAGTCCGAAAAGAAGGTTCCCGAGTCCGAGAAGGTTCCCGAGTCTGACAAGAAATACCTGTAGAAGGCCGGAGGGCATATCGGCCGAAACGTTGTACAGATAAAAATGAAGATAAGGACAATAGTCCGAATAACGCAGATAATACTAATTATCAATCCTCATCTCAGACATTCAGAGGAATAACAAGAATATTTTAAAGATATGCAAGAAGCAGCTACAATATAAATATTTCTTCGACTATTGGATGGGTGGTTGGATTTTACATATCAACCCTTGCTGGGTTATTTTATGCCGATGATCTTTCTTTGATTCATTCTTGATGGGTACTCATTTTTTTAACGCACTTTTTTCAACACATTTTTGAGATCATTCTTTTATTCAACCCATAGATGGGACCCTAACAGGTGCAACCACCCCGGGTCAGAGTGAACCAGGGTGTAATGCAGAGGAAGAGGTACTCTACATTCCCAAGAGTACTTCACCATCAGTTATAGTTTAACATCATAACCAGGGACACTAGATCCCTCAGCTACTGCCTTATAGCACATATTGATAGAAATATTGGAGGATAATATCAGTAGGGTTGGGACAATCATATAGGTGCTAGGGTTTGACTTGATTAGCTGATTGAACGAAGGAGGCCTTTCCGACCGATCGTGTTGCTTAAGTAAGGCCCAAAGTGGTGTGTTGCATGTCATGGACTGCTCATCGACCGGGTTAAGATTCTTAAGCATCACGGTCGTCACCACAACCAGGTAGCTCTATTGGGGGTGATGTCTTACCCCTCTGCGGAGGTTCAGTCGGTGTATTCTAAAGCCCCAGCCGAGAGGGTTGTACTTCTACTGGTATATAGTATGTATTGTTCTGGTGGATTATGTAAGGTATGTCGGAACTCCTGAACAAATTTAGATACAGGAAGTGGCATATGTGAGCATTAAATCTTTTATAAACATAAGCTTTCTAATCTGCTCAGACAACTGTTTTCTATTGGGGATTAACTGTCACATAAAAATATACACTTTCCAAACCAAAAGAAACCAAAACTACCGAAAAACTTTCAACTGTTTTTATTGGTTCAAAGAATAAGTTGGCATATTCTTTTGTCTTCATTTATCCTAATTTAGTTACCACTAACTTGTCATATGTATATATTTACCAACCCCTCCGCACGAGCAGAATGTGACACAAGGTCAATTTCTTAAGCGGGATTTAACAGGTTTGAATTTAGAGTTTTCTTCTCCTAACTGGTGGCCATACCAAGCCCAGTCTGCCCTACTATTCATCCAAAGCAGGGGACAGAATATTGGATCCATACCTTTCCAAGGGTATTAGTTCATCCTTACTTCCCAGCATGTCTGCTTTTGACTTTTACTTGACATACGGAGTTGACTTGACGAGACAGGATGTGACACAAGGTCAATTTCTTAAGCGGAGTTTAACAGGTGTGAATTTAGAGTTTTCATTCTCCAAGACTGGTTACCTAGCCAAGGTTAAAGCGCCCAGTCTGACCTTCTATTTACCCATAGCTGGGGGAGCGTAGTTGGATGCATACGTTTCCCTAGGGTATTAGCGCTATGCGAAAGGCAACCAGCCTCGTCCAGGATTTGAACTCGGGTCGACAAGTCCATTTTATATGACTCTATCAATTATGCCAAGCACCTCCAACCTGTCCTATGTAAGTCAATCATTACACGACAATAAATATGAATAACATTTCAGCGTGCAATGAATGAAAACATTTTTGGTGTGTTCATTTATGTTAGTTGTGTTATTGTCTGTGGCCCCCAAAAGAGACATGCCTAGTATCAGGGATCCTAATGCCATGACAGCACCTCCCCTATTAGAACAGGGTAAAATCTGATGACTGCATTGGTTGAGAAGGATTAGACGTTATTTTGTTGCTATTTTGATGAGATGGCATTGTAAATACAGTAGCTAGCAATATAGATAAGTAGATAAATAAGTTAGGCATATAACTAGTAACCTATATTTATAATAAATTAATAAATGAGATACCTTGGTGTAGATTTGCAGTTTTCAGAGAGTCATTGATGGGTGATGTTTAGGTCGATCCCTATTTTATGAAGACTAGTGTACGCTTATTTGCCTTTTTTTTCAGAAGCTCTCACTAAATTTTGTTTTCATTCTAGTTTGTACATATTCTAATGGTAGACTCCGTTTTTTATCCGAGTATTACTAAATACTTAGCTTCTAACCGTTCTCAACAGTTCCAAAATAGTGATTAAAAAAAGCTAGGTTTTGATCTTTGATGAAAGGGAATTGTCACAAGATCTCAGATCACAGGCATGAGACGAATGTCGTACAACAAGAATATTCTTTTTGATCTAGTATTAGTTCTCACACTTTCTAAAAAGTAATGAGATTTAAAAAAAATATTTTTTCGTGATTTTTTTTTTTTTTTTTAGTTTTCAGGTTGTTACCCTGGCTGAGAATCTGCTAAGCAATGTTAATTCATTTTCATCATAAAATAAAAGGTCTTTGTCATAAAATAATGCAACAGCAGTTGACATGCCGTAAAATCCAAACAAACAAACAACTAACCTGGATGGTTGTGAATACAATGGCATATATTAATCAAGAGTAACAGTTTCAGTCAAACCTAGAATGTATTTAGTGTTGTCTCCAACGACTGCTATGTCGATGATGGCAAATTAGATGAAATCTATATGTAACTGTAACAGAGATTATGGGACAGACAGTAGTACCCAATCCATTCGCTACGAATAGGATGTGACACAAGATCTCAAGTATAATGCCTCCAGCGAATATCAAACTCGTTATTCATCAGTGATGAGACAAAGATAGTATACTCTATGTTGTATATTGTACAAACGGAAATAGGAATTTCCGTTTAAATTAAACAAAGAAAAGACGACAAAAAAAATTTTTTCTCGGTAAAAGCGAACAAAGAAGTTAAAAAACGGAAGCGAGGCTTTCCGGTCAAAGAAGCAGGGAGAAGATAAAGAAATATATAACAAATGCCCGTTATCAGATCAAAAGATAAAGATGCGTAGGAGTACCTATCAATATAAAAGGCTTGAGGGTTCGCGCCGACAGAGTCAGACAGCGGACGGCGAACAGAGCACAAGGAGCGACCGTCGACACGGTCCATCGCTGCCAGCGAGCAGTGAGGTTTGTCCACCCCTTCCACGTCACCAGCGCCAGTCATCCCAACAGTAGTAGTAGTCATCGTCAATCCTTGGGCATTCCTATTCTCACGCTCGCCACCCACCAGCCGAGGGAGAGAAATAAAGTCAACTCCTATTATACCCATGTGCTGTGCTTTCTTAAGTCCGACTACATACTTCGCCACGTGATATACATACCCGCAACATATACTAACTAGACGATTCAGCAGCATGAGTTTGAAGAAGCCGCTATAACATATTTGAATTTGATGTCAGTATATAACATCTACTTTTAGAGTCACTGTCACTTTTCATATTCTACAGTTTTTTTTAGTTCTCTGGGTGTGTAGCGAAAGAAGAGACATCTGGTGGAGCGAAGTGGGCAATAACTTGTCTTGCGTGTAGGTCCATGATTTAGAGGAGGTGTTGCTAAGATGGCTAAAAAAGAATACGTATCGCTTTCCTTTACATTAGTGTAAAAATATCTTACCCAAACCGGACGTAACAAAAAGGAGGTTCGAATGCGGATACTAGTCAATTCATATGATTGGTTTCCCATGCTGATTAGTCTGACGAACCAAACTGACACGAGCCACGGAAATATAAACGCAGTACCACCTGTGACAGGGATTGCAGTCTGACATTGCTAGTGACACATGGAAAGTGCTTAAATAATATCAAGTAATGAGTATTGTGTTGCTACCGAAAATATAGTGAGAATACATATATTTTCAACATCCAAGTAAATTTTAGAATGTTTGAGATGAGGCTTGAGATATATCCAAATAAATGAAGATTAGTCCGAATTAATACAATCCATAAATTTATTTTTTGTTTCTTTTCCGACTATTGTTTCTTATTTCGAAATGCATTGCTTCATTCAAATGGCTGGTTGGTTTGATTTTATGGCATGTCAACCCTTGTTGTGTTATTTTATGCCAAAGACATTTTGTTTCATTTTTAATGGAATTCAATTCTTTTTTCAAACTCAATTTTTAAACACATTTTTAAACTCCATTTTATCCATTTAACCCATAGATGGAACCCAACATGCACTACCACTAGGGACTAGAGTAGAACTGGGAGTAATGTTAATTAAGGGTACTTCACAGTCCCTAAAATACCGGACTTGAAACTTCACCATTAGATACAATTTAACGTCATATACAGGATATTACTGACCGAAGAAGAAGAAGGTAATATTTTTTCAAAGATTTAATTCTATGCGTGCATAAGGATTTATTTATCTTACAGTCGAAATAATATTATGCCGGTCTCTGTTTATTTCTCTCTTTCTCCTTTTCTTATTCTGTTTTTTTTTTCTATTTAAGTCTTCGTCTGACCGACTGTTAATCTCACAACCACCTGTTAATCCATTTGTTGATCTATGTGACCAATTATCGATTTATTCGTCTCTATGTTTACCCTGTCTATTTACCTTTTGCGATTTCTCTTTTTACTTTTTTCAAAGCAGGGAAAAAATAGACTTCCAAAACATGTTTCTGAAAAACATCGACCAATATTTTTTAGAACAGTTTACTTGAGATATACATTCATATAACCACCCTCTCTCTCTCTCATATATATATATATATATATATATATATATATATATATATTCGTAGTTTTATCTAGACATACATACATACATAGCCATCGCATAATCTTTTTTACCTTCCCTTACAATACTAAAACCTCACCACCACAACGTATCCTCTCATGTGACTGATCAATTCACCTGCATAAGAACAAAGTTTGATGCAAATGTGTCACAGAAAGGACGTCTTAACCACTGAATCTATTGGATACATACATACATACATACATACATACTTACTGTCCTTTATATATGTATATAGATTTAAAATATTAAAACTATTTCTAATTAGGATTTCTCGGATTTTACACTTAGAAAGCATTCTCCTCTCATCATAATAGAATCCAGGAATTGATTTTATATACTTAGTCATTTCTTTTTAATTAGACTTGAAGATATTTGCTTTTGTTTAATCAGTTCTAATAATAATAATAAAAAAATATAATGTTTGCCATTTTGATTGCAAAATTGCTTTAGTTTTATTTTTTGAAAGCATTGCATAGTTCATTAGTTTCGACCATGAGGACTGCACTCATTTTTTTTTCTTAATGAAGTGGGCTGTGGGGCCTAGAAAAGAGCTTGAAGCATCGCCTCTTGACTTTAATTAGGTTTTCTTATCAATGTGATGTGTCAAGTAACGCTCACACACACGGTTTTCTTTTGATTGATTTTTGTTATCCGCCGTTTTTTTTATTGTTGTTCAGTGTTTTACCTTTAATAAGGTTTCTCTTCTTCTTCTTCTTCTTCTTCTTCTTCTTCTTCTTCTTCTTCTTCTTCTTCTTCTTCTTCTTCTTCTTCTCGATCATAATCTTCTTCTTCTACTTGTCCTTCTTGTTCTGTTCTTGTTCTTCTTGTTTTTTTCTTCTTCTTTTTCTCGATCATAATCTTCTTCTTCTTCTTCTTCTTCTCTTTTCTTCTTCTTCTTCTTCTTCTTCTTCTCTTCTTCTCTTCTTCTTCTTCTTCTCTATTTAGTTGTTGTCGCTGTTATTGTTGTTGTTCTTTCTCTTTCTATTTTTAGTTGTTGTTGTCGTTGCTGTTGTTGTTGTTGTTGTTGTTCTTCTTCTTCTTCTTCTTCTTCTTCTTCTTCTCAACAGTCTTTATTTTTAAGCCTAATTCTTTTCCCGCGGACTCAATTGTCTTCTTTTTTCACATATCTTCTTTTGTTATTATTTCATTAAGATTTCATACTTAACATTATCTGTTAAGCTTACTTTCCTTCTTTTTTAAATGTTTTCACTGTTTTTTTTTTCTAAACGATTCCGTTTTAGTTTCCTATTTATTTCTATTCTTTTCATTTTAATAAATTTCCTTTTTTATTCTCTTTTCCCCCATTTTGTTTTTCACTTGGAATCATTTTTAACTTTCATACAATTTCATTCTTTTAATGTAGAATCCCAAACTCTTTTATCTCTATTCCAAATCCTTTCATCCAAGCCAAAATGTTTTTGTAACTCTTACTTTTTATTCCATAAAAATAATAAATTTTAGTTTTCATTTTATTTTAATAGCGGTAACGCTTTCGGTTTTTGATATTTTTATAGCATTTCATTTTAATTTCTTTGGTAGTTTTATCGCTTATATACAGAAGTGTTCAATCACTTTGACATTCTGCATTGAAGCTCTTTTCTTTTGCCTTACAAATTAGAATTTGTTATTTTTAGAATATTTTATTTTAATTAAGTCTTATCTGCCTTTTACCCTATTCATTTCATATTTATTCTCATGAAATATTTTTTGTTACCATTAAATTCATTTCTTTCTCTTTATTCCAGTTTTTGTTCAGTTCCGTCTTCTTATAGTTTTATTTGTGTGTGTTTTTTTTTTGTTTCTTGTTATATCAGTGTGTGACGATAGACATTCACCCGGAGAGATGATCGGTGTTAAATTTTTGTGTGGGTGGCTGTTAGTTTGATTCATTGCGTGAAGAGCCAGGATGTTGGGAGTAGAGAATTGGGGAACCCGGATGGAGTACGACCGCCTACTTTATCAACGTAGGACACATATATTGACGTGGTGAGAGACATTCAGATTAATCCGAGGGGAGACGCTTTGGAATGTGGTTGAAGACTACTATAATATTTTGAATTGAACATACAATTCTACTCGTGCACTATTTTTTCCTGTATCCAATTAATAATATATGAAGAGGGGAAATATTCATATATTTGTAGCAATTGAAGATTTTGAGATAAAAAAAACAATGCAATGTTCATACTTTAAACCTTTGATTTTTTGTTCATGCCTCTCTCTCTCTCTCTCTCTCTCTCTCTCTCTCTCTCTCTCTCTCTGTGTGTGTGTGTGTGTGTGTGTGTGTGTGTGTGTGTGTGTAAATATTAGTTTTGTTTATACATTTAATTGCATGGATGCTTATCTGCTACCATTTGGTTTCATGTTCATTTAAACAGAGTCATCATCAGACAGTAAAAGATGATTTTGAAAAGAAATCGAAAACAATATGGACAAAAGGGATTGTGCGTTGGTCATTTTGAAATTGCGTAAACATATGCACGGGATATTTGGTTATTTTCATATCTAAATATGGTAAGGCGTGAGTACAGATTTCAAATCACAATTTTGTACATATTCTTTTATCTATTTTCACAATATCTCTCTCTCTCTCTCTCTCTCCTCTCTCTCTCTCTCTCTCTCTCTCTCTCTCTCTCTCTCTCTCTCTCTCTCTCTCTCTCCTCTTATTAATCTTAATTATTATTATTGTTAGCAAGTATATACGCCCTTCGGGTGTAAGTTCTAATGTAATGAAATATATTAAATTAGAAATACTAAAGAAATTCACTAAGTACGCATATAAAAAGTTTGCGCTTATTTAAGTTATATTTTAATTGGTTTCTATATAACATCATTCAGAGGATTGATTTTAATACGTTGGGGAATAAAACAATAATATTAGAGATCAATAACATCGAGTAATTATTTTTGAAAACAAGTTTTGATAAAAACAAGATTCATATTAACCACGACATATATTATGTTGACCTTTATTTCTTTGTAATATATAAGACACATTGCAAAATGTTAAATGCGCTAATAACATGGAATGTTTTGAAGCAAATCCAACTCAGTCATTTGGAAATCCGATCTCACTGACAAGTTAAAGCGACAATTCTTCCAGGCTGTGGTTATATCAGTACTAGTGTATGGCTGCACCACCTGGACCCTAAGCTAGAATAAGCTAGATGGGAGCTGCACAAGGATACTGCGTGTGGTCTTGAACAAGTCGTGGAAGCAGCACCCCACAAGGAAGCAGCTGTACGGCCACCTGCCCCCTTCATCTCACAAACCATCCAAGTGAGACAGACAAGGCATGCTGGACACTGCTGGAGAAGCAAGGACGAGCTCATAAGCGACGTTCTCCTGTGAAAGCAAACACATGGACATGCTAATGTTGGCCGGCCACCAAGGACCTACATTGACCAACTATGCGAGGATACTGGATGCTGCGCTGAATGATAGGGAAGGTTGGCGAGAGATTGTCATGGATAACCGTGCTAATTGTGCGACATGATAATGATGATGATTGTATGCATTAATAATTTTGACTGTGTCTATAAATGAAATACTCATGGATAAACTTATGCAATCCCCGAAGGTATTGTGACGTAAGCTCTGCTGTAGTTTTGGTTATAGACCGACAGACACCATATTTCCAGTATAATAAGATTATTATTATTATTTACTCCTTTTGAGTTTTCACATCAGCGTTAGCTGATGGTCTTTCACTGGACAGCAAGTCTCCTCAAGTCTCCAGGACTCTTCTGAGTATTCTAGCAGATTTCAGTAGTGCAGTGTTTTGAATGATTTCAATCCTTCCTCTGATTTCCAAACTTTCCAAACCCCTTTCCAATCATTTTGGAACCGTTCCAAGTGCACCAACTACAATTGGTATCACTTTGATTTTCATATTCCATAGCTTTTTCAGTTCTCTCGCAAGGTCCAGATACTTGTCCATTTTTTTCATTTTCCTTTAGCTTCACCCTGTGATCTGCTGGAACTGCAAAATCCACCAGTTGACAAGTTCTTTCTTTCTTGTTAGTCAATACAAGGTCTGGTCTTCTTGCTGGGATAAGGTGATCCGTTTTTATTTCAAAGTCCCAGATAATTTTATGCGTTTCGTTCTCAAGAACAGATTCTGGTTTATGCATATACCATTTTGTTGTATGGTCAAAATGAAATCTCTTGCATAATTCCCAGTGGATCACCTTCCCACCCCAATCATGTCTAGTTTTGTACTCCCGTTGTGTTAGTTTGCTACATTCACAGAGTATATGGTTTACAGTCTCATCTCTATTACCGCAAAGTCTACATTTACTATTTTTTTGTGTTTTATCAATTTTCGCTTTTATATAGTTTGTCCTTATGGTATTATTTTGTGCAGCAATTATTAATGATTCAGTTTTTCTTTTGAGGTTTCCTTTTCTTAACCAAGTCCAAGTCTTTCCATGTGCAACCTCTTCGATTTGTCATTTAAAGTGTCCATATAATTGTTTTTCTTCCCATTTTTGTTTTCTAATCTTTGCTGTTTTTCTGTTTGTCCATCTGTCACTTCTACTATTGTTGGCCGCTACAAATAATTTGTCTTTGCTCTTTCTTGTGTAGTCTTCGAGTTGTTAGATTGTGATTTCTACGCAGTCCTCTATGTTGGCAAGACCTCTTCTCCCTTCCTTTCTTGACACATATAACCTATCTATCGTCTCTAGGGTGGAGAGTCTTGTGAATGGTCATTAACTTTCTCGTCCTTTGGTCAATCTGTCTGGGTTCTTCCTTTGTCCATTTTAAGAATGGTCCAGAGTATCTCATAATGGGGACGGCCCAGGTATTGATTCCTTTGATTAGATTTCTGCTGTTAAGTTTGGTTTCTAGAAGTTTTCTTGTTCTCCTGAGATATTCTGTTTGTTTGATATTATTATTATTATTATTATTATTATTATTATTATTATTGAGCATTCATCAAATAATACCTTATGTATTAGCTTACTACTGTCTCATCAAGTGAGATACTTTTAACCATACACTGTGGTAATATATAAATGCCAAGAGAGAAAATATTTAGATATTATTACAGTTGAGGATCCAGCTTTCATCGTTCGTTTGTTTATTACAATTGTCAAACTCGTATCAACAATAACCGAATATCTGACAATTTCAAGTGACTCTTACGAGATAATTCATATTATAATCACCCACACATATATGCATTATTAATATACTTCAGAATTCATATGTTATGAAATATATCATTAATTTAATACTTAACTTGAAGTGTCAGGATATAATTAAACAGAATTATTGACACATCAGCTGTAAGGAATTAAATTAATGAATAATCCAATAGAATCTATTTAGACTTTAAAATGGCACTGATCCTAAACTTCATTCGTTATTGTCTTCTTTTGCTATTAACCCTACTACACGAGTGATCAACTGATTTGACATTAGAATCAGGGATTTCAACTCCAAAGGAAATATACAGATTAAGATGATTCTATGATATGTCAACTTGACTAGAAATCTAAAATAATTTTGATTTGGTGTAAAAAATAAACAACTAAAAAAGATAATAAATGTGAAATTCTCGTCCGGCAAGATTAATATTCTAATATTGTCAGAAAGAAAGAAAAAAAGACCCTCACTAAAAGAATGTACATGAATTAAATGGTTAGTGATCTATTTTTAACTGTAACAGAATATGTGAGGTGCATTATACGAACACATACAAACGCACACACGCAGACACAGAGACAGACACATCATATCATCTAAGCAAAAAGTGGGTTAAATCGAACTTAACGGACCTAAATTCCACCATCGTATATCACCCAGCTGAAACAAAACAAAATTACCAAAAATCAGGGAATTAAACGTATTTAATGAAATTGTCAGTGTTGATATATTAATAAATAAATGATATAATGCATTGATATAATATTTCTCTGAATGTTTGAGATGAGGCTTGAAGATTAGTATTATCTGCGTTATTCGGACTATTGTCCCCATCTTCATTATTGTTTGTAAAACATTTCGGCCGATATGCCCTCCGGCCTTCTTCAGGTATTTCCTGTCGGACTCGGGAACCTTCTCGGACTCGGGAACCTTCTTTTCGAACTCGGGAACTTTCTTGTTTTAATCGGGAGCCATCACGGAACTTTGAACCTAACCGTTTATCTAGTCCACGGGGGTATCCTGTTCTCATTCCGCTAACCATAGCTGGGGTAGGAGTTATGTGGTAATTATTTTTTTAACTGCCTTCACTCAGGATTGAACTCGGGTTACAGAGATAACTGTCACTTAACTGTCTTAACCTAACTACCTTATCCACTAACTAGGCTATGTGTCATGAGAAGGTTCCCGAGTCCGACAAGAAATACCTGAAGAAGGCCGGAGGGCATATCAGCCAAACGTTGTACAAATAACAATGAAGATGGAGACAATAGTCCGAATAACGCAGATAATATCAGTTATTTTATTTAAAGATTCTTACATTTTTTCAGGCCAGTTAACTTTGAATCACGTGTTTTTGAGAATGTATTTTACGCCCCAAAGATACATAGTTCAAAGTTAACTGGCCTGAAAAAAAATGAAGTGCTTAAATGAAATAACTGGTGCATTATATATTTTATTCATTAATATATCAACACTGAGAATTTCATTAAATTCGGTTATTTTCCCTGATTTTTTTCGGCGGGGTGACATACGATGGTGGAATTTAGGTCCGTTAAGTTAGATTTAACTAAAAGGTTAACAAGTTAAGAAGGAATTGGACAGTTAACAAGTTCAGAAATAATTGGACAGTGTTAATTACGGTGGCTGTTGTTTTTTTTTTATCTTACGGCATGTCAGCTCATTGGGTTATTTTATGCCGATGATGTTTTGTTTTATTTATTCTAGATGAGTACTTTTTTAACTAACACATTTTTAAACTTAATTTTTCTATTTAACCCATAAATTGGATTCTAACAGGTACTACTTCTCCGAGTCAGAGTAAACTTGGATTTACTTGTGATAAAGGGGCATTCCACATTCCCCAGAGATCCAGAATTAGAACTTCATCATCAGTATAACTTCATAACCAGAACATTAAGACCCTTAGTCAACGCCTTCTAGCACATATATGATAAAAAGGGTTGGGATTTGCCATTAGAGTTAGAGAGTTGGGACTATCATATAGGTGCTAGGGCTTGACGTGACGAGCCGATCGATTAACTGTCAATAAACCAGCACTTTTGGTTCTATATCTATACAATCGTAACTTAACTTATCGAGGGCGCTTATGCGATTTTCAAAATATGTTGGTTTGAAAATCACGAGTAACTGTCAGTAATCAAGCTCCATTGACTTCATGTCAACGTTACCCTAAAACTCACACACACACACACACACACACGCACATATATATATATATATATATATATATGGGTGTATGTGTCTTAATGTATATGCAGTTAATGGTTTGAAGATCGCGAGTAATTGTCACCCTAAAACTCACACAACACACACACACACACACACACACACATATATATATATATATATATATATATATATATAATAATATGAGTGTATGTGTCTTAATGGTGTATGCAGTAAATAGCATAACATATGTTTAATATGCTTCCCATTTTATATTATCTTTTATATGCTTTTTGTTTTTATTTTGTAATTGTTTTTGTTTTGTTTTTTAGAATTAAAAAATAAATCCCCATTGATGAATCACAAGTATTTCTAAACGAATTTCAAAAACAGGTCGTACCACCAGACAGACAGCAATACATAATTTTGTAAAACGAAATAAATAAAGAAAACAAAACAAAGCCACCAAGAAACAAACGAATAATTTAAAAGAGAAATACAAGGTAAACTAACAAGAAAAAAATTAATTATAGAGTAAAAATGCATGCACAACCCAGAAAGATCAGAAGGTCTGATAGAATATTAATGATATAATAAAAATAATTAATAAGATGGGACAGGTCATGATTTATTGAAGGGAATGTTTTTAATAGCGTAATCTTTTACAAGACATTCTGTTTGATGTTATTCAAATTGACGCAGTCGAATAAATTATTCCATGCCAAAAGTCTTATTTTTTCATTTTATAGTTATTTTATTTGGCTGACTCTAAACTATTTTAGTTGCTCAAAATCAATGAACTGTAAAGACATCTTCATTGAAAATGCATATCGGTCAGGGCATACGATATCTTTATTTATCTAGATCAAATATAATGGGCTTACGGTCAAGTCACGTTGAAAGCACCCGTTCTCGTTAGATAACCGAAGTTAAGTATTGATGAGCCTATTCTGTATTTAGATAGATGCTCGGTTAATCCACAGCAGGTACTGTAGGCAATCTGAAATCAAAATGGCCAGATTCGGCATTAAGTGATACGAAAACTGTTGATATGCCGTAAAACAAAACAACCGAATACTCCAAATATAATGATAATCTTTATCAGAATTTTTTTAGACCAGGCTTGATAATTTGTATCATATATATTTTTCAGACAGTTCACCTCATTTTGTTGTTATATACAGAACATTTCGGCTGATGTGCCTTCCGGCCATCTTGTCCAGCTCGGAAACCTTATCGTCGAATTCTATCCAGGCAAGAGTTTTAATATATACACATGGACTGTTTATTAGAGGAACAATTGTTTGCATACACATATATTATATGGAAGTGCGCTGTGTAATGGTTAAAGTCATGGGAAATGGACTCGTCGCCCCGACTTCAAATCCTGGACATAGAAATTGCATTTTCACTTAGTGCTAAGGTATGAATCCTATCCTCCCTCCAGCTATGGGTAAATAGTAGGGTAGACTGGGCTCTTTAACCTTGGGAACCTTCTCTTTCAGCTCGGGAACTTTCTTGTCCAACTCGGAAGCCTCAAGTTAGAAACATGGCGCAGCGGATGTAGGTGTACAGTTAATACAGTTTTAAATGACAGTCATCTGTAGGTTGTAGGTTCAATCCTGTATAAGGGCGATAATAGCATAGAATACTTAACATAGTGTAATATTTGCATCCGGTCATGGTTAACGGAATGAGAACAGTTTACCCAAGTCGATTGAATAAAGGTTTCGGTTCGAAGTTCCGTGGAAACTATCAATTACAACATGAAATCTCCCGAATTCGACAATACATATACACACATGGCTTTACCATTGAAAGGAACGAGTTGCCCAACACCAAAGTTACAGGTTATTATTTCACCTCACACAATACGATATCAATTTCAAACTCTGTTCATTTGGTAAGCAATATCTCGTCTTGGCACCGTCCAAAATGATCACCCCGTTAAAGTCAACCAATCAAAAAGTGTGGTATTATGCATGTCCTGCAATGTTACTTATATATTTTCCGCTTGTCCAAATCCTCAGGAGCACAAAGAACAAAAAGGATAATGACCTTTTGGATTATATACATGACACTACGATGTTTTCATAACCATTACACAACTGGCGCCTCCATTATCCCTACAGTACACTCCTATATGTTTTGATTAATAGCAAATATTCATCCATAATGATTCTCAAATGAAATTAATTTATGCCTCACTGGGTAGCTCGCTACTTTAAGAGGAATTACGTGGTTCGTAGGGAGCATTTCCTCTCCCGGTAGTCGGCAATTATTTCGGATGAAAGAAGACAAACAACACAATGGAATTAAAACACTTGCATTATGAAGATACAAAAATTGCTACAAATTTAATGGCTTTACTACAAGAGTTATCTTGAGGGGTGAAATTAACAGTTCGTTGGTGAGTTGACGCTAGAAAGGGATTCTACTCGCTGTGGTTGTAGAGTGCTGTAGAGACGTGTCCGTCTTGGTCGGTTCTCGTCCGATAAGTAAAAGTGTTGGGGAGTGCTTTTTTGAGCGACTCTCCTAGTTAACTGCCCTTTTAAGTGGGCGGTGGATGGAGCCCTTGTTGAGATGACTACTCAGATCGACAGCCTTCAGATAAATGTTGGGGTTTGGTTTTGCCGCCAACACACGATGTTGGCGATTCGTCCCCTAGTGGCAGGGGGAGATAATTCACTATCGGTTTTCCGATAACTTTTGCTATGGTTGTTTGAGTGATTGACTATTTTTAAAGACATGTAAACCCGTCTAGTCTTAGTCTATGCCTTGATGTTAGGGAATACAGTTCATTCTACGTTGATGTTTCTAAACTTCTTTTCTTTTTTTTTCTTTTTTCACTTGCTCTTGTTGAATATGAATATGACACACATATGGGACCTTAATAGGTACTACTCCTCCGGGTCAAAATGGACCTGGTATTAATAACAATGAAGGGGTACTCTATTATCCCCAATTCTCCAGAACTGTAATCTCACCATCAGATGGAGTTTAGCATAATACACAGGATACCCCCTTTTAAGGGGGTTCGTTCTTTTCTACATATAATATAACTAACGAATTCTAAACCTCACCCCATATTAATGCGATTTGTCTGCTTGACTGGATTTTACGGCACGTCAACTCTTGTTGCGTCATTTTATGCCGTATGAAGTAATGATCCCGTTAAATCCAACCAATTAGGCAGTGTAGCATCGTGCATGTGATGTAATGCTACTTATATATATTTTCCGCTTGTCAGAATCTTCCTGGGCATGAAGAACAAAAAGGATAACGACCTGTTGTATCATATACACAATGCGACTCTGTTTCCGAGAAATTATTTTATGTCAAGTAATGTCAAATAACCGATACGCCCGTTGGTATTTCTAACCGAAAGGGGAATATTTTGAATCGTCCGACCCTGAAGCGGAGCGCTTATATGGGGCTCCTCTGGTATTTCAAGTGTCTTAAAGGCGCCAATAGTATCATTTGATTCACTAGAAGTTTTATATTATCTATTTTATTCTACCCGTTGAGTTCTTTTGCAAACGCATAAATCATCCTACATTAGGCTTTTATTAAGAAATGCAAGTGCCTAAGGAATTTATCTAATTTCCAATAAGTGGATGTTGTGTTAGGAAACATTGCAGCAGTGTAAGTGAGATTCGTTTAATTTGGACTGAATCCATATTCTTTTGGGAACTATGACGTATCATTTTGAAAAAAACAACCCAAAAACAATTGTTACATTCTATTATAGAGTGGATCCAGTTTTAAGAATATTCACAGCAATTTTTATTATGAACCATTAAAGTATGAATTTTGTTCTCTGATATTTGGGTACACATACAATATTTCTCTCTCTCTCTCTCTCTCTCTCTCTCTCTCTCTCTCTCTCTCTCTCTCTCTCTCTCTCTCTCTCTACCCCACTATAACACTTGAACATTTATAACTCTTCTATAATGCTCCCTTTCTAATAATGTATCAACAATTTCTTCAAATGATAAATTTTCTCCTGAAGATGACCGAAGGTCGAAACTAGTTGAGATTAAACAACAAACAAGAAATATTCCTGATTGTCTTAATAATAATTTTTGTTCACACTATATATATATATATATATATATATATATATATATATATATATATATATATATATATATGTGTATAAAAAGTATCGAGATTTTTTGTACTTTTTTGCATAGATTGTATTCTGAAAAGATTAACGTTCCATTCATTCTTCATTTCTATCTTGGTAAATACAGCTTCAATCTATGACACACCTTGTATATTGTAGGAGTGCAGTGGATACAAATAGAAATCCCAAGACAAGAAGTCAAACGTAAGAGCCAAGAAAAGCGAGACAAAAAAAACAGAGAAGCCATCCAACTGAACTGTAGCGTAATTATCATGGTCTACGGCGAATTTGGGGATTGAAAAGAAAACGGATTTCTGGAGAAAGAGAAGAAAAAGAAATAAGAACAAAGGTTAAAGTTTGAAAGGGTAAACACTCAATGGGGGCAGCAATTGACTGACGAATGACCCCGGAACTAGATTTAAAAATAAAAACTGAAGTTCCGAGTTTTGACCGGAAGCGGAAGTGGTTGACCTTCCCTACCCGGGACGAGAAACGCAAGAAGAGAAAGATCGGTCTTTTTTCGACTTCCCTAGTCCCATCGCGATGTGTTTCGCATAGTAGTACAGAACATAATTTCCGATAGAATAATTTGACCCTACTTTCTCTCTCCCCTCTGAAAAAGAACCCACAAGCCTAGAAAAGAATAAACAACCCCTTTGTGACTATACAACTTGCGTATATTGTTTCTGAACTAACAACTATTACTATTACTACTAACGACTACTACAACTCGACTGGCCCTATGCAACAGCCCAGATCCAAGACCAGATAGACAGATACAGAGAAGATACGTAATACAACTTAAACTGCACTGTAAAACGCAGAACTACAGAACCGGAGACTCAGATGTACTTTATTTTAATACTCAGGTCACTTTTTTTGTGGGGGAAAAACCTTCAGGACGGGATATAGTTCAATTGTTGTTGGAATAGTCCTGTCTGTCAAAGACGATCGCGTGGTGCCCACAAGGTATTTTTTTTACTGCGTCTGTGTGAGTGGCTTAACAGGCAAATTTTTTAATGGCAATCTCTGGTGCAGTGACTGCAAACAAACAGCGATGCTTGCTGGAGTTGCAGTTGTCTCCCCATCCTTCTGGTTATTTTTTCTGTGGCTGCTCCTTTCCTTCTTTTTTCCACTCCTTTTTATCCCTTGTTTGACAAGAAGGCGCCAGGTCACTCGTTTTTTTTGCACCAGCCTCCCATGTTTAGGTGTTGATAATTCAATAGAAATCTTCTATCGAGTGTTGGGATCAACTCAATCTCGAACTTAGCAAATAATTTTATATGCTTCAATACTCATTTTACAGGGCCATTTTTTCCTGTAAATGTTGACATCAAAATAAATCTTATTTGAGGTTTCTTTTCAGTCATCATTGCATAGAAGACAAAGGTCAAAAACGGTAGCTGTGTGATAACATGCGACGTATCAAATTGGTAACATGCATGTCGGTTAAGGGTCACGTGTTTAAACGTCATTAATGACGTGGCACTTTCACTCACTTAGCATTTGGCAAATGCTCAGCTAAAAACTTATCATTGCCAAAATAAAGATAGCATTCTCCAGTGCACATCTTAATAGATTGGTGAGATTGGTATTTGCGTTTCGCATAAGCAGTTCACGATCCACTTGCACGCCATATTTTTGGTACATTTCCAAAAGTCACTGCTCAGATGACGTGAGAGATTATCATGGGGAAGTTACGTTAGGTCTAAGTTGAATTATTCATTACAGATATGTGTGCATGTTTTGAAAGGTTTCCTACAGCTAATTCTTTTAAAATGTGAAGGTCGATTATTATCTGTAACTGATGTAGAAGGTAGTTCAATATATATAGGTTGTCTATTGGATTTTATGACATGTCAACTCTTGTTAGGTTATTCTATGCCGAAGACGTTTTATTTTATTCCTTCTTCAAAGATACACAATTTTTTAACTCAATTTTTTAAACATATATTTTCAAACTCATTTTTTAAGGATAAAATTAGTAAATTATATAGCGAAGCATAATAGCCTTACCTGTTTCTTTGTGATCTTAGTTGCAGATCCGTGTAGATGATCCATTTCGCTTGTCAGCCATGCCAAGCACTTGTTTGGTTATTGTTTGTCAACCATTGTTTGGTTATTTTATGCCGAAGACGTTTTGTTTTATTCATTCTCGATGGCTATTCAACATTTATATCAAACTCATTTTTCTAACTGAATGTCTTCCACTTAGTTTGTAAACACATTTTAAAACTAATATCATTCTATTTAAGCCATATATAAAACCCTATCAAGCACTACCACTCCGGATCAGAGTGAACCTGGGAGTAATGGTGATGAATGGGTGCTCCACATTCCCCAGAGCTCCACAACTTTAACTTTACAATCAATAAATCTTGTTTCTTTTTGGGGAAGGTACGTATTGTTTATTTGATCATTTTGACTTTATGATAAATAAGTTTTTTTTAATGAGTGGGATCGTAACAAGTACTACCACTCCAGGCCAAAGTAGACTTGGTATTAATGTTGATGAAGGGGTATACCATATTCCCCGGAGCTTCAAAGTTTTAACTCCACTATCAGATATAGTTACCAAGGACACCAAAACCCCTAACTACCGTCTTCTAGTACATATATGATGAAAGGCTTGGGGCTTGCCAAAATGGCAATAGGGTTGACCAATCTTATAGGTATTAGGGCTTGACATGATCAGCGGATTAATCGAAGTGGGCTTCTCCGACCACCCATCTACCCCAGTGGTGTGTTCATGGACTGCACATTCAGCAGGGTTCCATCCTTAGACCTCACGAGTGGCCACCCATGGCCAACAGGTGGCCACCCATTGGGGAGTGGGGTCTTACTCGTCTGCAAAGGTGCAGTCGATATATTCTAGTGCCCCACACGACAGGGCTCTAAGTTGAAAGTGCGTTACAGATATGTGTGCATTTTGTGGAGGTTTCGTACTGCTAATTTCGTTTTAAATGTGAAGGTCATTTTTTTTTATCTGTAACTAAATGTAGAAGTGGGGTGCAATATATAGGACAATAAAAGTAAGGATACTAAATAATAAAAAAAGGTTTAATTTATTGTTGAAGAAACCTGGAAGATGAAGATGACTAAATCAGATATCCTCTGTCAAAAAGTACGAAAAATAAAACATAGTTAAAAAATAAAAAGATCAAAACAGATTAAATCATACATTCTTTGCAAAACGTACATTTGAAAAGCTAGTCTCATCTCTCTATCTCTCTCTCTCACTATATATATATATATATATATATATATATATATATATACACTCACACATACTCTCTCTCACACAAACACACACACACAAACACACATATACATATATATATATATATATAGTTAGAAAGTAAAGTAAGTGCTGTGGTCTATTGTCGATATTAGCCAGATATTGAGGGATTCTATCCTCTTTTCACTAGCGTATTCCTTACCAAACATACATTAAAAAAGATAGTCTCCTCTGATTATATATATATATATATATATATATATATATATATATATATATATATAGTGGGGGTGCCTTATTGTCAGTATTTGCTGGATATTGAGGGATTCTATCCTCTTTTCCCTAATGCTAAAGTGATTTTTTGTGTCTGAGATGGAGCACCATATCTACCATTAGATCTGATTTCTAGAAGTGGGGAGCTGATTAGCTGACTTCTCTCTTCTCTTCTCTGTGCTATTCATTTTATCTTTATCTTCTGTCTTTGGTTTATCTTGTTTTGTGTCTTTGCATGTTTTCTTTCTTATTAACAAACACAGAACTTTGCGGTTTTACTTAGACGGCTGTTATTGTAATTTTAAATCAAGGCCAGACAAGTGATCAAGCGTGCGTAGAGAATTTGACTTCAGATGGAAAGACCACTATTGCGTTTGTCTCGTCTCGTCACACAACCAAATCTGATTTTTTAAACTAAGTTTCTCACGTTAGGTCTGTCTAATCATATCCGAGGTGAGCAAAGGCTTAATGTCTTCTCAATTCACTAACTCCTTACATTTCCCTAAAACTGTTAATTTAATTTTAACCTCACTACATAATTGATATGCAACCTATCAATTATGAAATACGATTATTTTACCATATTTGGGTGAAGAATAAATGAATTCATGCCTTCCCCATTGGTTAAAATTGAAATGCAAACTATCCAGACCGATATCTATACTTGAATCACCAATTCCATTTCCCGACTTCGGTAACCGCTATCATTTTTATAATGTATTGTAAATTTGAGATAGTTTGTATATATTTGTCATCTTCCACTAAAATAAATAATTTTCCATTCAAACAATGGTGGAAGGGCCCCCTCGATCAATCGACGGGTCTCGTCAAGCCCTAGCACTTACCTATATAATTGCCCCAACCCTTTTTAACATATGGGTGCTAGAAGGCGGTGGCTGAGGTTCTTCATGTCCTCAGTGTCACATTAAACTCTATCTGATGGTGAGGTTCCAGTTTTGGAGGTTTGGGGAATGTTGAGTACCCCTTCATCACCATTGCTCCCTAGTCCACTCGGACCCGGAGTGGTAGTACATGTTAGGGTCTCATCTATAGGTTAATAGAAAAATGTATTTATTAAAAAAACATTGAGTATCCATAAAGAATTAATTTATTTCAACATTTTGTCAAAATTTTAAAATATCCACACATGTATTTAGCAGCAAAGCGCTGGCATAAATCTTGAATACTTCAGAAAAATCCTCACATGAAAAGGAGCGAAGCGAGAGTTTAAATTTGTTGTCAAGCTATGCTCTTTCCTGAAATTAATTTAAAATTTGATTGGGGATATTAATAAAGAATTAAAAAAAAATGAATGTAAGCAGGAGATAATTAGAATGAAGCTAGGTGCGCTGTATATAATAAACTGACAATCACCTAAATAATTATCCCCTTAAAATAACTCAGCTGATGAATCCTCGCTTTCACTAGCAATTTAGGATGGCAATATATTATCTGATCCTGTTTAAGTCTTAATTTAAAATATAGGGTGTACCATAATGATGGGACACATTTTAAATGCTATTTTCTCAGATTCTAAAAACGACACAGAGTATTAAATTTATTACATAACTGATACAAAGGAGTTTTATATGTGATCTAAGATTTGAATATTCTGTCCTTGAGATGGTCACCATCATGACGAAAATATTCGAGAGCTCGATTTCTCATATCACATAAAGTGTGGTTTCGCATACCAACTGGAATAGCTGTTATCTCTCTACGGATGCTTTCTTTCAGGTCCGCTGTCGTGTGGGGTCTCTGCGTATACCCGATCTTACAGGTAACCCCATACGACAGCAGAACGGAAAGAAAACATCCGTTGAGAGATAACAGCTATTCCAGTTGATATGATAAACCACACTTTACGTGATATGAGAAATCGAGCTCTTGAATGTTTTCGTCATGATGGTTACCATCTCAAGGACGTAATATTCAAATCTTAGATCACATGTACAACTCCTCTGTATTAGTTATGTAATAAATATACTTACTACTCTGTGTCGGTTCTGAGAAAATAGCATTTAAAATGTATCCCATCATTATGGTCCACCCTGTAGATTTTCAGGCTCATTAAAGAATTTTTATTTTATTTTATTTTACTGTATATATATTGCAGTACTATAATCAGTAATCATAAGGGTCGGTTTAGCTCAGTCAGTAGAGCATTCGGCTAAGAATCACAAGGTTCCTGGTTAGACACCGGTCATCGCCAACAAAGCGTATGAGAATTACTGGGATTTGTGCGGTAAGGTTAGGAGCTGATAATAGATGTAACACTCCACATCAGACGCTCAGTCGGTATAGCGTTCAGCTAAGAATCACAAGATTCTTAGTTAGATACCGGCCCTCGCCAACTCAGCATAGGAGTATCACAAGGATCTGTGCGGTAAGGCAAGGAGCTAATGGTAGATGTAGTACTCCACATCAGAGGCTCAGTCGGTAGAGCGTTTGGCTAGGAATCAAAAGGTTCCTGGTTATATACCGGTCCTCACCAACTCAGCGTATGAGTATCACAGGGATCTGTGCGGTAAGGTTAGCAGCTGATGGTAGAGGTAGCACTCCACAGCAGACGCTGAAATAGTCTTCTTGGTCTAGCGCTAGTGAAAAGGGGATAGACTCCCTCGCTGTATGGCTCATACCGACATTAGGCCGCCACAACGACTTTACTTTATAATCAGTATGCAGCACTATAGACAGCAGAAAAGTCAAGAGTGTGTCTTCGTATAAATGTTGGATATTACATAAGTTAATTACAATCGATACTCTCGTCATACTCAGTGATACTCATGCAATGATATGTGACCCTATTTAAGACTTGATATAAAATAGAATATTTTCAGGGATGATTTTCCAGCAGCCGCTTATTTAGCGTCGCGAGAAATGGAATAGGCAACACGAGTTCAAATCCTGGAGGAGGCTTTTTGAATTTCACACAGTGCTAATACTCTTGGGAAAAGTATGCATTCTAATATTCTTCCACCAGTTATGGAAAAATTCGAATGCAGCTTGGGCTCTATTTAACCTTGGTTAGGCAACAACTCTAGATGAAAATCTATGAATTCCCAACCTGTTAAGCTCTCCTTAAAAAAATGACCTTGTGTCACACAATACTCGTCCGGAGGAGTTTGTAAATAGATAAAGGATTTATATTTTTCATTTTAAGGTTTAAGGTATATGTTTTAGAGTATTTAGCACCTTTCAGTTCTCTAATAGCCTGAAATAATTTACGATTAAGGAAATCAACGGTGGTGTAATAAGCTGAATAATATTCGGACTGATCTTACTACGTTTGGCTATACCGCTTTTGACCCTCCTCTATTTCTTGTAAGTTTTTCTTAAATCTTTGTAACTATTTCTGTCTTTTTATATGTATCTGTTAACACCGAATACTGGTGCTGAATAAATATATTAAGCACTCAATTTCTCTGTGTATCATTCCACCTCATCGATACAACAGACGTATTCTAATACTTTAATCAGTAAGCACCGCTATAAACACCAGAAATTGCAACAAGGATGCCTTCGTATAAATATTGCATCTTTTAATATGCAGAGTACTTCTCAGTCGGAAGAGCGTCTGGCTAGGAATACCAAGTTTCCGGGTTCGATATCGACCATCGCCAACGGAGCGTATGAGTAGCATAGGGATCTGTGCGGTAAAGTGAGGAGCTGTATAGCTGATACCGACATTAGCCCCCCCCCCCCCCCTGCAACGACTTTACTTACTTATACTTAAAAAGATTTTAATTGCTACTCTCGTAATATTCAATGAAAACATGCAATATGTTATGTGATCATGAACATGAGTTCATATCCGAGCCGAGGCTGATTGAATTTCCCATACAGCTTATACCCTTGGGAAAGGTATGCATGCTAAATTTCTTTCCCCAAACATGGAAAAATTGTAGGGCAGTCTGGGCTCTATTTTTAAGACGACAATATTAGGAGAAGGAAAACTATGAATTCAAACCTGTTAAACTCCCTTTAAGTCACATCCTACTCGTGCAGAGGATTTGATAAATATATACATTATTTTTTTAATTTTAATTATATATATATATATATATATATATATATATATATATCAGAACTATAATCATTATGCAACGCTATAAACAGCTGAAAATGCAAGAGGGTGTCATTGTGTACATTTTGCATCTTTTAATATGCATAATTCTTAAGATAATTTTAATAGCAACTCACGTAATACTCAGTGAATACGTTCAATATGTAATGTGAAGCTATTATATCCTGAATTTCACATAGAGATAATAACCTTGGGAAAGGTATGCATGCAGCTAGTGTCCCTTCAGTTGTGAGTAAATAGTTGGGCAGACTGGATTCTCTCTCACCTTGTTTAAGCACTAACACTAGAACGAAAACTATGAATTCAAACCTGACAAACTCCCCTTAAGAAAATGATCTTGTGTCATATCATGCTCGTGTGGAGGAGTTTGTAAATAGATACATGGTATATATATTTTCATTTTGATTTAATGTATATATTGCTGTACTAGAATCAGTATGCAACACCATAAACACGAGAAAATGCAAGGGGGTGTCTTCGTATAAGTTTTTCATCTTTTAATATGAGTAATACTTAAAATAATCATAATATCTTTAGGCAGTTTAATGTATATCTCCCAGGAGACGCTTGTTGTCGACTGTTTATTGTCGTAGGAAATAGGCTCGGTGATACGAGTTCCAATCCTGAACGAGACTGTATGTATTTCACATATAGCTAATACCTTTGAAAAAGGTATGAATCCAAATATTATTCGTTCAGGTATCGGCAAATAGTAGTTCAGACTGGGCTCTTTTAACCTTGTTTAGGCAATCTCTCTAGACACACACACACACACACACACACACATATATATATTATATATATATATATATATATATATATATATATATATGTCTTATTATTATTCTGTGATAAATTTTACTTTTCCTTATATCAACAAAAGCCCTGAAGATAATCTACTAAACAGATTGAAACACTGCAGCGTTGGCTGAATAAATATCACTCATTTTATTTGAATCTGTGTTTTTTCAAAATTGTTTCACTATTTTACATACCATCGGATTCACTTCCATTCTTCTCTTCACACAGACCCCCCCCATATATATATATATATATATATATATATATATAATATTTATATATATATAATATATATATGTATATATAGCGCTTGGTGTAATGATTAAAAACATGGGAAATGGACTCTTCGCCCCGAGTTCAAATCCTCGACGTGGTTATTGCATTCCACTCAGCGCTAATACCCTTGGGAAAGGTATGAATCCTACTCTCACTCCAGCTATCAGCAAATAGTACGGCAGACTGGGCTCTTTAACCTTGGTTAGGCAACCGGTCTAGGAGAAGGAAAACTCTGAATTCAAACCTGTCAAACTCCGCTTAAGAAATTGACCTTGTGTCGCATCCTGCTCGTGCAGAGGGATTGGTATATATATATATATATATATATATATATATATATATATATATTATATATATATATATATTCCATGCAATCAAATATATACAAAAATTAACACACATTTATTGATTATTAATATTTCTCTGTTACAGATATTGAGCACTCTCCTAATACTACTGCATATGTTTGCTTACTACTCTCTTATCAAGTGAGATAGTGTAACCCTAATATGTGGATACACACACAGCCACCCCCACATATATATATTATATATGTTCTTCCTGGTAATGAGGATGATTTCAGATGTAGTTTAACCGTAGTGATACAGGTAAATCGTACAAGAGCTGAAGATGCTACAGTAATGAAGTTGAAATAAGTTATTGCAACGAAGCAAATTTAAAGATTTTTCCTTCATTTTTAAATATATATATTATATATATATATATATAATCTGGTTAAACCTATGCCGTTTAAATTTTCCCCGTATATAAAGATTTCTCTAGCATCTGATGAATTTAGTTTAAGCATTTAGAGGCCAGAACAAAACCATAACAATGTAACCAGAAATCATAAAATGACAAAACAAAGAAAATGCTGGGAAATCGTTACCATCCAAATCTTCCTTAGGGTATTATTGTCCTAAAGTCAGTGAAATAAAATTATTTGAACAAAAAAATCATATTGCAGCCAGACAATTAGTACCGTTATCGAGAGAATAATTATGCATACAGTTGCAAGGAATATTGGTCTGCGGAAAGTAATAAGCATTTAGAATGCAAATAACTTTCCTTTCATACAAAAGTAAAAATGTATAATGGATATGATAATTTCCCTTGGGAGAGAAGAACTCTAAATAGTGAGAATGTCTCTATACCAAAAATGAAAGACGTCTACTGGTGCACTGGAAAGTATAAACTTCGCTTGATGATTATATAACTTCTATCTATCAATATTCTTGTTCTATAATCTTCCGACCGTTATCATATTGCAACACCCTCTGGTTAAAAATCAGAACGTCCAGAATAGGATGGAATAAAATTACTGTTGGGTTATACCCATTATAATCCAACAGTAATTCTATTCCTTACTATTCTTTCCCCTTTTTTATTACGAGTATGGAGAACTTTTTGATCACAAATTCCATTATATCATTACTGTATATTTCATATGGTCTGCACACAGCTTTCCAGTTCTTTTTGATTTTTGCCAAATATCTTGATATATATTTACCAACCCTCCGCACGAGCAGGATGCGACACAAGGTCAATTTCTTAAGCGGTGTTTAACAGGTGTGAATTCATTTTTCCTTTTCCTAGACTGGTTACCTAGCCATGGTTAAAGAGCCGAGACTGTCCTACTATTTACCCATAGCTGGAGGGAGAGTAGGATTCATACCTTTCCCAAGGGTATTAGCACTAAATGAAATGCAATTACCCCGTCCAGAATTTGAACCCGGGGCGACGAGTCCATTTCCCATGGCTTTAACCATTACACCACGTGTAAGTACCTTGATATCCTCACTATAAATGAGGTGGTGTATTTTTTCCTGTAATTTCATGAATTTATAAATTTTTTCTTGTGTGATTTTTAAAATTCCGTAGTCCTTTTTCCTGTGATTTGGTACATTTGTAGCCCTAAATTAATTATTATTATTTCCCTCCTTGTGAGTTTTTCACACAAGTATTAGCTGATGGTCTTTCACTGGAATCTGAGCGACCACAAGTCTCTGTAGGTCTTCTGGGCTCTTCTGAGTATTCTAGGCGATTTCAACAATGCTGTTGTCTGTATGGTCTCAATTCTTCCTCTGATTTTCAATTTTCACAGTCTGTTTTCGAAAGTTTTTGGGACCGTTCCAAGTGCAACGACTACAACTGGTATGAATTTCACCCCCATATTCCACAGCATTTTCAATTCTCAAGTAAGGTCCAGTTTTTTGTCTATTTTTTTTTTTTGTTTTCTTTTATCTTCACCCAGTGATCTGCTTGAACACCTTTGATTAATAAAAAAATATATAATCTGTCAACTAATCGATTTTGACAAATTATATTTTTCTAATTAATCAATACTAGGTCTGGTCTATTGGCTGGGATAAGGCGATCCGTCTTTATCTCAAAGTCCCAGAGAAAGTTATGTTTCTTTCTCAAAAACAGGTTCTAGCTTAAGTATATACCTTTTTTTTTTGTAACGTCAAAATTTGTTTAATGCACAAGTCGTACGCAGCTTTGTATTCTCGTTTTGCTAGTTTGCTGCATGCGCTTAATACATGGTTTATGGTCTCACTTCTGTCACCACACACGCTACATTTGCCGTTGTTGTGTCTTATCAATTTTTGCTTTGATATAATTGGTCCTTATGGCATTCTTTTGTGCAGAAATTATGAGTAACTCGATTTCTCTCTTGAGGTTTCCTCTTCTTAAATATCCCTGGGTCTTTTCATGCGCAACCTCCCCAATTCATCGTTTGAAGTATCTATTATTATTATTATTATTATTATTATTATTATTATTATTATTATTATTGTTGTTGTTGTTGTTGTTGTTTTCACTTTTCTGAGTTTTTCACACAGCCTTAACTGATGGTCTTTCGCTGGAAGCTGAGTGACAAAAAGTCTCCTAAGGTCTCCAGGATTCTTCTGAGTATACTGTCTGATTGCAACAATGCAGATTTCTGGATGGTCTCAATTCCTCCTCTGAGTGACCGTTCCAAGTACATCAACTACAATTGGTATCACTTTCACCCTCATATTCCACAGCTTTTTCAATTCTCTGGCAATGTCCAGCTATTCGTCTACCGTTTCTTTTTCCTTCACCTTCACCCTGTGATCGGCTGGAACTGCAAAGTCTACGAATTGACAAGTGTTCTTTTTTTGTTAATCAATTCTAGGAATTATTATTATTATTATTATTATTATTATTATTATTATTATTATTATTATTATTATGTCCTTTTGAGTTTTCACATCATGGTCTTTCACTGGAGTCTGACTGACAGCAAGTCTCCTCAGGTCTCCAGTACTCTTCTGAGTATTCTGGCAGATTGCAGCCGTGCAGTGTTCTGAATGGTTTCAATCCTTCCTCTGATTTCCAAACTTTCCAAACCCTTTTCCAATCATTTTGGGACCGTTCCAAGTGCACCAACTACAATTGGTTATTATTATTATTATTATTATTATTATTATTATTATTAAAGGTACTGATTTTGTAAATTTGTAGCCCTAAATTTATTATTATTATTATTATTATTATTATTATTATTAAAGTTACGGTGGATTTTAGTCAATGAAGCCGTTTGAATTTAAGCTGCATTGATTAATGTTAATTGGAAATTATTTTGGCGAACATTAAAGCTGTGGCCTTATTTGTTTATTCTGGTTTACGAAACGCGTTCTCAGCAGAGTTTATAAACACTAAATAATCGATATTTTTAATTAAAAAGAATCGATCTAAATATCTGCCAGTCAGACAGAGAAAAAGGAAGAGACGTCAAAATCCCGCACATGCAATTCTAAGCCTACACACATATTAAACACTTCCATACCCATTACCTAAGTATAACGTATGACTGTATATAGAAATTGAAGGATATATATATATATATATATATATATATATATATATATATATATATATGTGTGTGTGTGTGTGTGTGTGTGTGTGTGTGATCCACCGAATTCGTGTTTCGACGTTTCCCGTCTCATTAATGTGGCTAGAGTCAGCAGCTACTTCTGACCATATATATATATATATATATATATATATATATATATATATATATATATATATATATATATATATATATAAGTTAAGGTTGCTGGGACATGAACTCAACACCTACTTACTGACAGTTTCCTGTCTATGCGATCTTCAGATCAAATGGGGAAATTGATTTAGCAGTTTTTTTTTTATTTTCGGTTTGAGGATCACATAGCCGGAAACTGTCAGTAACCATTTGTTGACTCCATGTTCGCGCTACCTTAATTCAAATATAAATGCTCTATCAATGATATTGAGCACTGTATGATTGAAAAATATATAGCACTGTATGATTGAAAAAATTTATAGCATCGATATTATATATATATATATATATATATATATATATATATATATATATATAACAAACTTGTTTGTAAACCCTCGCGGTGATAAAAAAAAAACGGCAAATTGTTTGATTGTAAAAAATATACTACCAAACATCACCTGGTGAGAAGCAATTTTTTGAAAAAAGAAAAAACCTAGATAGTCGTACCAACCAAAAATAATCGGTTGATACTATAATACTTGGCCAAAAGAAAAACAATCATATATATATATATATATATATATATATATATATATATATATATATATATATATATATATATATAGGAATATACATTCATATAAAAACCGCCAAGATATACTAAAGCTAATAAGTAAAGAGTGCTCAATACCTAAGTAGAGCAAATAATAAAGATAAACCTAATGAGTTAGATAAAGATGAGCACTAAGCGAAACTTTAAGTAGGTTTATCTGACTTATTATATATATATATATATATATATATATATATATATATACGAGGTATGTTCAAAATTAAAGTGATCTTTCTAAAGCACAAACATTGCTTTACTTCTAAAATAATGAGACGTGTATTTTTAATTGTTGATTAGTCCTGTGTGTTGCGCAGAATACCTTGGCTGTATCGCCCGCCGAAGTTAACACCCACTATATTGGGATGCCTTGGGTATGGCAATTAACTGCATCTGATTGTCTTTGTAGTGTGGGAATACGCCTTCATTGTCATTATTCTGAGTTTCACTGTAATATGGAGTGTTAGTACCAAATAATTTTCAACGATTGAGGAAATGACTCTCCTTAAAGTTTTTCCTATTTGATGGGACCATTTGCAATTCTTTTTTTCAGAAACAACTGCACAAATATACAACCTACAGTGAAAACTATTTTCAGATTTCTAGGAATTTAGTGATTTTTCGGAATATTGTTCTCATATTTATCGTTATATACACAACGTTTCGAACGATGCATCCTCCGGATTTCCTCATGTTTTTCATGTTGAACTCGGAAAACCTCTCGAACTCGGGGACCTTCTATTCAAAATTGGGAACCTACTATTCGAACTTGGGAGCCTTCATGTCGTAATCGGGAGCCTTCGCAGAACTTCCAACTGAATCCTTTATTCAATCCACGGGGGTAGACCGTTTTCATTTCATTAACCATGACCGGCTAGGAGTCCTAAGCTATATTAAGTATCGTGTGTTATTATCGCCTTTGGCCAGCATTGAATCTGCAAGATATAGAACCATTTAAAAGTGTATTAAGTCATCCCTTATATTCGTTGCATCATGTAACCTGGCATAAAATGACCCTAGACGGGTTGACATACCATTAAAATCAATCAGTCAATCCATTGTTTATATACCCTTACCAGCGTTTGTTCCGGTCCTGCGAGTCGTTCTCTATGTCATTTTATAACAGTAGGTCTCTAGAGACTTTTTATCTGTTTTTCTATCATCTAAAACTGCCAACTTTCTATTGTTTATATCGTCTAAAACTAACAGCCCTCTGTTGTTCTTATGATCTAAAATTACCAACGTACCTTTATTTATATCGTCTTAAACTAACATATTTTGCGGGTGGATTAAATTTTGAAAAGAAACTAAAATTATCAGGGGTTAAATTCGGGGAAGCACATGGATACGTAATCTCTTCTCACATTGCGATGCAGACGAGACAAAATAGCGGCAACACAATGCATCATCAGCTTTTCTTTTAAAAATACTTTAGCACTAACTTGTACATATTTTTACTTATTCAGAATTTTACGGACAGTGAAGCGAATATTTCCAAAGATCACATTATATACTTTCTTAATAGGATCATTGCCAGCTAAAATGAGAACATCTTTAAATTTAGAAACCTTTTGATATTTTCATATGAGAGTATATGATAAAGTAAAAAAGTAACGATATCCGCCCTGTAGGCTGGGACTACTTAAGGATAGAATCCTTGTTGGCCCATATTTCGACTAGACCGTCAGTCAGAGAGGCCTCCTACGATCAATCAGCTGGTCACTTCAAGCCCTAGCACTTAATGATTTACTCGACCCTATGGCATTTATGGTACATACTTTTGCAATGTAATTATCGCCAGTTAAGTAAAGAGCCTTTAGTATTGTTTCTAAATTTTCATATAAGAATAAAATATAATTAACTATTTACTGAAGTCTCTGACGGCATGTGGATTACGGAAAACGTGAGGCCGGGAAGGAACAACAGTTATTATCTCCTGACGGAAGTTGGAGGGGGTGAGGAGGTAAACCAACACCTATAAATAGGCTGCCCTCCCCTTTCAGCTGTTTTTCTATCATCTTATCTAACAACGACTGTTACCTGTTTCTGTTAGGTTACACCATAGTTATCTGTCCCCAGGCAGGAGTGAGTCGCTAAAGAAGTATATTCCAGCAACTTTGGCATGGCTCTACCTTGATCACCAGAGTCAATATCGGCAAATTAAAATCAATTTGAAAAAATAATTTTAGTTCGTATTTCATTTGTAGTGGAATAAACTTTACATGCTATCTCAATTCAATTTGTTAGCAATGATGTTTTGGTGCTTTTTGATTCTGTTATAGTATGTGGCCTACCCGGTTTGAATGTGTCTTACCCCAGTAAGAGTATATTTATAGATATAAGTAGTAGCCAATTTATTGAAACTAATTATTTTTCACATATATCCAATTTCAAGAATGCAATTCAGTCACAAACAGTATATAGTAACTAAGAATAATTTAAAAAAAAAAAGAATTTATCCATAATTTACATGAATCGGAGATCTATTTAATTCTAAAATATTCTAAAATTCTGAAATATAAATTATAAATTTATAATATGCTTTTTATGTTAGCCACATACAATAGGAGAGACATAATTTTGTAGGCCACATTCAAAAGGTAGGCCACATACTATAATGGTACCGATGTTTTTGTATTTCGTATAGAGAATGATTATCAATATATAATTGCCATTTGAAGTTAACGACATGATTTCAAATCAATCATGTTTACTTTTCAAAGTGATGATATACCCTATAACATTTTTATTAATTGGTTGATTGGTTGGATTTTACGGCATGTCAACCCTTGTTGGATTATTTTATACCGAAGATGTTTTGTTTTATTCATTCTTGAGGATTCTTCATTTTCTTTTCAAACTAAATCTTTTAAACACTTTTTAACACGTTTTTAAAACTTTAACCCTTAGAGGGGATACTGACAGATATTACCACTCCGGGTCAGAGTGGACAAGGAATTAATGGCGATGGAGAGGTACTTCCCATTTCACAGACTTCCAGAATTTAAACTTCACCATTAGATGCATAACATTAACCTACTACCCAGAGGAAATAGTATGGCATATAGAGTACCATTATTTATATAACATTTAAATGCATATGTTGTATACTCTCTGTCCTTACTTTCTTACTTCTATTATTCTTCTTCCAGCTTCTGGACTTCGTCTTGTGGAATTCGTGCCTGGTCTTCCATTGGGGATTTCTCTTTATCAGAAGCCTTGTGTCATTGGTAGTTTTTAGATAATAACGCAAGACTTCGATTTACTTAGATCATATTTTATTCTGAAATCCCCACCAGACTACCTGCGCAGATTGAGTCGGCAGTGTGCATAACACGACTTACCACCGTCGTGGTCTTGGCCGATCTCCTCAAACTCTCTCTAATCTAAACCGGAAGAGGGTCTCACGGTATCCATCGGAAGGATCAGGAAGAGGTCAAGCCTTGTCATTCAATCCTTCAAGCCCGTGGGCTGCAACTTATAACAGCCATTTTAGTTCCTACACTACTGTACATAAGTATTAGGAACCTAATAATTATGTAACACATATAATCTAGAAACATGTTAGTATGGTTAAATTCTAAGTTCAGGTTTGAATTTTAGGGGGCTATATTGAGTTCAAAAGGGGACAATTGCCTTTAGTAGCGGGCAACATTTTTGTCATATATTTTTTCGTTTTTTGTTTTTGTTTTCCGTTCTTGTTGTTGTTGTTGTTGTTGTTGTTGTTGTTGTTGTTGTCAGAAGTATCAGAGCATTGAACCCATTTTATTTTTTTACTAATTGTTTTTAGTTTTCTGTGTTATACGACTTTAGAAAATTAAGGCTTTATTTATTAAAATCAAATATTACAATTTATTTATCTATTTATTTATCAAAATCATTTAAATGGAATATTTTTGTTGCACGTTATGAATAACTGTTTGAATAAATATATATTGAAACGAATGCTACGTATCAGCAAAATATACATATTTTGAATGCTAATTTGCACGAGACATCATTCGCATAACATCTGCATTAGGAGAATATAGGTAAATATTCTCTCATAAGATGAATGAGAATCTAAAACCCATACAATGCTTTCCAATTGTTCGGCCTCAGACAAAAAAAAGAGATATACACTGCACTGTAGCATATGTAACCCAAACTAACCAAAGTTAGCATGATGCATTATTTTAAATGCAATTCTGCACATTTCTGTGTTGTGAACACGCTAAAATATGTCATTAATGCACTGGGAGTTCATTTTGTTTTGGGTGACATTTTGTACATAAAAGATCATTGGGATTAATACAAATAGTGATAACTCTCAGAGATTCATTATTCACACCCGTATCACGATTTCACAAAAAAGGGATTTTAATATTGATTTATTCTTAAACATCCACTATCAATAAGAGATCCCTTCTTTTTCCCTTATGGATTTCTTGCTTTAAAACGTTCTCCTGATTCCAGAGAGTCGCAAGATTATTGGTTCATTTAGATAAGAAATGTTGCTGTTTATATCGCACACAAACAAATAAACACACACAGAAATGTTAATGGTATATTGTTAGAGTCGTAGAAAATGAACTCGTCAACGCAAGTTCAAATGCTGGTCGAGACTGTTTGCATTTCACATAGCAATAATACACCTGGAGAAGGATATGCATCCTACTATTCTTCCTGCACCTATGGGTAAATAGTAGTGTAGACTGGGCTCTTTAACCTTGATAGGCAACCAGTCTAGCAGAAGGAAAATATCTAAAATAAAACCTGTTAAACCCCGCTAAAAATTGACCTTGTGTCACATTCTGCTTGTGCGGATGGTTCGATAAATACACAAACTCGCGCACAACATACACACATATACGGTGTGATTCAAAACTAACTCCCTATTTTAAACTATTTATAATTGTTTAATATTCTATAATGTATGTTGATTTTTATGCAAGAGGATGCTCGTCCAGATTTTTTCTATCGTTGTTCGTGAATGGCTGAATCACCTCTCCACATTTTCTATACCTTCAGAACTGGAAGCTCAACATTAGGTATAGTTTAACGTCATTCCCAGGACATGAATACCTTCAGCAAACGCCTTCTAGCACATATATGATAAAAAGGGTTGAGGCTTGCCATAAGGGCAATAGAGTTGGGACAATCATATAGGTGGTAGGCTTACCGTGACCAGCCGATTGACCAACCGTATGGTCCAAGTAAAATTCTAAGTGAAGTGTTGCATGTCATGGACTGCTCATCAACCAGGATTCTGTCCTTAAGCATCATGGGTCGCCTCCCAAGGCCAACAGGTGACATTGTTGGGGGAGTCTTAACCCTCTGCAGAGATGCAGTGGGTGTTTTGTAAAGCCTCAGCCGATAGGGCTACGTAAATTCTCATTCGTCAACACCCTGAGGAGCATGATTTATTCCAGGACAAAATAAAGCCCCAGCCGATAGGGCTGTCAGATACAAGTAGTCAAATACGCCACCGGGTAGGAGTGCATTCACTGAGACTTAGGAAAAGCCTTCTTCTATGTACGGCTACGGAAATTCTCATTCGTCAACACCCTGAGGAGCATCATTTATTCCAGAACAAAATAAAATGGCTTTAAGTGACAGGCAGAAATCCTCAAAATATCCTCGTTTTATCAAATCAGTTATATCAGACTTCCCAGTGATGGATAACAATGGACTTTGTTAAAATCTTTGGCCAACGATCAAAGGTTTATCAAGTTATATATAATGGCCATTTTATGCTGAATTCAAAAATATCGTTCATTTTGTTTAGTCACGTCTGGTTTCTTAAGATGTGATCGAAAAGTTGTACATACTAATAACACTTATTCTAAAGCCAATGGGATCTACTTGTCACAACTATAATACTGTTCTATACATTTCAAGTATAGCTTGTATCTTAAAATTCAACCTGATTAGAAAAAATGAGCAGAATTATTGGATTCAGCGTAAAAAAAAAAACTATCTAAAAATCTGATATATATTCGAACTTAAAACCACCACAAACCTGTTTAAACTTTCTCTAACAGTCCATTCAGTCAATGTACGCAAAGGAAAAGACAATCTATAGAAAACGTTGAATCTTTGAATTCATCATTCATGGAATTGCAAAGACTACGCAAACTTAAGGCGACTTCTCAACTGGGGTAGACAATTATCAATTTAAATAAATAATAATAAATAAATAACAATTTAGATATAGTTAATTTCTACAAGAAAGTTATTCTAAATTATTCTGTCTGACAGCCGTCATATTAAATGAAGAGCTGGCTATTAAATATTGAGTGCTGACTATTGATTTATGCCGAAAACTTGTGCGAAGTACTTATATGATAAACTTGTCATTAATTTAGATGTAGGCAAACATTTCCTGTTTTTTATGCATCGTATACGTTAAGACATTTATCATATCCCAGTGAAGTTTTTCAATAAGTAACAGTTATAATTTTATTGACTTAAAACCTTTTAAACATATCATGCGTTCTATATATTTGTATGGCACTATATATATATATATATAATATATATATATATATATATATATATATATATATATTGTTACATGAAAACTTATAAACTACTAAAAGTAGAGGAATCATATGTAAATAGTGGGGGATATCTTATTATGAAATAAAATATAAAATAAAGGGGATACGAAGGGCTTTTCGACCGGTACTTTTTCAAGTATATACACCGGTGACAATTAAAAGTCAGAATGTAAAGAAATTAATAAGTGTAGGTGGGGGGCAAAAATGGAGAAAGAGGGATATGTGTGTGTGCCCTAGGTTAAACCAGGCTAATGAATACCTCCCAGTAAATAGATGGAGTGTCTCGGTGTTTGTCTGCACAGAGTAGGTCTGAGAAAAAAATACAAACAGCTTAAGGACTGCTAGGTGTTGCTTGGACCTGGCTCTGTGCAAGACGGAGAAGCACTCATCTGTATAGTCTGTCAAACAAGCATTTCAGCGATAGCTGAGTCAAATGCTTCGGCCCGGATATATTGTTAGTGATATAGCATTGCGAAGTATTCGGGGGAACATGCTGCTTTATTCTAATTTCGAGTCTTTGTGATGTACGCCCAATATATACCAAATTACATTGACATCTAAACTTATAAATTCATTACTTATATATATATATATATATATATATATATATATATATATATATATATATATATATATATATATATATATATAAATGAATGATTGATTTGATAAGGTATTTATATATTTTGGCATTTCTTCGGGTTACTGGAAAACAGACTGAAAGAGTCAAAAGATGCCGAAATAGATTTATATCAGGACCAAAGGTATCCATTTATTCACAATACATTGTATATGTAAAAATATATACGCAAACTTTACATGTATATTTTAGCTAATCTCTAACATCCACACACACACACACACACACACACACACACACACACACATATATATATATATATATATATTATATATATATATGGATGTGTTGTATATGTGTATAACTATGTGTTTGTGTGCGTACATGGATGAAAAATAATTTAATATACATCTTCCTTACTTTTTTTTGACTTAACAAATTGTATTTCACATCCTCACCATCTGTGTTTCATCGGACAATTTTCAGTTTTTTCAAATACATGAAACGTTTATTAAAATCGTATTAAGTC
>CM042144.1:76941722-76946722 GCA_023376005.1 Doryteuthis pealeii
TGTATATATAAGGGAAAAAAAGAAATGAATGAAAAGAATGAAACAATTAATGGAGGGGAAGGAAAATTCTAAATACAACCTGTAATACCCTCAAGTAATGGGAAGAACTTGCCGGCAGATCTGATTGGGTGATGGCATGGTCCTCCTTCTACATAGTTGGAAAGCTATCACTTGATCAAGTGCGGGACAGGTCGACACGGCAAGAGGATCTGATGCTAAGACCCGAGGTCTTCGATGAGCCGGTGTGGGGGGGGGCATCAATGAGGAACTGCCCCAATCAAGTTTATTTTATATATATATTTTCAAGTGATCCAAAAACATCTCGCCCTAAAAAGCTCCGTTATGTTTTACTCTATATAAAGGATGCTGCGTGCTGGATTGAACAAAAAAGAAATAAAAGCTGAACTCACCTTCTATTACACAAACCATCCAACTAATGCAAACCAGATTGCAAAAAACGATTTTTACTTCAAAGAGTCGGAATAATTATATCAGAATATTTTTATAAGCTTCGATGCGAGAGCTTTTTAGTTAAATAACCATGAATACTGAATTCTGCTAAAAAAAATATCAATAAGAAACTGACCGTGTTGTAAAAAACGGACTGTTTCACTTATTTTTCAAGATAACGGTGATTAATTTTCCCCTAATGGAGTATTTTGATCTTTGAATTAACCGTTTTTCTTTGTAACAACTCCTTATGTTCGTTATTTCTTTTTTTGCGAGATTTAAAAAAAGTGAGTTAAAAATATTTATGTTTCTTCTTTCAATATGGCCTAAACTGATACCGTGACGTATTTTGGTGGTACCTATTGTATACCCCCTCGGTATCTCGGTTATATAATAGAGACAGACAGACAGTCGGATAGATAGATGAGATGATAGAGATAAAGGTCTTACATGTTAATTTCTGCTTATTGGTCCCTACTATGTCAATCTAATGGTGAACGTATAAATGATGTTCTCCTATGAACACCTACACATAGACACTCTAATGCAAAACTACGACAAAGCTCGGTACGGATTCTGGATGCCGCACAGAAGACCCTGTCAGGGCCATAACCGATAGGCACGTTTGGCGATAAAGGTTATTGGGAACCTGTGCACTCACCGTGACCCGATGACACACACATGCACACGCACGCACGCACACACACACACACACACACGCAGCACACGCACACCACACACACACACACACACAACACACACACGCTATATATATATATATATATATATATATATAAAATTTATATATATATCAGTATGTGTGAGGAAAAGTTATGGAAAAAAGTGGACCACGAACACAGACAATTATATTCAATTAAAATCTGGTCGTTTTTGGTCTTAAAGACTTCATCAGAATTCTGAGGGAGCCTTTAAGACAACCAGAGGCAAAATATTAATTGAATGTTACTGTTTGTGTTCGTTATTCCCTTTTATTCCCATAATTTTTTTTTTACGTGCATTAGCGTGGTAGAAAATTATGTCGAAAATTGATAGACATTGTATAGAATTAAAATTTCTTGTTATCTCTACCTTCCTACAAAAACACACACACATACACACACATACACAAACAAATATATATATATATATATATATATATATATATATATGTGTGTGTGTGTGTGTGTGTGTGTGTATCTGTCTGTCTGTGTGTGTGGTGTACTCTTCTATTGTAAAGATAGATTAGGGTCAGCTGTGAGTGATTTGTTTCCTCCCATGTTGTGCATGCTATCAAGAAGAAATTGTGTGTTTCCTTTATTGTGATAGCAGCCCAGTCTTGCTGCGAGTTATGAAGCCACACTGACAGATGGGATTTTCTAAAGCGGGAGCCAGATGTTTTTGTTTTAAAGCTAGACGGAGCTGATCTTGATGTTTCAGTCTATTTTCTTCAAAGCTATTTAATTTAGGGAAACATGTCTAACGCCATTCTTTCCGATTTGATGCTAGATTTTCCCAAACACTCAGCTTAATATTGAGAAGTTTCAGATTCATATATATATATATATATTATATATATATATATATATATATATGAGAGTGAGTAAATAAACAATGTGTTTATTTGATATGGCTTTTAGCCGACAATTTTTGGAGGATATGTGCTTAATTGAAGTCATACCTAATTTTGAAAATTAATTAGTTAATAATTAATGAATTTAGGCGGGCATATATGTTCAAATGTAAGGCTAAACAAATCGATAAAATGTCAATCCCTGAATGTACATTTCGACCTGATGAAACCTAATAGGTCGAAATGTACATTCAGGGATTCACATTTTCTCGATTTGTTTAGCCTTACATTTGAACATATATGCCCGCCTAAATTCATTAATTATTAACTAATTAATTTTCAAAAATGGGTATGACTTCAATTAAGCACATATCCTCCAAATATATATATATATATATATATATATATATATATATAAACAACTTCTTACTATGTACTGTTGTTGAACTTGCTGCCTTCATTTTCTAAGAAGTTGCTTTTCGTCAATGTTATTGCCCTTTCTATTCTAAGTTTTCCTCCACAAGATTACCCACCATTCCCTTTTCCTTACCGTTGAATAGAAGTCGCTAGTCAATATGGAGTAATTGGATTCTCCCGGTCAGTAACCTTAATAATCTCGTCGTAAAACATTTCATTTTCCTCTCTTGAACTTTTTCAAGTCAGTGCATATACATGAATTACCTTCATATTGTATCGTTGGCACAATCTAACTTTTCTCCACGATATTTTCATCTGATGAGATATTGAATCTGTTTACATCATTGTCAACAATGCTATTAATAAGTAAAAAGCTGAAACTACAAGATTTCTATTTTCCTCTCTATGAGACTTCGTGTAATTTATTTCCGGACAGCTGAAAGTGTATTTGCTTTACTATCATTCTTAGTAATGACTTCAATTATTTACCCATTGAAAAAAGCAAAAACATTATTAGTTTTAATAAATCTACTTTAAATCGTTAAAGCATATATCATAAGCATCTCACGTGGTATAATGGTTAGCAAGCAAGATTAGCAGAACATTGTTAGTGAGTTAGATTCTCAGTAGATGCCCCATACTTCTGGCCTTGTGCCACATCTAAGCTAAGCTTAGTAAATAACTATATGATAGCTTAAATAGAATTTACTTATTTCTCCCTCTCTCTCTCTCTCTCTCTCTCTCTCTCTCTCTCTCTCTATCTATCTCTCTCTCTCTCGCTTATAAATATATATATATATATATATATATATATATATATATATATACCAGTCATCCACAGTCACGTGTTTCGCCGTTTACGTCTCATTAGTGCGGCTAGACTTTTTTTAATAGCAACCTCTAACAGGAAGCAAAAACTGACAGAATTTTCGTCTGCCAAAGCCCTTACCCTCACGACTCTCGGGAACTCTCAGTCTGGGATGAACAATTAATTGATGCATACTTACAGGATGAATGTTTTTACAATCACCAGAGAACTCAAGTCTGTAAACAACAGGCGAGTAAAATGCTTACGATATACGGTGAAAGTTCAACTAATGTCTCCCCTGCAGTTGTCTACCAGGAACATGGCACCATATATATATATATATATATATATATATATATATATATATATATATATATATATGTTATCAGACCCCATGTGTGAATGTATCTCCAAATCACAAATCTGTACGTAGGTTTAACATAAACAACTCTATCGAGACGCCTCACCATACATCTGTCTGATATCAGCCCAACAGCCAAACATTTGAAAACACTCCTGTCCTACAGCCAGTTTCTGGAAAATCCTCACGAACAATACAACAATATCTGAACAACAAAACAGCCAACAAAGACGACAGATTCTTGAATATATACACATCAGACAAAAAAACAAAAAAACCCTCAACAAAATTTAGTTCGATTCTAACACCAGCATACTTAAATATCTTTTAACAACTGCTACTATTTACAAAATCAGGTTAATACTAATAATGATAATATTATTATATTATATCCTTGGTACAATCTAACTTCTATCCACGATACTTCCATCTGATGCGATACTGAAATTTATCTCATTATCCAGAATGTTATTAATAAGTAAAAATCTGAATCCGCAAGATTTTTATTGTCCTTTTGAAAATACATACGTTTTTTAACATATGAAGTTGATTACAATAATTCCAAATAAGAACAAATTTTCAAAGGGAGATAACTTTATGAGCATTTTAAAAAAATGCAGAAATTCAAAAATTCAAAAATAAAATCGAAAGCATAAAGAGCGTCCATAATAATCAACCGACGTAATTTGCGGTCCAAAAACATAACAGCAAGAAATGTCTTCGCATAAACACCAGAAGAATTATTAGCAACCTGATGATGGCAAAATAGCCTGAAACCTGGGTAGTTGCCTTTGGAAAACAATTATATTTAAAAAATTCAACAAATATATATATATATATATATATATATATATATATATATATATATATATAAAGAGAGATAAAAACTAGGAGATTAAATAATTCATGAATACGTATGTTAATAGATTACTGTATCTCTTTGTGAATATATACTTAAGTTAAGGTAGTGTGGGCATGGAGTCAACGGCGCGTGGTTCCTGGCCGTTTCTCGCCTATGCTTTATTCAAACCAAATCCTGAAGATTGCTTAGACAAGAAACTATCAGCAACCAGGCGCTCTCGACTCCATGTCCACGCTACCTTATATATAAATGTTATGTCAATGATATTGACCACAGTTTGCTCATAAATGAAGTAACAATATTATCCACACACACTATCCACACACACACACACACACACACACACAAATATATATATATATACATATATATATATATATTTATATGTTGTAGATTTTGACCCCCATCACACGACCACACACAGAGTACAAACTCATTAATCACCTACGGACCAACCAGTAATAAGTTCCACCACACCATTCCAACATACAAGCCACAAGATCACTACTACAATTCACGGTCAGGAAGAAGG
>CM042144.1:76951722-76956722 GCA_023376005.1 Doryteuthis pealeii
TCTCTCTTTCTCTCTCTCTCTCTCTCTCTCTCTCTCTCTCTATATATATATATATATATATATATATATATATATATATATATATGAGAAGTAAATACACAAGCGATGTGTTTAGATATGGCTTTTTTTTAGCCGACAATTTTTGGGAGAATTGAATTAATTAATAATTGAAGTCGTACCTAATTTTGAAAGTTAATAAATTAATAATTAATTAATTAGGCGGGCATACCTATTTAAATGTAAGGCTAAACAAATCGAGAAGAATCAATCTCTGTATGTACATTTCGGCCTATTAGGCCTCATCAGCAGATCTATAGATAGGAAGACCGCCTTGTGCGGGATTCGAACCTTGACTGTCAAGCTGACAGGCGAGGACCGTAACCCCTACACCAACTGGACTCTCTTAGATTTTTCGTTTTGTTTAGAAGTACGTTTTTATTCCTCTTATAGTGATTTTTTACACGACAGTATGAGAAGTAAATACACAAGCCATGTGTTTTGATATGGCTTTTTTTAGCCGAGAATTTATATATATATATAAATTACCTAGATGGTCGTAAAATAGGACTTCACTCGTGCAGTAGAGGAGAATTCTTTTAAGGTTGTTGGGATTAATTTTAAGAGGTGGATATGAAGGATTTTTGTAAATATTTTCAATGATGATGTCTATAGTTTCTTTTACCGGAACGTTGGTGAAAATATTTTTTCCATCAAGTGAAGCTATGATTTTATCTGCTTTTAAAGTATATATATATATATATATATATATATATATATATATATATATATATATATGTGTGTGTGTGTGTGTGTGTGTGTGTGTGTGTGTGTGTGTACGGACGGGTTAGTAAATTAGTTTAATATGCCAACAAGACATTAACCAACCAAAAAATATAATATAACCAATAAATATGCCTATGTGGTATTTTATCATTGGCACGTCACAAAACCAGAAATATATTTTATTATTACCACATCATCTAATGATTATCTTTTCTCATATATATATATATATATATATATATATATATATATATATATATGGTATTTTATATGGGGTACATATCCATCAAATTGAAATGTGAGAAAAGTGGCTAATCATGCATATATAGTGTGAGGTAGAGTCACGTGAAATATTAGTTCATGAGACACTCATATGAAATTAATGTATATATCTAAATATCTAAATAAACAAGATTAGATTATGGAATAGGGCAAGAGTTAAATGACACAAGCAACATTTGTTAATATCTCTACAGTTAGATATACATTCGCTTCTTTTGTTCAGCAATCTGTTTCTAACCTGTTCACGAGGAATACATTTTCTTCTAGACACAATATGTTGTATTGTCCTCGCCCGGAAGATGGACCTCCCGGCTCAGGACAAAGATAAAGAAATATATAACAAAGGTCCGTTATCAGATCAAAAAGATAAAGATGTGTAGGCGTGTCGTCAATAAAAAAGCCAGAGGGCAAGCCGACAGCAGTCAGTCGCTAGCCGGCAGCGGAAAGGACACTTCACGTCTCCCGTCAGCAACCACCCCTCGTGCACTCATTGTAAGCTCTGTGCCTTCACCACCCACACACCGAACAAAATAAAGAAGGGTTAGATACCCGCAGTATACCAGCAACGTATACGATTTAGTGCCGGTAAAGAAGGCGCTATGCAACAAATATACATCTATTGTTACCTCCTTTATAATCTTGGCCTTTTACATTTTTTATTATCGGAAGTTTGCACGTTCCAACTAATATTTTCCATAAATGTTTGGTTATCGCGCTAAAATTTAGAAGCATTTGCCGTATACAATCTGTCTAATCACTTTACCTGGGCAACTGTCTCATGCAATGTAGAATGTGCATCTCCAAGGTGCTAAACTTGTTACATAGTTATATCTATCTTTTGGGTGTGGCTACTGGGGAATTAATGAAGTATGAAACATTTTACATAAACGGTCACTGGGGTTTAAACAGATATGTAACAATCTATGGGTGTCAGAGATTGTTGGCAGGCCCTGCACCGGGAACGGGGACCGTTGACTTTGGGACCAGGGAGTGAAAATTTACCAATGACGATTATACTCCCTGATCTCTGGAATACGCCCAATGAGAAACACGTTATTAGTTTTAGTTTTTAGATTCGACCCGACTTTGAGGCAAAGCAGACGAGTCGCTGATGAGGTCGATCCCTCATTCACGCGGTGATATGAGCTAGATAAAAGAAAAAACTTGATCAAGCAACACAAATGTCTTGTAAATTCAAATAATTGCAATGACCAAATTAGCCCAGGAAAAATAAGTCCAGAAGAAGAAACAGAAACGAAGTAACCAAGTAAGTCTCTGTATCTGTCTGTCTGTCTGGTTTTTTTTTCTATCACCCGAGAACTCTCTCTGAAGTCTCACTTTCACAAATTATATACCCGATGTCAATGTGGATATACAATATTACCACAGATATCACAGCTACCTTAGCTCTTTCTCTATTACGGCAATATACGTCATCGAAGTGAACCCATTTCTATAAATTTCTATATTAAATTACACTATAGTGTACAATAAAATTAAAAGGCAGGTGTTACCATTTATTTCAAAGCAGCGTATTAGCCACTTATCATCAGGACAACTAGTCTGTGTAAAACCTTTTTCACAGGCTCTATGTCCTGATGATACTCACAGACACATATTACTCTGGTGAAAACACACATACATATGTAGAGACACTCTGTCTAATAGACAATTTTATTATAAAAAGACAAAGATATATAGAATCGACGCGCGTTGTGTAAAGGTCTCCAGCTGTACTCACCTCTTACCCCATATATATATATATATTATATATATATATATATATATATATATATATATATATCAAAATGGACTCTCTCATCGATTTTCGACGCAGGAGTGTTCATCCAGTGAACAACGAACACAGTGATTTGTTCATAGTGGTGAAGGCTTGTGTAGGACCATTCCACACTTTTTTGGCACAGTCGATAGGAAAGAATTGGTGCATCAAGGAATGCCACGAACCCAATCAACGACTGACCTCAGGAATTTTGAATTCAGAGTTATCCCTCTCCTAGACTGGTTACCTACCCAAGGTTGAAGAGCCCAGTCTGCCCTACTATTTAACCCATAGCTGGAGGAAGAATATGAGGATTCATACCTTTCCCAAGGGTATTAGCGCTATGTGAAATGCCAACAGCTTTGTCTAGGAATTGAACTATATATATATATATATAATATATATATATATATATATATATATAAATGTATATATATATATATATATATATATATAATATATATATATATATATGGGCGAAAGTTTTATGTAAGTGTTCTATCAGATTACTATTCATCTCTCTATCCATCCATCTATCTATTTATCTGTGTGACTAATAAAGTTGTGTACGATGCAGTGTGTGTCTATACATGAGTGTGATGTGTGCGGGCGTGAAACTGTGTATATATAAGTGAGTGAGGAAATGTATGTGTGTGTGCGCGTGCGTGTATGTGTGCGCGCGTGTATGCACATGTGTGTGTGTGTTTATCTCCAAGGAGTAGAAGGGAATGGTCCGAAAAAGTGATAGACAGAGAAACATGCTATTGATTATAAGTCAGAAAGAAGTGTTTGCATACGCCATTTATTAAAGAGTGAGTACGATACAGAAAGGGAATACAAGGGAGATAAAAATACATGGATACGTGAAATGACGGCGAGGAGGGAAAACAAAAAAGAAAGAAAAAGAAAGAAAAAGTGAGAGAGAATGAGAAAACAACTGTTTTCCATGCTTTTCTCTCTCTCTCTCTCTCTCTCTCTCTCTCTCTCTCTCTCTCTCTCTCTCTCTCTCTCTCTCTCTCTTACTGTGTTTTATTAAATAACTCTTTGATAAATAACTCTTATGGTTGCTTTCAGCGCATTGTCGAGTGAAGGGGGCTTTTAAATGTAAAATGCCGTTTGTACTCGTTCGGGTGCGACCGCATCAGTATATTATTCTTTATCTCTCTCTTGTGTATTAGTGTGGACAAAGCAACAGCAACCATTTCTGCATGAGTATCTTTTCGAGAGGATTATATATATCTACTAAAATACAGGCAAGTGAAGTAAACTAATGTTGAATATTTGAATTCATACAACAAGACCACTCCAAATTTGCTATAAGGGCATATATATATATATATATATATATATATATATATATATATATATATATAAAATAAGTGTATTTTGGAAGCCTTTTTTCTTTTATACAAGTTTTGTTGAACTGTACAGAAAATACTTGTCGGACAAGTTTTTGGTTGATCCTTTCTAATTTTCCCAATACCAATTGTTATTACCTCCCACTTCTAATTCCTTGCTACTACTCGTTCTCGTTAAAAATGAGACACGAAACCATACCATCGTTTCCTACCTGATGATGGCAAACTGTATTGCCGAAAGCGCTTGTTTCGAAAACTTTGGTGGACCGTTACACCAGTTACACCCCGACACCAAAAAGATGGCCCGAAAATTAGAAAGGATCATCCAAAAACTTGTCCGACAAGAATTGTCTGTACAGTTCAACAAAACTGGTATATATACATATATATATATATGCTTCCCACTCCCATGGTTGAGCACTGTGGGGGACATTAATTGTAACTTCACCGTTTGGCATTAGCCGTGACCCGTCTGTTTACAGATTAGAGTTCTCTGGTGATTGTAAAAACATACCGCTATAAAGTATGTAGTAATTAATTGTTCACCCTAAACTAACGGCCCACTGATAGCCACAAGGATAAGGAAGTTGGTAGACGAAAATTGTGTCCGGTTTCGATCCTGGCTAGAGGTAGCTGTTAAAATGAGTCGGTTGAGCGTTCGACTCGAAACCACTGGTTCAACATTTGTTTCCGGGTTCGATACTGACCCTCGCCCACTCTGCGTATGAGTAGCACTGTGCAGTAAAGTGGAGAGTGACGGTAGGTGTGACACCCCACCTACGACACGTAAAATAATA
>CM042144.1:76966722-76971614 GCA_023376005.1 Doryteuthis pealeii
TGAAAGCAGGATAAACGTAAGTTGGAATTGTTGAAAAAAAAAGGTAATTTTTCCCCTCTTTTTCAATAGGAACGAGAAATTAAGAGAAATTACGAACCGTGCGAAGGGATTGGGAAATTTCTGGTTCCACTACGCGAAAAGTTGAGGCTGGAGATGTCAAAGAAAAGCATTTGTGGAACATGTATATATATAATATATATATATATATATATATAATATATATATATATATATATACTCTAGGCTTGTGTTTAAACAACACGAGTATTACTTCTTCATTTTTTGATTTAATGTTTTTTTCCAGTTTGCTTGCGATCATTTTGAGTCTGGATCCAATTGATATTTTTCCTTATTTAATCCCGAGCACTTACAACTGTTTCGCCAGTCGTCATCATGGGTTACATAATTTGGTTTTTAGTTCATTTTTTAGTTCTTTTATCTATGTTTTTATCGAATTTGGGAGTCTATATTTTTAAGAAGGGGGCGTAAGTTAAGTGTTAGTTATTAAAGATATTTAATACGTTTGTCTCCGACTTTAAATGATATCTTGTTAATGTTAAGTTTTTTTTTATTCTTATGCATATGGCTTCTAGGATCTGTAGGCGTTTCTTATTATTATTTTTGTAGATAATTTTAGTATTTCGTTTAAGATTTTTCTAATTTCGGGGGAGGGTGGATTTTCTGGGTGCTTTTTAATTAAATGTGTTTTATGGAGCTAGTGTCGAAGAGATGCTATGTAAGAAGGCGGGACACTGTTGTGCATGGCCAATGTAGCTATCAGTGTATAGTTTATTTTCTGAGAGCACGCTCGGAAGGGCAAATGCATCTATATACTACGTTCGTTTGGCTTAGGGGATTTTTAGGAGAGTTTGTGTTATTCTTAATGAGGAGGTTTTGATGTTTTAAATTTTGTGTAGTAGATAATTAGATTTTATTTTTTGGTTGTTGATTTCCTGTAATATAGATTTATTTTGTTATTATTGTTGTTGGGGTTGTTATTGTTATTTTTGTGGATTGTATGCAGGTATAGTTTGTTTAATAACACATGCCTAGAGAATAACTTGCTGCCAAAATAACACACACATATATATATATATAATATATATATATATATATATATATATGTGTGTGTGTGTGTGTGTGTGTGGTCTGGTGCATATATATATATATATATTATATATATATATATTATATATTATCCATTTAATAAATAAGGTGAATTAAGCCGAAAGAGTTGACTATAGACTATTTTTTTAGATGATGCATAGTTAACATTTTATTGAAAAAAATTCGGAAAAATATATTTTATGCTTTATTTTTGATTTAATATAATAATACTCCTGATCCTTAATTGTATGACCATTATCCTCTTGTAAAAGAAATCCTACTTGTACACGAACCTGTTTATGTTTCACTTCGCTCTTAGTCTTAGCGCAGCATATAGAATTTTCACTTCTCAACTAAGGAATTAAAGTTCTAGTCACGCTGAAGGACCAGTTCACGCTAGATCACAAAGTTAAGCAGTGATGAGGCTTTTCCAATTCCTAATATAATTTACCAACCCCTCCGCACGAGCAGGATGAGACACAAGGCAGTTTTTTTTAAGCGGATTTCTACAGGTTTTGAATAAAGAATTTTCCTTCTTCCAAGACCGGTTGCCTAACCAAGGTTAAAGAGCCCCATTCTGCCCTACTATTTATCCATAGTTGGATTTCAATTCCTATATAGGTAAGACTTAAGCAACAGCAGGTGCTGTAAGCAACTTTGAGTTCTTTATTATTAAAATGACTTGATTTGGCATTAGCATGACCCAAAAGAGCTGTTTGATAACAAGTAACAAGAAAACAACCAAACCAAATCACCTAAATGGCGAAATGGGTTCTGTAACATTACCATACTATCAGAATAGAAGAATGAAAGACTACAACAACACAGATGCACACACACACACACACAACACACACATATATATATATATATATATATAATTATATATATATCATTCTTCATCATCATGTGGTGCTAGCAGCACAGATATCAACGACAATCTCTCGACAACCGTCCTATCATTCATTGCTCCCGGCAGTTCCTCAGCGCAGCTTCCAGTATCCGCGAAGAATGTTTAACGTAGGTCTTTGCTGGTCGGCCACTTGATTGACCTTCCACAGTAGTAGAACGTCACTTATGAGTTCATTCTTTGCTTCTCCTGCAATGTCCAGCATGTTTTGTTTGTCCCTCTCGGATGGTTTATGTCATAGGGGCAAAGGGCCGTACAGCTGCTTCCTAGTGCGGTGTTGTTTCCACGATTTGGTTAAGAAAAAATGCACGCTGCCTTTTAGTGCTGATGCTTCCATCCAGCTTATTCTCTAGGCATTTTGTTAGGGCCCAAGTGGTGCAACCATGCAGTAATATTGATACAACTACGTGTTGGAAGAATTGTCGCTTTAACTTATCGGTGAGATTGGAATTTCCATATGACTGATAGGCAATTTATAGCAGACCTGCCTTCTCTATGCGTGCATTAACATAGACACAGACACAAACTCACAGACACAGACACAGACCACACACACACACACACACACACACACACACTATAATATATATATATATACCTGTGTGTGTGGGGTGGGTACAAGCATATACTTGTGTATGTAACAGGAGTAATATTTAAATTAACTTGTGCGTGTCAGTTATTTGCATATTCATGTTTCTAACTTTATACCTGTATCTTTCTCCATCTTACTCTCTCCATATATCCCTCTTCCAATATATATAATATATATATAGCTATTATGTGTGTGTGTGTGTGTGTGTGTGTGTGTGTGGTGTGTTGATCTGAGTATGTATGTTGGGTGTGTCTGTTTGAGTATGTGCGTGTGCTTTTTTCTCAGGAATGTGTTTTATAAAGTATGTTCGTAAATATGGATGCATAGATTTACTCTTTTCATATCTCCCTCTACCAATATATATATTATATAATATATATTATATATATGATATATATATGTGTGTGTGGTGTGTGTGTGTTTGTGTGTGTGTGAGAAGAGTGTGTGTGTGTGTTGTGGTGTGGTGTGAGTGTGTGTGTGTGTGTGTACGTGTATGAATTGTGTGTGTCTGTGTATGTGTGCGTGCCTTTGTCTCTGGAATGTTTTTATTTTTTTATAAATACGTTCGTAAATATGGAGCATAGATTTTCGTTCACCGCAAAGAGATATGTGAACTAAAATTAATTTCATTATCTCTCTCTTAAACCATAGAAAACTATCTTTTGATGTTTTCACGGGAAATCATCAATGCTAATCTTATTACTCTCGAAGTTATTTGATGCCATGAAAAAAGAAAAAACTATCCCAGTGTTTTGTTACATTAAAACTAACCTCGTTATTTAATGTGTCTGCGTTAACATTACAGCAGACTACAAAACCAAATGTATATCGCCAGATATTCATATATTCCGCCAGTGAAATATGGCAACCAGTCAACCACTGATCACTTGAATGTAGACTTGAGAAAAACAAAAAAATCTGGAATGTTTAGTTATTTAATAAAAAGAAATGCGAAATTATATCTATCTATCTATCTATCTCTCTCTCTCTCTCTTATATATATATATACGTATATTATATTATATATATATATATATATATTATCCTATTATTATAGTGAAAATTTGAAAAGAAAAAAAACAGTTTCAAATAAACATGAGTAAGTATTTATTCACGCCAACACTGCCCGACCACACAGACAGGCACACCACACACACAGCCACACCACACACACAAAACCGCCACAGACCCCACAGACGCTTAAATAAAAAATGCATTTAATCAACTCACATTCCCATACACACCGCCTCGCTCTCTCTCTCTCCTTTCTCACTCTCTCCCTCTCTCTCTCTCTCTCTCTCTCTCTCTCTCCTCTCTCTCCTCTCTCTCTCTCGTCTCTCACATACACTCCACACACAACGTAAAAAGAATCGTTCGACCTCAAAACCGTTTTATCCTAAGCGTCTCCTAAAGTTTTTAGAATCTATTTCCAAGAACGCTAACTTCCATTCAAAAACTTTGTAACACAAACCGATCCAGTCTCCATTATTCTCTGATAAATTTTTACTTTTCATTATATCAACAAAAGCCCTGAAGAAGATCTACTAAACAGATTGAAACACCTACAGTCGTTGCTGATAAATACGACTCATTTTATTTGAACCTGTGTTCTTTCAAATTTTTCACTATATTAAATACCCTCTGGTTCACTTCCATCTCTCATCATAATAATATATATATATATTTATATATATATATATACTCATCATTATATATAATTATGTTGTTGTTGAAGATGCTGCTGTTGTTGTTGTGTTGTTATAGTTTTGTTATAGTTGTTGTTTGAGTTCACGTCTATGTTAGGAGGGTACGTCGAAGTTTGACTTGTTTTGGAATATCACATTTTCTCAAACAGTAAGAGTTGTGGGATGCAATAATAAATGCGTTCTAAAAACTATATCTCGTATTTGCACTCCATTGTTTGAGGAAAAAACATCAAAGATAGTCTATTGAAAATACACCAAAATTCCTCCTTTTCGCAAAACTTAGCCAAGAAATTGCCTTAAAACATTGATCAATTTCAATATCTAAGACAAGAAAAGATTGTCATTTTAAACGAACATGAATAGAAATATCTATAATCATAATTCAAATTGAAATATTCCCCACCTCACCACCGAAAGCCCCTCATATGCTGCTGTTACACTAATAATAAACTGTAACAATGATTACATTTTAAGATTGAAATCTATTTTCTTCAATCGAAGACAAGTTTTGAAGATAAATATTTGTCCGTTGTGGTATTTCCTTTATATTAATTTGCAACATGGGAAGAATTCTTCCT
>CM042144.1:76971714-76989214 GCA_023376005.1 Doryteuthis pealeii
TATTTGCGGTGGATTAAATTTTAAAAGAAACTTAAAATTATCAGGGGTAAATTCGGGGAACACGATGGATACGTAACTCTTCTCACATTCGATGCAGACGAGACAAATAGCGCAACACAATGCCATCATCAGCTTTCTTTAAAATACTTAGCACTAACTTGTACATATTTTACTTATCAGAATTTACGACAGTGGAAGCGAATATTCCAAAGATCACATATATACTTTCTTAATAGGATCATTGCCAGCTAAAATGAGCAAACATCTAATTAGAAGAAACCTTTGATATTTTCATATGAGAGTATATGATAAAGTAAAAAAGTAACGATATCCGCCCTGTAGGCTGGGACTACTAAGGATAGAATCCTTGTTGGCCCATATTTCGACTAGACCGTCAGTCAGAGAGGCCTCCTACGATCAATCAGCTGGTCACTTCAAGCCCTAGCACTTAATGATTTACTCGACCCTATGGCATTATGGTACATACTTTTGCAATGTAATTATCGCCAGTTAAGTAAAGAGCCTTTAGTATTGTTTCTAAATTTCAATAAGAATAAAATATAATTAACTATTTACTGAAGTCTCTGACGGCATGTGGATTACGGAAAACGTGAGGCCGGAAGGAACAACAGTTATTATCTCCTGACGGAAGTTGGAGGGTGTGAGGCTGTAAACCAACACATAAATAAGGCTGCCCTCCCTTTCAGCTGTTTTTCTATCATCTTATCTAACAACGACTGTTGCCTGTTTCTGTTAGGTTACACCATAGTTATCTGTCCCCAGGCAGGAGTGAGTCGCTAAAGAAGTATATTCCAGCAACTTTGGCACGGCTCTACCTTGATCACCAGAGTCAATATCGGCAAATTTAAAATCAATTTGAAAAAATAATTTTAGTTCGTTTTTCATTTGTAGTGGAATAAACTTTACATGCTATCTCAATTCAATTTGTTAGCAATGATGTTTTGGTGCTTTTGATTCTGTTTATAGCATGTGGCCTACCCGGTTTGAATGTGTCTTACCCCAGTAAGAGTATATTATAGATATAAGTAGTAGCCAATTTATTGAAACTAATTATTTTCACATATATCCAATTTCAAGAATGCAATTCAGTCACACAGTATATAGTAACTAAGAATTAATTTTAAAAAAGAATTATCCATAATTTACATGAATCGGAGATCTATTTAATTCTAAAATTCTAAAATTCTGAAAATAGTGTTAGGGTTAGGGTTAGCACGTATTATTTATAAATAATATGCTTTTTATGTTAGCCACATACAATAGGAGAGACATAATTTTGTAGGCCACATTTCAAAAGTAGGCCACATACTATAATGGTACCGATGTTTTTGTATTTCGTATAGAGAATGATTATCAAGATATAATTTGCCATTTGAAGTTTAACGACATGATTTCAAATCAATCATGTTACTTTCAAAGTGATGATATACCCTATAACATTTTTATTAATTGGTTTGATTGGTTGGATTTTTACGCATGTCAACCCTTGTTGGATTATTTTATACCGAAGATGTTTTGTTTTATTCATTCTTGAGGATTCTTCATTTTCTTTTCAAACTAAATCTTTTAAACACTTTTAACACGTTTTTAAAACTTTAACCCTTAGAGGGGATACTGACAGATACTACCACTCCGGGTCAGAGTGGACAAGGAATTAATGGCGATGGAGAGGTACTTCCCATTTCCCAGACTTCCAGAATTTAAACTTCACCATTAGATGCATAACATTAACCTCCTACCCAGAGGAAATAGTATGGCATATAGAGTACCATTATTTATATAACATTTAAATGCATATGTTGTATACTCTCTGTCCTTACTTTCTTACTTCTATTATTCTTCTTCCAGCTTCTGGACTTCGTCTTGGGGAATTCGTGCCTGGTCTTCCATTGGGGATTTCTCTTTATCAGAAGCCTTGTGTCATTGGTAGTTTTTAGATAATAACGCAAGACTTCGATTTACTTAGATCATATTTTATTCTGAAATCCCCACCAGACTACCTGCGCAGATTGAGTCGGCAGCGTGCATAACACGACTTACCACCGTCGTGGTCTTGGCCGATCTCCTCAAACTCTCTCTAATCTAAACCGGAAGAGGGTCTTCCTTACCGATTCTCGCGGTATCCATCGGAAGGATCAGGAAGAGGTCAAGCCTTGTCATTCAATCCTTCAAGCCCGTGGGCTGCAACTTATAACAGCCATTTTAGTCCCTACACTACTGTACATAAGTATTAGGAATCTAATAATTATGTAACACATATAATCTAGAAACATGTTAGTATGGTTAAATTCTAAGTTCAGGTTTGAATTTTAGGGGGCTATATTGAGTTCAAAAGGGGACAATTGCCTTTAGTAGCGGGCAACATTTTTGTCATATATTTTTTCGTTTTTTGTTTTTGTTTTCCGTTCTTGTTGTTGTTGTTGTTGTTGTTGTTGTTGTCAGAAGTATCAGAGCATTGAACCCATTTTATTTTTTTACTAATTGTTTTCTGTTATACGACTTTAGAAAATTAAGGCTTTATTTATTAAAATCAAATATTACAATTTATTTATCTATTTATTTATCAAAATCATTTAAATGGAATATTTTTGTTGCACGTTATGAATAACTGTTTGAATAAATATATATTGAAACGAATGCTACGTATCAGCAAAATATACATATTTTGAATGCTAATTTGCACGAGACATCATTCGCATAACATCTGCATTAGGAGAATATAGGTAAATATTCTCTCATAAGATGAATGAGAATCTAAAACCCATACAATGCTTTCCAATTGTTCGGCCTCAGACAAAAAAAGAGATATACATTGCACTGTAGCATATGTAACCCAAACTAACCAAAGTTTGCATGATGCATTATTTTAAATGCCATTCTGCACATTTCTGTGTTGTGAACACGCTAAAATATGTCATTAATACACTGGGAGTTCATTTTGTTTTGGGTGACATTTTGTACATAAAAGATCATTGGGATTAATACAAATAGTGATAACTCGCAGAGATTCATTATTCACACCCGTATCACGATTTCACAAAAAAGGGATTTTAATATTGAGTTATTCTTAAACATCCACTATCAATAAGAGATCCCTTCTTTTTCCCTTATGGATTTCTTGCTTTAAAATGTTCTCCTGATTCCAGAGAGTCGCAAGATTATTGGTTCATTTAGATAAGAAATGTTGCTGTTTATATCGCACACAAACAAATAAACACACACAGAAATGTTAATGGTATATTGTTAGAGTCGTAGAAAATGAACTCGTCAACGCAAGTTCAAATGCTGGTCGAGACTGTTTGCATTTCACATAGCAATAATACACCTGGAGAAGGGTATGCATCCTACTATTCTTCCTGCACCTATGGGTAAATAGTAGTGTAGACTGGACTCTTTTACCTTGGTAGGCAACCAGTCTAGCAGAAGGAAAATATCTAAAATAAAACCTGTTAAACCCCGCTAAAAATTGACCTTGTGTCACATCCTGCTTGTGCGGATGGTTTGGTAAATACATAAACTCGCGCACAACACACACACACATATGCGGTGTGATTGAAAACTAACTCCCTATTTTAAACTATTTATAATTGTTTAATATTCTATAATGTATGTTGATTTTTATGCAAGAGGATGCTCGTCCAGATTTTTTCTATCGTTGTTCGTGAATGGCTGAATCACCTCTCCACATTCTCTATACCTTCAGAACTGGAAGCTCATCATTAGGTATAGTTTAACGTCATTCCCAGGAAATGAATACCTTCAGCCACCGCCTTCTAGCACATATATGATAAAAAGGAAGCGCGTGGTGTAATGGTTAAAGTCATGGGAAATGGACACGTCGCCCCGAGTTCAAATCCTGGACGTGGCAACTGCATTTCACTTAGCGCTAATACCCTTGGGAAAGGTATGAATCCTACTCTCCTTCCAGCTATGGGTAAATAGTAGGGCAGACTGGGCTCTTTAACCTTGGTTAGGCAATCGGTCTAGGAGAAGGAAAACTCTGAATACAAACCTGTTAAACTCCGCTTAAGAAATTGACCTCGTGTCGCATCCTGCTCGTGCGGAGGGGTTGGTAAATATATATATGATAAAAAGGGTTGAGGCTTGCCATAAGGGCAATAGAGTTGGGACAATCATATAGGTGCTAGGCTTACGGTGACCAGCCGATTGACCGACTGTATGGCCCAAGTAATACTCTAAGTGTTGCATGTCATGGACTGCTCATGGACTGCTCATCCACCAGAATTCTGCCCTTAAGCATCATGGGTCGCCGCCCAAGTCCAACAGGTGACTTTGTTGGGAGAGTCTTAAACCTCTGCAGAGGTGCAGTCGGTGTTTTGTAAAGTCTCAGCCGATAGGGCTGTAAGATACAATTAGTCAAATACGCCACCGGGTAGGAGTGCATTCACTGAGACTTAGGAAAAGCCTTCTTCTATGTACGGCTACGGAAATTCTCATTCGTCAACACCCTGAGGAGCATCATTTATTCCAGAACAAAATAAAATGGCTTTAAGTGACAGGCAGAAATCCTCAAAATATCCTCGTTTTATCAAATCAGTTATATCAGACTTCCCAGTGATGGATAACAATGGACTTTGTTAAAATCTTTGGCCAACGATCAAAGGTTTATCAAGTTATATATAATGGCCATTTTATGCTGAATTCAAAAATATCGTTCATTTTGTTTAGTCACGTCTGGTTTCTTAAGATGTGATTGAAAAGTTGTACATACTAATAACACTTATTCTAAAGCCAATGGGATCTACTTGTCACAACTATAATACTGTTCTATACATTTCAAGTATAGCTTGTATCTTAAAATTCAACCTGATTAGAAAAAATGAGCAGAATTATTGGATTCAGCGTAAAAAAAAAACTATCTAAAAATCTGATATATATTCGAACTTAAAACCACCACAAACCTGTTTAAACTTTCTCTAACAGTCCATTCTGTCAATGTACGCAAAGGAAAAGACAATCTATAGAAAACGTTGAATCTTTGAATTCATCATTCATGGAATTGCAAAGACTACGCAAACTTAAGGCGACTTCTCAACTGGGGTAGACAATTATCAATTTAAATAAATAATAATAAATAAATAACAATTTAGATATAGTTAATTTCTACAAGAAAGTTATTCTAAATTATTCTGTCTGACAGCCGTCATATTAAATGAAGAGCTGGCTATTAAATATTGAGTGCTGACTATTGATTTATGTCGAAAACTTGTGCGAAGTACTTATATGATAAACTTGTCATTAATTTAGATATAGGCAAACATTTCCTGTTTTTTATGCATCGTATACGTTAAGACATTTATCATATCCCAGTGAAGTTTTTCAATAAGTAACAGTTATAATTTTATTGACTTAAAACCTTTTAAACATATCATGCGTTCTATATATTTGTATGGCACTATATACATATATATATATATATATATATATATATATATATATATATATATATATATATATATTTGGTACATGAAAACTTATAAACTACTAAAAGTAGAGGAATCATATGTAAATAGGGGGGGGATATCTTATTATGAAATAAAATATAAAATAAAGGGGATACGAAGGCCTTTTCGACCGGTACTTTTTCAAGTATATACACCGGTGACAATTAAAAGTCAGAATGTAAAGAAATTAATAAGTGTAGGTGGGGGGCAAAAATGGACAAAGAGGGATATGTGTGTGTGCCCTAGGTTAAACCAGGCTAATGAATACCTCCCAGTAAATAGATGGAGTGTCTCGGTGTTTCTCTGCACAGAGTAGGTCTGAGAAAAGAAATACTAACAGCTTAAGGACTGCTAGGTGTTGCTTGGACCTGGCTCTGTGCAAGACGGAGAAGCACTCATCTGTATAGTCTGTCAAACAAGCATTTATGGATAAGTGTTCAGCGATAGCTGAGTCAAATGCTTCGGATAGCCCGGATGTATTGTTAGTGATAGCATTGCGAAGTATTCGGGGAACATGCTGCTTTATTCTAATTTCGAGTCTTTGTGATGTACGCCCAATATATACCAAATTACATTGACATCTAAACTTATAAATTCATTACTTATTATATATATTATATATATATATATATATATATATATATATATATATATATATATATATATATATATAAAAGAATGAATTGATACTTTGATAAGGTATTTATATATTTTGGCATTTCTTCGGGTTTCTGGAAAACAGACTGAAAGAGTCAAAAGATGCCGAAATAGATCAAATATATATATATATCAGATCAAAGGTATCCATTTATTCATAATACATTGTATATGTAAAAATATATACGCAAATCTTTACATGTATATTTTAGCTAATCCCTAACATCCACACACACACACACACACACACACACACACACACATATATATATATATATATATATATATAAATATATATGGATGTGTTATATATGTGTATAACTATGTGTTTGTGTGCGTACATGGATGAAAAATAATTTAATATACATTTTCCTTACTTTTTTTTGACTTAACATAAATTGTATTTCACATCCTCACCATCTGTGTTTCATCTGACAATTTTCAGTTTTTCAAATACATGAAACGTTTATTAAAATCGTATTAAGTGGGTTATATATATATATATATATTATATATATATATATATATATATATATATATATATATATCTGGAGAGAGAGAAAGATTGAGAGAGAGAGAGAATGCGACATATATATATATATATATATATATATATATATATATATATATAATCCAAAAGTATAAAGAAGAAATCTTCCTTACGACACAAGAGATTTATCTAAAAAAAACCTGTCGCAGTTTGAGAGCTCAATGTGTACTCTTAATGTTAGAGTCATAGAGCAAATATATAAGTAAATAAATAACAAAAGACTTAGAGATTTAGCGTTATAGTCTATTTCAGGGAGCTTAGACAAAGTGTCTAACTCTCCCGACCAGACTGGTGACGAATTTGGAATATCTCTTTCTTTTTCTGAATCTGTCAAAATAAGGAATACATTAAGAGATACATTTTTTGTTGACCGAGTTTTTTGTGGCGGAAGTGAAACTACAAGATAATTTTTTTTTTTTGCAACATCAAGGATTTTTCATATCACAGGACTATAGAATTTAAAAAAAAAAAAAATAAAAAATAAAAATCTGTTTTCAAATGTCTTTAAAGTAAAAAGAATTCATCATTCGGATGAGTCGGGAGATTTTAGGGGGGAGAAGGCTGACAGACAGACAGACATATAGAGATATGCGAATATATATATATATGTGTGTGTGTGTGTTTGTGTGTGTGTTTATATATATATATATATATATTATATATATATATATATATATATATTATATATGTGGAGAGAGAGAGAGAGCGGGAGAGAAGGAATGAGGGAGAGAAGGGGGGATATATAAGTCTGTTCGTCTGCGTGAAGGGATCGTATGCTTTATATGTGTTTCGTCTCACTCAGATTGAAACCAATTCAACCCCTATGCCCTCTACAACTCCACACACAAATTATTAGCTGCCACTACCAACGATTGCAATGTTTAATGTGTTGGATGTGATTGTCTTGCCATCACAGCTCTTAATCTTAAACCTACCCCCACGGCGACAACGACCCCCTACCGTCGCTTTCGCGAACGGCCACCGTGAGCTCTCAACCGATTCCCAGTCTGACACCTTTCGCTCACACCATCCACCGATGAATTCTGCACTTAGCAGCAGCAGCAGCTTCCCGCCGCCCATCGTGATCGGTGACAACAGGCAAGACCGTTCACGCCTTTGTCCTTTAACCACAACATCTCAACGGCCCTCTGGCACTCATTGTCCAGCCTTCCACTAACCATTTCCTTCAGGCTATAAATCTGGAAGTGACGAGATCAGATGTTCTGAAACCGTCCTTGCCACATATTGTCCAGTTCCGACCAACCATCGTTCCGCTCTTTCAACTGACCTTCGACCTCGACACCAAGCCTGCATCGTGCACAAACCCTCACCGCTTTCTCAATTAGTATGGTTCAAGCAAGATCAGCGGTTAGGGCCCCTTTCGGCTCCAGTTACTAACACAACGATCCCAAACTCTATAACCAAAATTAAAATTCTTTTGCCACCTACAAGACAATCAGGGCAGAAGATACAACACACACACACACACACACACACGCGCACACACACACACACACACACTCTCTCTCTCTCTCTCTCTCTCTCTCGCTTGCTCTTTCTCTCTCTCACTCTCTCTACCCCCCATCTCTGTATGTCTGTCTGTCAGTCTCTCACTCTCTCACTCCCTCTCTCTCACTATCTCTCTCTCTCTGACTCACTCTCTCTCTCTCTCACTCTCTCATTCTCTCTCTCTCACTTTCTCTTTCTCTATCCCCCCACTGTCAGTCTTTCTGTCTCTCTCTCACACTCTCACACACACACACTCTCTCTCTCACTCACTCTCTCTCTCTCTCTCTCGTTCACTCTCTCTCTCACTCTCTCTTTCTCTATCCCCCTCTCTTTCTGTCTATCTGTCTGTCTGTCTGTCTCTCACTCTCCTACCTACCTATCTTCTTCTTCTTCTTCTTCTTCTTCTTCTTCTTCTTCTTCTTCTTGTCTTTTATTATCATTGTCCTATCGCTCTATCTCTCCCTCTCTCGCTCTCTCTCTCTCTCTCTCTCTCTCTCTCACTGTCTGTCTCTCCGTCTGTCTCTCCGTCTCTGTCTCTGTCTCTGTCTCTCTCTCTGCCTCTGTCTCTTTCTTGCTTAGTATCAACATTACGTTTATTTTAAGTGCTGTAAATTTCAATTGTTACCATTTCTTCCGTTCTGGTATTTCCATTGCTTACGGCTATTAAGTGTCTTCCTTTTGCAATATTTTCCGGGTTTCATTAAACTTTTTCATTACCGAATTCTATATCACCCGGGGCGTCACATCCTGGGAGATATTTCTCGGACTTCAACAATTCAACTTATGGCACCCGCAACCCAATCCCCAATAATAAATTGCAGGGAAATGCGGAAAGAATATGCGTATATCAATATATCCTGAATAACGTCGGAGGTTTGCAGCTGATTTACGATATAGCTCCCATCAAGATGTGACCCGCTGACCTGTGTTTTGGGTGAAATTAATTCATGTCTAAAGCATGTAATGTGTGTGCAAGCTCATTCTTTATCTATTCATTTTTCTGTTTGATTCTACCTTTCTTTCTCTCTCTCTCTCTCTCTCTCTCTCTCTCTCTCTATATATATATATATATATATATATATATATATATATATATAGAGAGAGAGAGAGAGAGAGAGAGACAGACAGACAGACAGACAGACAGAGAGAGAGAGAGAGAGAGACAAAGAGAGAGTGCATTAAAAATTAACCCACCTAATGGAGGTTCTTCACAGAACAAATGGACATGCTACTACTAACACACTTGTCTACCCGGATTTTAATAGCATGTCAAACCCTCAAAAACACTTCAATTTTTATAGTTCTTCTATAATGCTCCCTTTCAAAAAATCTATAAACAATTTCTTCAAATAAGAAATTTTCTCCTGACGATGACCTGAGGTCGAAACTAGTTGAGAATAAACAACATACAAGAAATATTCCTGCTTGTCTTATTACTTTTTGTTCATACTATATATATATATATATATATATATATATATATAAAGTAAGTAAGTAAAGTTTTCGGAGCGGCCTAATGTCGGTATCAGCCTATCAGCGAGGGAGTCTATCCCCTTTTCACTAGAGCCAGACCAAGGAGATTGTTTTTTTGCGTCTGGGGTGGAGCGCCACACCTACCATCAGCTCCTTACTTTACCGCAGAGATCCCTGTGCTACTCATACGCTGAGTTGGCGAGGACCAGGATCGATCTAGGAACGTTGTGTTTTCTAGCCGAACGCTCTACCGACTGAGCGCGCAATTAGCATGGATATCCATGACAATCTCTCGCCAACGCTCCCTATCATTCATCGTGTCAGTGAGGTCCTCTGCGCAGCATCCAGTATCCTCACATAGTTGGTCAAGATAGGTTGCTTTGGTGGCCGGCCGACGCTAGCATGTCCACGTGTTGGCTTCTACAGGAGAACGTTGCTTGTGAGTTCATCCTTGCTTCTCCAGCAGTATATATATATATATATATATATATATATATATATATATATATATATTGAAGTTATATAGGTGCTATATTCTTGGTAGACTGTGCTCAATATCATTGTTAAAGCATATATATTTACGTTACACAATTAATAGATTTGACAATGTCAGTAACTTTGTGTTAACTTCATGTTCACGCTACCATAACTTGAATATATATATATATATATATATATATATATATATATATATATACATATGTGTGTGTGTGTGTGTGTGTGTGTGTGTGGTGTGTGTGTGTGTGTTTGAGCGAGAAAAATATGAGCAAAGGTGAAACATTGCTATTGAGAGAAACGGTGACTCTTTGGAGAAGTAGGGATGTGATCCACTGAGCACCAGCTTTATTTGGATGTATGATATATGTTCCTGTGTTTGTAATTATACCTGTCCTATACAAAATAGCATTACTTTTTGACAAACCCTAGTATTTCAGCGATCTTAAGGTAGGATCTTAAGTTTTTCTGAATAATTCAGGTTTTTCGAAAGATTTGGATATGGAATGCCGGAAATATAAAACGAAATCAAATTTGGAAAAATCCGGTAAGTGTATAAAATAAACTTAACAAAGATATTTAAAGATCTTTCATTGTTGCTTATAACATTCTAAAAAGCATACAATTCCTTAAATGTCTCAGGTTATTTTTGTATATTTTTTATATAGTAGTGTCTTATACGTATTTACCGAACTCCTCCGCACGAGCAGGATGTGGCACAAGGTCAATATCTTAAGCGGAGTTTAAGCGGATTGAATTCGGAGTTTTCCTTCTCCTAGACCGGTTGTCTAACCAAGCTTAAAGAGCCCAGTCTGCCCTACTATTTACCCATAGCCGGAGGGAGAGTAGAATTCATACCTTTCCCAAGAGTATTAGCGCTAAGTGAAATGCAATTACCACGTCCGGGATTTGAACTCGGAGCGACGAGTCCATTTCCCATGACTTTAACCATTACACCACGCGCTTCCTAGTAGTGTCTTATAAAGAATACCTGTAATATGCATACATATCTTGGCCTTTTGTTTCGTTAATTTTATTTTTATATATACATGCATTTATCAATATGACAAATTCAAAGCTTTTTTATTATATTGTTACCCACATTAGATTTTTTTCGAATATATCTTTCTTAGCTCTATATTTCTCAAAACATCTTTTTAGGGTGTATCATTCATAATCAGTTTTATATTTCAAACTTAACTTTTACATCATTTCAATGAGCGTTTAATTCTTCACGATGTAACATTGCCTGATGATCGTAAAAATGATAGAAGCAGAGTGATATTATAATTTATGTTTTTGTTCTCTCTCTCTCCCTCTCTCTCTCTCTCTCTCTATATATATATATATATATATATATATATATATGTGTGTGTGTGTGTGTGTGTGTGTTTATATGTGTATGTAGTGTGTGTGGAATGTATATATGTATTTATATTTTTTTATTTTTTCATACCGTCAGATTTATTTTAATATTTTACTACCCTGTAAATACACACATGCTAACATAGTTTTTTTCGTTTTAGTAGGAAATAAAAATATTTGTATATATAAAGGGAAAAAAAGAAATGAATGAAAAGAATGAAACAATTAATGGAGGGGAAGGAAAATTCTAAATACAACCTGTAATACCCTCAAGTAATGGGAAGAAACTTGCCGGCAGATCTGATTGGGTGATGGCATGGTCCTCCTTCTACATAGTTGAAAAGCTATCACTTGATCAAGTGCGGACTGGTCGACACGGCAAGAGGATCTGATGCTAAGACCCGGGGGGGGGGGGGCATCAATGAGGAACTGCCCTAATCCAGTTTATTTTATATATATATATATATTTTCAAGTGATCCAAAAAACTCCATTATGTTTTACTCCATATAAAGGATGCTGCGTGCTGGATTGAACAAAAAAGAAAGAAAAGCTGAACTCTTCTTCTATTACACAAACCATCCAAGTAAGGCGAAACAGACATACTGGACAAAGCTGGAAAACCAATGGTGAACGTATAAATGACGTTCTTCTATGAACACCTACACATAGACACTCTAATGCAAAAACCTACGACAATTAGCTCGGTACGGATTCTGGATGCCGCACAGAATACCTGTCAGGGGCCATAAGCGATATGCGCGATAAAGGTTATTGAGAACCTGTGCACTCACCGTGACCCGATGACACACACACGCACGCACGCACGCACACACACACACACACACACACACACATATATATATATATATATATATATATATATATATATATATATATATATATATATCAGTATGTGTGAGGAAATGTTATGGAAAAAAGTGGACCACGAACACAGACAATTATATTCAATTAAAACCTGGTCGTTTTTGGTCTTAAAGACTTCCTCAGAATTCTGAGGGAGCCTTTATGACAACCAGAGAGAAAATACTAATTGAATGTTACTGTTTGTGTTCGTTATTCCCCTTTTCCATAATTTGTGTGGGTTTATTTTAAGTGCATTAGCATGGTAGAAAGTTATGTCGAAAATTAATAGGCATTGTATAGAATTAAAATTTCTTGCTATCTCTACTTCCCACAAAAACGCACACACATACACAAAAAATATATATATATATATATATATATATATATATATATATATATATATATATGTGTGTGTGTGTGTGTGTGTGTGTGTATCTGTGGTCTGTGTGTGTGGTGTACTCTTCTATCGTAAAAGATAGATTAGGGTCAGCTATGAGTGATTTGTTTCCTCCCATGTTGTGCATGCTATCAAGAAGATATTTTGTGTTTCCTTTATTGTGATAGCAGCCCAGCCTTGCTGCGAGTTATGAAGCCACACTGACAGATGGGATTTCCTAAAGCGGGAGCCAGATGTTTTTGTTTTAAAGCTAGACGGAGCTGATCTCGATGTTTCAGTCTCTTTTCTTCAAAGCTATTTAATTTAGGGAAACATGTCTAACGCCATTCTTTCCGATTTGATGCTAGATTTTCCCAAACACTCAGCTTAATATTGAGAAGTTTCAGATTCATATATATATATATATATATATATATATATAATATATATATATAAATATATATATATATATATGAGAGTGAGTAAATAAAAAATGTGTTTATTTGATATGGCTTTTAGCCGACAATTTTTGGAGGATATGTGCTTAATTGAAGTCATACCTAATTTTGAAAATTAATTAGTTAATAATTAATGAATTTAGGCGGGCATATACGTTCAAATGTAAGGCTACACAAATCGATAAAATGTCAATCCCTGAATGTACATTTCGACCTGATGAAACCTAATAGGTCGAAATGTACATTCAGGGATTCACATTTTCTCGATTTGTTTAGCCTTACATTTGAACATATATGCCCGCCTAAATTCATTAATTATTAACTAATTAATTTTCAAAATTAGGTATGACGTCAATTAAGCACATATCCTCCAAAAATATATATATATATATATATATATATATAATATAGATATAAACTCTTCTACTATGTACTGTTGTTGAACTTGCTGCCTTCATTTTCTAAGAAGTTGCTTTTCGTCAATGTATTGCCCTTTCTATTCTAAGTTTTCCTCTTTACCCACCATTCCCTTTTTCTTGAATAGAAGTCGCTAGTCAATATGGAGTAATTGGATTCTCCCGGTCAGTAACCTTAATAATGTCGTCGTAAAACATTTCATTTTCCTCTCTTGAACTTTTTCAAGTCAGTGCATATACATGAATTACCTTCATATTGTATCGTTGCACAATCTAACTTTTCTCCACGATATTTTCATCTGATGAGATATTGAATCTGTTTACATCATTGTCAACAATGCTATTAATAAGTAAAAAGCTGAAACTACAAGATTTCTATTTTCCTCTCTATGAGACTTCGTGTAATTTATTTCCGGACAGCTGAAAGTGTATTTGCTTTACTATCATTCTTAGTAATAACTTCAATTATTTACCCATTGAAAAAAGCAAAAACATTATTAGTTTTAATAAATCTACTTTAAATCGTTAAAGCATATATCATAAGCACCTCACGTGATATAATGGTTAGCAAGCAAGATTAGCAGACCATTGTTAGTGAGTTAGATTCTCAGTAGATGCCCCATACATCTGTCCTTGTGCCACATCTAAGCTAAGCTTAGTAAATAACTATATGATAGCTTAAATAGAATTTACTTATTTCTCTCTCTCTCTCTCTCTCTCTCTCTCTCTCTCTCTCTCTCTTCTCTCTCTCTCTCTCTCTCTCTTGCATATATATATATATATATATATATATATATATATATACCAATCATCACAGACACGTGTTTCGTCGTTTACGTCTCATTAGTGCGGCTAGACTTTTTTTAATAGCAACCTCTAACAGGAAGCAAAAACCGACAGAATTTTCGTCTGCCAAAGCCCTTACCCTCACGACTCTCGGGAACTCTCAGTCTGGGATGAACAATTAATTGATGCATACTTACAGGATGAATGTTTTTACAATCACCAGAGAACTCAAGTCTGTAAACAACAGGCGAGTAAATGCTTACGATATACGGTGAAAGTTCAACTAATGTCTCCCCTGCAGTTGTCTACAGGAACATGGCACCATATATATATATATATATATATATTATATATATATATATATATATATATGCAACGTATCAGACACCATGTGTGATTGTATCTACAAATCAAAAATATGTACGTAGGTTTAACATCAACAACTCTGTCGAGACGCCTCACCATACATCTGTCTGTTATCAGCTCAACAGCCAAACATTTGAAAACACTCCTGTCCTACAGCCAATTTCTCGAAAATCCTCACGAACAATACAACAATATCTGAACAACAAAACAGCCAACAAAAACGACAGATTCTTGAAAAAAAAAAACTCAATAAAATTTAGTTCGATTCTAACACCAGCATACTTAAATATCTTTTAACAACTGCTACTATTTACAAAATCAGGTTAATACTAATAATGATAATATTATTATATTGTATCCTTGGTACAATCTAACTTCTATCCACGATATTTCCATCTGATACGATACTGAAACTTATCTCATTGTCCAGAATGTTATTAATAAGTAAAAATCTGAATCCACAAGATTTTTATTGTCCTCTCTATGATGCATAATGTAATTTATTTCAGGTCAGCTGAAAGAGTATTTACTTTTCTGTTGTTCTTAGTAATAATCTCAAATATTTACCCAGTGAAAAACAAAAATAAGTAAATGTTATTAGTTTTAAATCTATTTTATATTGTTAAAGCATGTATGATAGCTTGAACAGAATTCATTTATTTCTCTCTGCCCCTCTCTCCATCACACACACACACACACACACACACACACACACATATATATATATATATATATATATATATATATATATATATATATATATGATGCTCTCCTATCGTAAACGCTAAATGAGGGTAAGCAGGGAGTGATTCGTTTCTCAATTTGTGCATGCTCTCAAGAAGACATTTGTATTTCCCGAGTGTGATACTAGCTCACACTGACAGATGCATTTTTCTTAAGTGGAAGTGATGTTTTTGTTTTAAAGTTTGACGATGCTGATCACGATGTTTCAATGTATTTTCTTCAAGCTCTTTAATTCAACGAAACATGTCTTTCTCCATTCTTTCATATTTATTGCTAGATATTTCCAGGTACTCAGTTTAATATTGAGTCGTTTCAAAGTGTATAAGAAATCGGTCGGAAAAAAATGTCAGTCGGATGTTGTTCCTGTCCAAAGGTAGTTATTGTGTCTAGCCACACTGAAGAGGCGTGAAATGCCGAAATATGACGCCAGTGGATGACTTATTATATGCTCCAAAACTGGGTAGAGCTCCTTAGAGTTGACTTAATTAACTTTCACTGCCAGCATATATAAAGCAAGGATCGTCTGTACACAGACTGGATCTCTCTGATGATCGTTAAATATATAAACAAACGTATGTATTTAATAGTTTAAACACCACCCCTTTACGGCAGCTGTCAAATGACCGAGAGTTTAATAAGCCGGATTACTCTGGACAAAAAGTCAGCCGGATTTCGATCCTGGGCATAGGTAGTTGTTGTGTCTAGCCACACTGAAGAGGCATATATGGGTGACTTATTATATATATATATATATATATATATATATATATATATATATATATATAGAGAGAGAGAGAGAGAGAGAGAGAGAGGTGGCGACATATATATATATATATATATATATATATATATATATATATATATAAAAGAGAGATAAAAACTGGGAGATTAAATAATTCATGAATATGTATGTTAATAGATTACTGTATCTCTTTGTGAATATATACTTAAGTAAAGGTATCGTGGGCATGGAGTCATGGTTCCTGACCGTTTCTCGCCTATGCTTTATTCAAACCAAAACCACACCATTCCAACGTACCGGACAAGCAGCCACAAGATCACTACTACAATTCACGGTCAGGAAGAAGGGACGTGACTGTCCTGAAAATTCACCACTCGTCTAAATAAAAGAATCTGAAAAAAAAAAACTACAGTGTTTTCTGATATTTATTCATAACTAAGATATTATGGTAACAACATTAGCATAATATAGTACGTTAATGCTTCACACCTATGCCCAAACCTGGTATATGTATTTCTAACAACGGATACAGATACTAAAATACATCTCTAATGTATATATATATATATATATATATATATATATATATATATATATATATATATATACCTAAGTTAATTTGAACCACAATGTGTTTGACTGTAAAACAAGGAGTACAGTGTATCCAAATTCTATCTAAAGACGTAGCGTGGGAGCGTATGTTAATTTTTGACATTACTATTAACCGTTTGATTATTAACCTGGAAAAAAAGGAATTTTATCTATTCAGCTTGCCATACCAATGAAATCCAGTTATTTGCCCTCGTTGAAAAAACACAAATCTCACTTACTTCTCCTTATATATATATATATATATATATATATATATTATATATATTATATATATATATATATATATATATATATATAAAGGAGTTAGTGTCTATGTATATTCGGATGAAACAATGAAAAATGATGTATTATAATTTTATTTTTATTTATTTTAATTTTCATTACCTTGCGCATGACTTTCACGATCATAGGTCAAGCTGAATTTCGAACAATCAAATGCCTTAATCAATTTCAGGTGAGATACGTAACACGATTTCGAAACAAAAGAAACGGCTGCACAACACCAAATACTTTCTCGTTGATTTTTTTTTTTTCAATTTATTTTATTTTATTTTCCTATTAAGTTATATTCAGTTGACAAAAATATTTTGAGAAAGAGAG
>CM042144.1:76991714-77004214 GCA_023376005.1 Doryteuthis pealeii
CTAAACAATGCAATACGCGCTTCCATTCATATATATATATATATATATATATATATATATATATATATTATATATATTATGGACACTCTCGTCGATTTTTGATGCATGAGGGTTCACACACACAATGAACATCCACACAGTGATTTGTTTATAGTGGTGAGGGCTTGTGTTGGACCATCCACACATTTTGGCACAGTCGACAGGAAAGAATTGGTGCATCAAGGGTTGCCACAAACCCAATCTAGGACCGACCTCAGGAATTTTGAATTCAGAGTTATCCCTCTCCTAGACTGGTTACCTACCCAAGGCTGAAGAGCCCAGTCTGCCCTACTATTTAACCCATAGCTGGATATATATATATATATATATATATATATATATATATATAATCCCACAAGAATCACACACAGAGGTTGATTTTATTATTCATGTATTAGTCAATAATGAATATCAGTTAGAAGTTACATCAGATATTTACAATACAAACTGAAACGTTCTAGTGTGGATTAATATTACAAATAAAATAATTCTCAGTATATCTTTTTTATATATTTATTTAACTTCGGATTTATTTCCATTTTCCTAAATATATATATTATATATATATATATATATATATATTATATATATACATATATATATATGTGTGTGTGTGTGTGTGGGTGTGTGTGTGTGTTTGTGTTTGTGTGTGTGTGTTTGTGTTTAACTATAGGCGTAGTTGTATTTTGTGCGTATATGTCTTTGGTTAATTTAGCAGAATTTGCATGTATTTTGCGAATGATTGTCCTCTATGTATTAAAGTGCATGATTATTTTATATACTTTTATAATCATATATGTTATAGTCTTTTAGATGTAGGCATACATAAAAGCGAATACATTAATATATAAATTTGTGCGTCTGGAGAGTTGTAATTCGTAACTACAGTTCTTTGAAAGTTCTATTTGGCGTTCATTTTATGTTTAATTTTTCAGAAAAATGTATTTCGACTTTCTGTTTCACATCGCTTTTGTGAATAGGATGAATAGAATTGAAAAGCTGAAAGACGAAACGTTAGGAACCCAGACATATTGAACGTAAATTAATAAGTTGTAAATGTGTATCTATCTATCTATCTATCTATTTTTCTATCTATCTATCTATCTATCTCTCTCTCTCTCTATATATATATATATATATATATATATATATATTAAATTTTTACTTGAAGGCACTTACAACGCATGTATCGCATAAAATTCGATACTTTTTCTTATAGAAAATAAACTTGACAAGTGTAATCCCAGTAAAGGATGGCTCAGTGTGGAATACCGTACAGACTGTTTCGACTTTATTAACTCTCATCAGCGGTATATACTAACGATTTCCCTCCGACAGAAATCGAAACCGGGACTTCAGCAGACGCAGTGAAACACTAGTGAAACACTTTTATCGCCTCGGCCACAGTACACAGCTGACCATCCTAGCGGAATTAAGCTTGTCAAGCGATACTACGCGCCGCTACCATAATAAGTAAGGGGGCGCTATTGAGAGAATAATAACAACAAACAGCGCGAATGCCCTTCGGCGAAGTGAATAAGATTTTTGGATGTTTGTTTATTTAGAAACGTTGCTGATAAAGTATATATTAAATTTTTACTTGAAGGCACTTACAACGCATGTATCGCATAAAATTCGATACTTTTTCTTATAGAAAATAAACTTGACAAGTGTAATCCAGTAAAGGATGGCTCGATGTGTAGAATACCGTACAGACTGTTTCGACTTTATTAAGTCTCATCAGCGGTATATACTAACGATTTCCCTCCGACAGAAATCGAAACCGGGACTTCAGCAGACGCAGTGAAACACTAGTGAAACACTTTTATCGCCTCGGCCACAGTACACAGCTGACCATCCTAGCGGAATTAAGCTTGTCAAGCGATACTACGCGCCGCTACCATAATAGGTAAGGGGGCGCTATTGAGAGAATAATAACAACAAACAGCGCGAATGCCCTTCGGCGAAGTGAATAAGATTTTTGGATGTTTGTTTATTTAGAAACGTTGCTGATAAAGTATATATTAAATTTATATATATATATATATATATATATATAGAGAGAGAGAGAGAGAGAGACTTCCTACACGTGCGGACGGGTTAGTAAATTAGTTTATACATGACACTAAAACAAGAAATTAACCAACCAAAACAAATAAGATAACAAATAAATATGCATAGGTGAAATATTGAACATAAATTGATATTTTGTAAGTGTGTATCTATCTATTCATCTCTCTCTCTCTCTCTCTCTCTCTATATATATATATATATATATATATATATATATATATGAGAAGTAAATACACAAGCGATGTATTTAGATATGGCTTTTTTTTTAGCCGACAATTTTTGGGAGAATATGTGCTTAATTGAAGTCGTACCTAATTTTGAAAGTTAATAAATTAATAATTAATTAATTAGGCGGGCATACCTATGTAAATGTAAGGCTAAACAAATCGAGAAGAATCAATCTCTGTATGTACATTTCGGCCTATTAGGCCTCATCAGCAGATCTATAGATAGGAAGACCACCTTGTGCGGGATTCGAACCATGACTGTCAAAGCTGACAGGCGAGGACCGTAACCCCTACACCAACTGGACTCTCTTAGATTTTTCGTTTTGTTTAGAAGTACGTTTTTATTCCTCTTATAGTGATTTTTTTACACGACAGTATGAGAAGTAAATACACAAGCCATGTGTTTTGAGAATTTATATATATATATAAATTACCTAGATGGTCGTAAAATAGGACTTCAGTTGTGCAGTAGAGGAGAATTCTTTTAAGGTTGTTGGGATTAATTTTAAGATGTGGATATGAAGGATTTTTGTAAATATTTTCAATGATGATGTCTATAGTTTCTTTTACCGGAACGTTGGTGAAAATATTTTTTTCCATCAAGTGAAGCTATGATTTTATCTGCTTTTAAAGTATATATATATATATATATATATATATATATATATATATATATATATATATATGTGTGTGTGTGTGTGTGTGTGTGTGTGTGTGTGTGTGTACGGACGGGTTAGTAAATTAGTTTAATATGCCAACAAGACATTAACCAACCAAAATATAATATAACCAATAAATATGCCTATGTGGTATTTTATCATTGGCACGTCACAAAACCAGAAATATATTTTATTATTACCACATCATCTAATGATTATCTTTTCTCATATATATATTATATATATATATATATATATATATATGGTATTTTATATGGGGTACATATCCATCAAATTGAAATGTGAGAAAAGTGGCTAATCATGCATATATAGTGTGAGGTAGAGTCACGTGAAATATTAGTTCATGAGACACTCATATGAAATTAATATATATATCTAAATATCTAAATAAACAAGATTAGATTATGCAATAGGGCAAGAGTTAAATGACACAAGCAACATTTGTTAATATCTCTACAGTTAGATATAAATTTGCTTCTTTTGTTCAGCAATCTGTTTCTAACCTGTTCCACGAGGAATACATTTTCTTCTAAACACAATATGTTGTATTGTCCTCGCCCGGAAGATGGACCTCCCGGCTCAGGGACAAAGATAAAGAAATATATAACAAAGGTCCGTTATCAGATCAAAAAGATAAAGATGTGTAGGCGTGTCGTCAATAAAAAAGCCAGAGGGCAAGCCGACAGCAGTCAGTCGCTAGCCGGCAGCGGAAAGGACACTTCACGTCTCCCGTCAGCAACCACCCCTCGTGCACTCATTGTAAGCTCTGTGCCTTCACCACCCACACACCGAAGAAAATAAAGAAGGGTTAGATACCCGCAGTATACCAGCAACGTATACGATTTAGTGCCGGTAAAGAAGGCGCTATGCAACAAATATACATCTATTGTTACCTCCTTTATAATCTTGGCCTTTTTCATTTTTTATTATCGGAGGTTTGCATGTTCCAACTAATATTTTCCATAAATGGTTGGTTATCGCGCTAAAATTTAGAAACATTTGCCGTATACAATCTGTCAAATCACTTTACCTGGGCAACTGTCTCATGCAATGTAGAATGTGCATCTCCAAGGTGCTAAACTTGTTTCGTAGTTATATCTATATTTTGGGTGTGGCTACTGGTAAAATAATGAAGTATAAAACATTTTACATAAACGGTCACTGGGGTTTAAATAGATATGTAACAATCTATGGGTGTCAGAGATTGTTGGCAGGCCCTGCACCGGGAACAGAAACCGGGAATGGGGACCGTTGACTTTGAGATAAGGGAGTGAAAATTTACCAATGACGATTATACCCCTGATCTCTGGAATACGCCTAACAAGAAAAACGTTATTAGTTTTAGTTTTTAGATTCGACCGGACTTTGAGGCAAAGCAGACGAGTCGCTGATGAGGTCGATCCCTCATTCACGCGGTGATATGAGCTAGATAAAAGAAAAAGCTTGATTAAGCAACACAAATGTCTTGTAAATTCAAATAATTGCAATGACCAAATTAGCCCAGGAAAAATAAGTCCAGAAGAAGAAACAGAAACGAAGTAACCAAGTAAGTCTCTGTATCTGTCTGTCTGTCTGTTTTTTTTTCTATCACCCGAGAACTCTCTCTGAAGTCTCACTTTCACAAATTATATACCCGATGTCAATGTGGATATACAATATTACCACATATATCACAGCTACCTTAGCTCTTTCTCTATTACGGCAATATACGTCATCGAAGTGAACCCATTTCTATAAATTTCTGTATTAAATTACACTAAAAGGTGTTACCATTGATTTCAAAGCAGCGTATTAGCCACTTATCATCAGGACAACTAGTCTGTGTAAAACCTTTATCACAGGCGCTATGTCCTGATCATTCTCACAGATACATATTACTCTGGTGAAAACACATATACATACGTAGAGACACTCTGTCTAATAGTCAATTTTATTCGAAAAAGACAAAGATATATAGAATGGAGGCGCGTTGTATAAAGGTTACCGTCGTAGGGAATGGACACGGTAAGACGAATTGAAATCCTGGACGAGGCTGTTCGCATATCTCATAGTATTAATACCCTTGGGAAATGTATGAATCCAACTATTCACCCTCCAGCTATACTTACTCTCTCCACCATATATATATATATATGTATATATATATATATTAAAGAAATGGATACAATAGAAACCTACTCGAGTTTCACCATTAGGATATTCAGGGTTAGATCCACTGAATTAATCGAGGTACCGATTAACTGCAGCCGATTACACGTGTGTTCATTGAATAAGATGTAACGTAACATCTTATCCTGAAGATCCTAATGGTGAAACTCGAGTAGGTTTATATTGAATCCATTTCTTTAATAAATTTGCTCTACTTTGTATTGAGCACTTTGTATTTGTTATATCCTTGAATTAACCCTTGGATTGTGTGCACCTCCAACGATCGTGCCCATATTCACCGGTAAGCCACCTTATATATATATATATATATATTATATATATATATATATATATATATATATATGAAGGTATGAATACAAGTATTCAGCCTCCAGCTATACTCACCACTTACCCCATATATATATATATATATATATATATATATATATATATATATATATATTATATATATATATATATATATATGAGGAGAATTTGATGTAAGTGTTCTGTCAGATTACTATTCATCTCTCTATCCATCTATTTATCTATCTGTGTGACTAATAAAGTTGTGTACGATGGAGTGTGTGTCTATACATGAGTGTGATGTGTGCGTGCGTGAAACTGTGTATATATAAGTGAGTGAGGAAATGTATGTGTGTGTGCGCGTGCGTGTATGTGTGCGCGCGTGTTTGTACATGTGTGTGTGTGTTTATCTCCAAGGAGTAGAAGGGAATGGTCCTAAAAGGTGATAGACAAAGAAACGGGCTATTGATTATAAGTCAGAAAGAAGTGTTTGCATACGCCGTTTATTAAAGAGTGAGTACGATACAGAAAGGGAATACAAGGGAGATAAAAATACATGGACACGTGAAATGACGGCGAGGAGGGAAAACAAAAAAAGAAAGAAAAAGAAAGAAAGAAAGAAAGTGAGAGAGAATGAGAAACAACTGTTTTCCATGCTTCTCTCTCTCTCTCTCTCTCTCTCTCTCTCTCTCTCTCTCTCTCTCTCTCTCTCTTACTGTGTTTTATTAAATAACTCTTTGATAAATAACTCTTATGGTTGCTTTCAGCGCATTGTCGAGGGAAGGGGGCTTTTAAATGTAAAATGCCGTTTGTACTCGTTCGGGTGCGACCGCATCAGTATATTATTCTTTATCTCTCTCTTGTGTATTAGTGTGGACAAAGCAACAGCAACCATTTCTGCATGAGTATCTTTTCGAAAGGATTATATATATCTACTAAAATACAGGCAAGTGAAGTAAACTAATGTTGAATATTTGAATTCATACAACAAGACCACTCCAAATTTGCTATAAGGGCATGTGTATATATATATATATATATATATATAAGATTTTTGGATGTTTGTTTATAGAAGCAATGTTGAATAAATTATTATTTATATTTTTGCTTGAAGGCAATTATAAATGCATGTATCGCATAAAATTCGATAATTATAGAAAATAATCTTGACAAGTAAATCCCGCAAAAATATAAATAATAATTTATTCAACATTGCTTCTATAAACAAACATCCAAAAATCTTATTCACTTCGCCGAAGAGCTTACGGCCGGGTTTGTTTACTAAATAAACGTCCACTTGCCTACTATGGCAGGGGCGTGTAATAATAGTATCATTGACAAGGTTAATTTCGCAGGGATTGTTCGCTATGTGCCGGCGGCCGAACGGATATGGTCTCTGACTATGCCTGTGAAGTCCCGGTTTCGATTCCTGTCGGAGGGGAGTCGTTAGTATACATCGCTGAAGAGACTTAATAAAGTCGAAACAGTCTGTACGGTGTTCTGCATGGCGAGCCATCCTTTGCGGGATTTACTTGTCAAGATTATTTTCTATAATTATCGAATTTTATGCGATACATGCATTTATAATTGCCTTCAAGCAAAAATATAAATAATATATATATATATATATATATATATATATAAAATAAGTGTATTTTGGAAGCCTTTTTTCTTTTATACAAGTTTTGTTGAACTGTACAGAAAATACTTGTCGGACAAGTTTTTGGTTGATCCTTTCTAATTTTCCCAATACCAATTGTTATTACCTCCCACTTCTAATTCCTTGCTACTACTCGTTCTCGTTAAAAATGAGACACGAAACCATACCATCGTTTCCTACATGATGATGGCAAACTATTGCCGAAAGCGCTTGTTTCGAAAACTTTGGTGGACCGTTACACCAGTTACACCCCGACACCAAAAAGATGGCCCGAAAATTAGAAAGGATCATCGAAAAACTTGTCCGACAAGAATTGTCTGTACAGTTCAACAAAACTGGTATATATACATATATATATATATGCTTCCCACTCCCATGGTTGAGCACTGTGGGGGACATTAATTGTAACTTCACCGTTTGGCATTAGCCGTGACCCGTCTGTTTACAGATTAGAGTTCTCTGGTGATTGTAAAAACATACCGCTATAAAGTATGTAGTAATTAATTGTTCACCCTAAACTAACGGCCCACTGATAGCCACAAGGATAAGGAACTTGGTAGACGAAAATTGTGTCCGGTTTCGATCCTGGCTAGAGGTAGCTGTTAAAATGAGTCGGTTGAGCGTTCGACTCGAAACCACTGGTTCAACATTTGTTTCCGGGTTCGATACTGACCCTCACCCACTCAGCGTATGAGTAGCACTGTGCAGTAAAGTGGAGAGTGACGGTAGGTGTGACACCCCACCTAAGACACGTAAAATAATATCTCTGGTCTAGCGCTAGCGAAAAGGGATAGACTCACTCGGTGTCTAGCTGATATGGACAATAGGCTACTTCGCCGATATTATAATAATCACGACAACCAAATTCGGCGAATAGCGCGTGCAGAACACTGGATAGCTGTTTCGCCTTATATTATGTCTCATCAGCAGTGTATACCGGTATCGTCCTCCGAAAGAAATCGAACCAGGGACAACAGAATGCAGAGCCAGAGACTCTACCTCTAGACACACACGAAACTCACCAAATTAACTTGTCAATGATAAATGACATTGATTGAAATTTAAAGAAAAAAAATTATCTCCTGCATTTCAACATTTCTATTGATTTAAATTTAAAGAAAAATATCTCTGCTATTTTAACATGTCTTCTTCTTCTTCTTCTTCTTCTTCTTCTTCTTCTTCTTCTTCTTCTTCGTCTTCTTCTTCTTCTTCTAAAAATAAATAAAGGGGACAAAATATAAGATGGGTTTTATCTCAATTAAACTATGTGGTATTTATCTGGTGAACACCAGAATCACGGTCGCATCAAAGTGTACACAATACAGAAAAGACTTCCTTTAAAACCAGAAAAACAGTGATCAACAAAACAGAAATCCTGTTTGGGGGATATTTTCAATATTGACAATACCGTGTAATCTACCAGGGTCAAGCTAGCATTATTGAATCAAACTTAAAATGAAGTAAACATCATTGACAGTAAACAATAAATATTTCTGTGATTTCTAAATATTTTTGGGGCATAGCCGGGTTAAATTAGTCGGTAGAGCTTTCGCCTGGGGACCCCAATGTTCTTGGTTCGATACTGGCCCTCGCCAACTCAGGGCACGTGTAGCACAGAGATCTGTGCAGTAGATGACCTGATGTTAGGTGTGGTGCTCCACCTCAGACGCAAAATCAATCTACTTGGTCTAGCCCTAGTAAAAAGGGGATAGACTCCCTCGCTGTCTGACTGAAACCGAATTTAATCCACCTCGATGACTTTAATTTACTTTTGGGATTACCCTCGTATTTTGATAGATTTTAGAAATATGTTTGCCCCGCTTCAATTTCCGACTTTTCACAGACATTTCTTTTTCAAAATTATTCCCCAGACTTATTCTTGTGATTTGTGGGCTATTTTTTTCACATTTCAAGGAAGGTTACATTAAGATCTGACAGAGAGATAGACCAATTTATTACTCTCTCTTCCATGCTGACGGAGCAATCTTCAGGTGCGGGGGTTGGAGGGTAGGGGAATTGAACGAATTCGATTGATGTTAACACTAAATCCAATTATATGTTATTTAAGAGCTTCGTCGGATGTTGACGTGGAAATATTTTTTGAGGTTATTTAGGAGGTGAGTGTTATTTCTTCCTACCCAACACTCATATATGTTAATTACGTATGGTGTGTTGTTTGAATTTTGCGTAAACATTTAGCGAAGTCGTCCAGTTCACCTTTACTAACGGCAAGGATCTTTGAGTTATGAATTGATCAGGGTAATGAGGCCTGTAAGAATGACACAGACACAAACAGGCACACAGACACACACACACACACACACACACACACACATACATATATACATATATATGTTTTTTTAAAGCGAATGTTATAAAATATTCCAACTGCAGTTTCTTGCCGTAGCAATTCTTCAGGGAATTATTGGTGAAAAAAAACCCGTATATTTAGCTATTTTTATTGTGCACTTTTTAAATCGATTTTAATTAACCCAGAAGTAAGTTTAATTGCTTCGTGGATTAGCAAAGATCCGTAATATATATATATATATATATATATATATATATATATATATATATGTGTGTGTGTGTGTGTGTGTGTGTGTGTGTGTGTATGTGTGTGTGTGTATTGTGACGGCAACACCCAGGCAACGAATGAGTGAGAAAAGAGTCGACTGGTGAAGACATTTTTATTTTTAAAATACAGGAGTTGTCACTTGTCCTCCTGTTTCGCAACTGGTCTTTAACGTGAAACTACAATAAGAATAGGAAGGACTATGTAGTTTCTCTAATATACACTAATAAATCGAAAATATGAGGAAAAGTTACAACTCACGTAATTTTACAAAAAAAAAACGTCTTCACCAGTCGACTCTTTCTTACTAATTCCTTGCCTGGGTGTTGCCGTCATATATATATATATATATATATATATATATATATATATATATATATATATATATATATATATATATATATCTGTGTGTGTATGTGTTTGTGTATGTGCGGGTGTGCGGTGAAAAATTTAGAAAGTAACAAAAGGTTTTAAAAGATGAATATATGATCTTGATAGTAATGATGATTCTATAACGTTTCGGTCTTTTTGACGTTCTTCAGGACGCGTGATGAGATCTCATTTTGTGTTTTTCTACATTTTTCCACATAATTTCCTCATTTTACTCGCATGTATATTTTTTGATAATCTTGACAGGCTGACACACACAAACATACACACTCATATTTTTGTATATGTGTGTGCGTGTGTGTATATGTGTGTGTAGATTTGTGTCTGTGTATGTGTCCGTGTGTCAAGATTATTAAAAAAAATATATGCACCTTTTTTTTTAATAATGAAAGAATAGTCAAACTAATAATAATAAACAGGAATTCTGAAGAGATGTTATAAATACGAACGCAACAGTTTCAAAGGTCATCTAGTTCCTTAAAAATTATAATGAAGAAACCAATTACAGAAATAGCTCTGTTGTATTAAGAGTTCCAAATATTGAATATTGGTTATCATCATAAGCAAGTACTCCTGATTGTTTGGTTGGATTTTACGGCATGCCAATCCTTGTTTGGTTATTTTATGACAGCTATTCTAGAAATAGAGTTGATTTACCGATTACATTTGGATTAATTGTGTACTCATTTAAAGTGATATATCTACATAGTAATATACAAACATCTAAAAAAATATTATTTCCCTTCGCCGAAGAGCTTAAGGCCTTGTTTGTTATTCACTCAACGTCCCCGTACCTATTAGGGCAGAGGCGTATAAGTATCATTAAGGTTAATTTCGCAGGGATTGTTCCGTGTGTAGCGTGGCCGACACAGTATGGTTTCTGACTATGCCTGTTTAGGTCCCGGTTTCGATTTCTGTCGGAGGAAAATCGTTAGTATACATCGCTGATGGGACTTAATAAAGTCGAAACAATCTATACGATGTTCTACAGCCCGAGCGATCCTTTGCCGAAATTCACTCTTCATGTTTATTTACTATAATCATTGAATCTTATGCGATATACGCATCGTAATTGCCTTCAAGCAAAAAAATATACAAATAATAATATTAATATATATATATATATATATATATATATATATATATATATATCTTCTTAAATGAGTTCACCATTAATCCAAACGAATTCGGTAAGATAACTGTATTTATAAGTCTACTTGAATGATTTGTTGGCTGGGGGTGGCCACCCTTGATGCTTATGGAATTGTGGCTGAGCAGTCCATGCGCCCATATCTCAAAACGACAAGTAAAAAAAACAGGAGATTATTATACTGTTGAATATATATATATTCAAACTGGATCCAGCAACATTAATATTAGCTCCATCTAGCCACTATGTTATTTTTTTGCAGATACAATCATTTACAATTATGACGGTGCACACTGTGCTATTGCCGTTGTCACCCTTTCTATTAAAATTGCTGAATCTGTAATTGTTACACAGTTAGCTTATCGTTCATATATAATGCTTGTTGACGGATGATACTGTTCTGGATACAAAAAAATCTAACCCATATCAGTATCGATTTTCTTTCCAACGTAACATGAAATAAGTACAAAATGTTCTGTGTGTAGCAATCGCAGATTCTCTAATCTTAAAAAACATCAAGGTTTAAACAACAAGCACACGGTGTTCACAAGTTCAAACCATGATTGTTACTGATCCGAGCGGGGAAAAAAGAAAGAAGACAAATGGTGACACATTAGCTATATGGAGCTACCATTATCACTTGCCTACGTTTACTTTTACAGTTTGACAGTCTGAAATATTGGAGATATTCCTTTCTTGCCCTTGATCTATATGGAGCTACATTATCACTTGCCTACGTTTACTTTTACAGTTTGACAGTCTGATATACTGGAGGTATTCCTCTTTCGCCCTGTGATCTATATGGAGCTACCATTATCACTTGCCTACGTTTACTTTCACAGTTTGACAGTCTGATATACTGGAGGTATTCATCTCGCGCCCTGTGATCTATATGGAGCTACCATTATCACTTGCCTACGTTTACTTTTACAGTTTGACAGTCAGATATACTGGAGGTATTCCTCTCGCGCCCTGTGATCTATATGGAGCTACCATTATCACTTGCCTACGTTTACTTTCACAGTTTGACAGTCTGAAATATTGGAGGTATTCCTCTTTCGCCCTATGATCTATATGGAGCTACCATTATCACTTGCCTACGTTTACTTTTACAGTTTGACAGTCTGATATACTGGAGGTATTCCCCTCTCGCCCTGTGATCTATTAAAACGAGTAAAAAACGCATAATTAAAAACTGGAATATCTTACGAAAATACAACCGATCTTAGAAACAGCACTGAACAGTCAAAAA
>CM042144.1:77014214-77021714 GCA_023376005.1 Doryteuthis pealeii
GGAGGGGGGGACATGGGCGTCACAGAAACATTATAGAAAAATATTTACCTAAAAAGATCCGCTCAAGAAATCGACCGAGATGTTAAGGTGAATGTATGAATGATGGGTATAATTGTCAAAATAAACTAAAATAATCGTAGCACTTCATCATAAAATTTCAAGCAACATTAAACATGACATTTGAATCTATAAACATTGTAAAGGAAAAAGGTCGTCATTCTTAAGCTCTTTCTAAAAACACAATTTCAGTAATCTTCCGACAGTTATCATCTTGCAACACCCTCTGGTTAAAAATAAGACCGTTCAAATCGTCCAAGAAAAATGCAAAAAAAATGTAAATCCTAATTATCGGGCGTCGCTTAATTCTTATTACTTACATGTGTCATCACCTCAGCTAAATAATGGATTATTCCGTTTTTATTAGAAACGGAAGAAAAAGGATATGCAATACAGAAAAAAAAATATTTACAAATAAATAGATAAATAAAGAAAATGAGTAGAGGAAATATATAGAGAGGAGATGAGCGCGCGGAAGCGATAATGCTAATCTGTTTCATTAGAACATAATGAAAAGAAGTAAAGAGAAAAAGTGTGAGAGTTAAATCAAAATTATAGTAGTTTTTTACGTATTGAACTATCTAGCAATAGCTCTAACGTAAACATATCTAACGTTGTAATAATTAAACTATCATAAATATTCTTCTTTTGAGTATTTAGCCACTGTATATATCATCATCTTGTGGGGGCGCATTATGTAATGTTTATCGTCGAAGGAAATGGACTCGGCGACCTGGGGTTCAAATCCTGGACGAGGCTGATGGTATTTCATGAAGCGCTCATACTGTTAGAAAATATAAACATACAACTATGTTGCTTTCGGCTATGGGTAAATAGGTGTGTGGTGTGTGTGTGTGTGTGTGTGTGTGTGTGTGTATGTGTGAAAGAGAGAGAGAGAGAGAGAGATTTTGCTTGCGCGTGCATATGAGTGGGGGTAATAGAGACAAACAGAAGAAGGTGTAATAAAAGAGTGTGAGGGATAAATATACAACACACACACACACACACACACACACATACATATATATATATATATTGTGTGTGTGTGTGTGTGTTGTGTTGTATAGTATTAATTCTCGAAGAGCAAATTTCCTAGAAATTAAAAAGCATTACTGATATCCTAATATATATGTTACATAATCTATGCGGTGGCATAAGATTATTGTCAATCCCTTGTAATTCTGAGGGGATGACCCTTTTCATACTTATGTAAGGTAGTATAGAGATATGGTGGCGATCAGTGCAGTTGATGGTCCTGAAAGTGAGTGACGGTTTTTGACCTCACTCTCACGTTGCCTTCCGGGGATAAATCGAGGGAACCGGTAGGCATAAAAGAACCTGTTCCGGTTTAAGAATAGTAAGGAGCTTATATATATATATATATATATATATATATATATATATATATATATATATATATGTGTGTTTGTGTGTGTGTGTGTGTGTGTGTGTGTATTGCAATTTATAAATGTGTTGATTATGCTTAATTAAATGAATATTGGACATTTAATTTCACCATTATAATATACCTTATTAGGCGCAGAATTCTTCGTATTCTTATCTGGATTTCAGTCTTGAACGCAGTAAACTGTCTTCATTAACACCTATTTTTATTACCAGTGTTAACACCATTATTACGACCATCATTTTAGACATGTGATTTTTATTGTAACAATTTTCTCAATTGTCAATCTATTGCAGTCCACCGAATTTCCTCCCGCAACACGTCCCCTCGATAAAAACTCCTCCTTCAACCGACGCTCGCCTGTTAATCAAACCAAAACCCCCACACTACACACTACACGAGCCCCACAACAACTTTCATTGCGATCTTTTCAACCAGCTTCAACACAATGGCCGACCGCAATAAAAAGAGTTCCAGCAAAAAGCCATTTGACTCACAGACGTCGTGAGGACAGTCACTCGCCGCGTGACATCTCGAGATTTCTCCCAGCATCCACATCCGGGCAATTTAGCCTCAATTCAGATTGAGGCACTTGAGCACTGGCACGCGGGTGGGCACTTGTCTCAATCATCAGTGCTAGAATGGGACAAGCCGCTACGCTACTACCCCGCCACCACCTACCAGACAATTCTGATCATCGTATTGTCTTCTGTTCCCACCTTCGCATTATGAAACGGACAGCCTTCCGCTAAAGACTGACGCGAAATTTCTGTTGTTCCTAATGAAGGTATTCTTCGTTTTATTGTCCAATAATTACCTCCCTATTTTAACGTATTAAAAAAATGCGCAAACTTAAATTCTATTTCCTGACTTTTCCCCAAGAAATATAATTAAAGATTTTCTAATTTAAAATAATTTTTCTTGGAAAAAGATGAAAAAGAAAAAAAAAACGAATAAAAAAACGAAAAACAAACAAAAACAAAAGCCAAAATTAAAAATTCTGATAAATCTTAAGTTATTTAAGCAATTTAAATAATGCTTAGAAAAATATGTTAAGCAATTTTTTGAGTTGATTTCAATGTATGCACTTTTGTCTTCTTAATCATCAACATAAGTTCATGCTGCTAGCACGGATTCCCATGAATCTCCCTCGCCAAACGTCCCTGTCTGTCATTGATACTTGTAGGTCCTCCACATGGCATCCAGAATCCAGTTACTGATTCCAAGATTTATTTAAGACAGCACGCAAGATCATCCTGCATCTACCATCTAGTTTATTCTCCAAGCGCTTCATTAGGGTGCTGCCGTACAGTAACACTGGTACAGCTACGGATTGGAAGAATGTCTTAATTTCTGGCAATGCATAAAGCAATTGACAACAAAAATAGCAGTTGTTTTCACTGACTTTTTACATGTTGAACTATTTGCAATAGCTCTTAAGTAAACATATGTAACGTAATAATTACATTATCATACTGTCGTATATCTACTGATCCTGCTAGTTTAAGTAAGGCGTAGAAGGAATTATTTAAGCGAATTTTTTACTTAATTTCAATTTATGCACTTTCGTCTTCTTAATTATCATCATAAGGTCACGCTTTCAGCACACATTCCTATGACTTTCTCTTGCCAAACGTCCCTGTCGGTCATTGCAGACTGAATAATGTTGGTTTTTGCTGCTTGACCCACATTGGTGTGTCCATGTGAAGGTGTCCATAGTAAAACGTCACTTATGAATTCGTCCTTGTTTTTCCAGCTGTGTCCTGCATGTCTTATCAAAATCATTACCGACATTTCAGAATGCACACGTTGCCTCAAATAACATACAGGAAATACAATAAGGTCTTCAATAATCGACCCATACACGAGTGCACACTGGGTTTAATTGTCTGCGTTTTAATAAACTGGATAGATTTAGAAAACTAAACTTCATAAATAAAGTTCCAAATATTTCAAATAAATAAACGAAATAAATCACTGAACAATGACTATGATTTCTTGTGTGAATTCCAGTTTCTTGATATTCCTATTAAGCATTCGGTAAGTAGGTCAGTCTGTTCTATTTACGCTTACCATGGCAACCGATAGAAGGAAGACGCTAAATTCAAACCTGTTAAACTCCGCTTAAAATTAATCCTTTTGTTGCATCCTCCTTGTTGGTAAATACATACATATTTCAAGATAAAATTAAAGACTGTGGTTAAAGACTTAATGAATACATCTATATATTAGTACTCGTGTTCCTTAAAAGTACGAGCGTTATCATCTTGCATCACTCTCTGATTAAAAAAAAAAAATAATTAAATGATCCATTATTTATCTGAAGTGACGACACCTACAGGAAATAAGAATTCAACAGATAAGCAAAACCAGATAATCAGGATTTACATTTTAGCATTTCATCCTGAATGATTTGGACAGACGCATTTTTAATTAGAGTGTTGCAAGATGATAACGGCCGTTGTTTCAGTTTTTTTTTATATATAAGGCGTGCTGGAGTCCACCACTTAAACTTATAGACTCGGCGTGGTGACGTAGATTAAACCACAGCCAATCAACAGCTCGAATACGAGGTTAGTTAACTATTTAATCGCCCATATGGACTGCCGTCCATTTGCACGTAATTCGACATTGACGAACGGACCTGAAACGAGGGACTTTGCTGAACGCAAGGATTTTACCCAACACCAAGGAGCAACCAAAGGATCATACCCAACACTAAGCGACACCAAGGAACCTCCAAAGGATCATACCCAACACCGAGGGACACAAAGGAGCAACCAAATGTTTCTTCACTAAAGATAGGGCTCTGCTTAACACAAGGGATCTCCACTGTGAAGATAAGTTAATAAAACAATTAACAACAAATTATATATATATATATATATATATATATATATATATATATATATGTGTGTGTGTGTGTGTGTGTGTGTCTGTGTCTGTGTCTGTGTGTGCGTGTGTGTTGTGTGGTGTGTGTGTGTTAAATATCACTGGTTCTGGCTTTTTATGCAAAAATTATGAAGATTTGATTTATATTCGAAGATATTTAAAAATCAAAACATACATAGAAATAGCATTGAATTCTATTTAAAAATATCGAGTATTTGTAAATTTCAAAAAGTAAACAAATCAGTACACCAGGGTTTTTTCCCTACTCCACCCAGGTGACACTGGGTAACCGCTTCTATTCCTGTATAAAGATGTGTCATATTTCATGTTTGTATAATCAATAAAAACGTTTTGTGTTCACGTTTTGTTTTTCCTTACGGTATACTTATTTTTGCAACCACTGTGAAAGATGGCTACAAAAATCGTAACATTAACGAACAAGAATATTAATATATAGATGATTGAACGAAATAAACCACTGAATAACGACTAATATTTCTTGAGCGAATTCAGGTTCTTTAATATTTCAAGTTAGCAGAGTATCATCGATCATTCTTTATGCACTAACACCGATTCGATTACTTAAATTAATTTGTCATTCATTTCAACTTTTAGATTTTTGTATTTTATTAATCAGCGTTTTAAAAATAAAAAAAATAAGATAAAATAAAATCCAGGCAAATGAAATGCTATGCAAACATTTTGCCAGTTCAAACGTTATTTTTATAATAATTAGTTGATTTTTTTATTTCTAAATAGCGAACGGTTTCGGTATCACATGGATTCAACTCCACATAAAAGTAGAGGTGTCGTCACTTATTCCTCTAAAAATACTTTGTGTTGGTTACTTTAAGAATAAAATTTAGCTAATATTAGTTAATTAGAAAACAACGAAGAAGCCGTTTTCAAAAAATAACAATTTCAGTTCGCAGTGAACAGTGTGAAGAAAAAAAAAACAAAAAAAAACAAATCGATTGAATAAAATTTAACAATTTTTGTAAAATGTGACTCCGAGCAACGTTTGGATTTAAAAGAAAGGTGAAACAGAAAAAGATGTTACAAATTTTAGAAATACAAAGCTCTCGTTGTGTAATCATTAATGTGGTAGGAATTTGGCTTTTCTCTTTGTAAATCTCATTTCCTTCAGCTGATTTCTTATAGTTATATCACTAATATTGTCATCAGTTTTGTTTATACGTTTCTCTATATGTATGTATACGTGTGTACGTATATATATATATATATATATATATTATATATATATATATATATATATATATATATATATAAAGGAAGGTCCGCAAAATGTATTTTGTTCTCAGAAAAAAATTTTAAAATTCTTTTTGTTTTTTACATGTGCACATGTAAAACAAAAGAATTTTTAAAAATTTTCTGAGAACAAATACATTTTGCGGACCTTCCTTTTTATAAAATATTGAATTTTCTCCCCTTGGAACCAGAACAACATTATATATATATATATAATATATATATATATATATATATATATATTATATATATATATATATATATATATATACACGTACTCCGACGGTATAGGCATAGATAAAAGGGTATGAAAACGCACAATGCTGTTAAAATGAAAATATTTTATATCATATTCATAGCTAATATTGAATAGTATTTCGATTTGTAAAAATCATCATCAGATCTGATGATGATTTTTCCAAATTGAAATATTGTTCAAGTTTAAAAGTACCAAGTTTAAAGCTGTATTTACTAAGATTGAAATGAAGAATGAATGGAACGTTGTTTTTTCTTTCAGAATACAAGGTGTATCAAAAAGTACAAAAATCTCGATACCTTTTGACACCACTTGTATATGCACATTCTCAAAATTCATACCTCGAAAGACGTGGTCATTTGGTGTACACTGAAAAAGAGTGATATGTTCATATTTTTTAATAACATATGCGTTCATTTTACGTTCTAAGTTTGATTGTCTTGATTTAATTTGACGTAACTCAAAAGTTCGGTTATTCAACGTTACTATCAGATTTGACTGAAGAAACTGTTTCACGTCTGTTTTGGAGGGTTAAAAAAAGCGCAAATAATACAGTCGTAAGTTAATAAACACTTTTTTTAAAAACAATTTTTGAACATAGAGAGAAGAAAACCGTGTTACAATGAGGATTGCCGCAATAGAAAAGATAAGAAAGAAAGTGTTTGTTTTTTTTTCAAAGAAAATATTTGAGATAATTTCTTTTAAAGAAAAAAGAAGAAAAAAAAAAAGATCACTAAATACTACTGAAAGCGCCAACATTACACACTGAGACTCTAAGTATAGGAGACGGAAAAAGAGATAAAAAACGTTCACGAAGAGTATGATTGGCTAAACATACACCTCGATTTTAAAGATTGTAAAAAAACTAGCGAAAATTATGCATCCTCCAAGCACACGTATTTAAGCTTTAATAGGATTAACTAATATATTGAACTAGCAGGAACTGTGGATTTATCACAGTTTAATAATTTAATTACGACGATGTTTGATATAATGGTTAAGAGCTATTGCTAAATATTCCAATATGTAAAAAAAAGAAGTATGATAATCTCAATTTAACTCTCTCACACTTTTTTGTCTTTCTTTCATTTTTTTTCATATTTTCGATTAAAACAGAATAGCGTTATCGCTTCCGCGTACACCTCCCTCATGCTCCCTCCCTCTCTCTCTCTCTCTCTCTCTCTCTCTCTCTCTCTCTCAGTGTGTCTCTCTCTCTGTCTCTCTCTGTCGGGCACATGCAGTGTTTGGGCGAAATTGTTGTAATCTATATATTGGTACTCATGTTCCTTAATAGTACAACCGTTTTAATCTTGGAACACCCTCTTCAGGAAAATGAAACCGTCCAAAACTCTCTCTCTCTCTCTCTCTCTCTCTCTCCTCTCTCTCTCTCTCTCTCTCTCTCTCTCTCTCAGAATAAGTATTCTTTCTTATTATACTTTTTCTGTGTATGTCCCTTTCTTTCTAACAAAAATGGAATGGTCCATTATTTTGCTGATGTGACGACACTAATAAGAATTCAACGATTAAGCGATACCAGATAATAAGAATTTCCATTTTTGCATTTCATCCTCGACGGTCTCATTTAACGGTCGGGATATTAAGTAACAAGAGTATTGATATA
>CM042144.1:77024214-77026714 GCA_023376005.1 Doryteuthis pealeii
ATTTTATACTATATTTGACGATTCTGTGTAATGTGACGTAAGCAGTGACGTAGTTTCTATTACAGGCATATAGTGACCGATCTTTTTAATAATAATAGATAGAATTAAATATAGAGTAAGCCCATAAAGTTTGTGTGCGCTTTTAAAAGATATTTTTAATTCAGCATTAGATGACCCAAAAAGGGTGATATGCCGTAAAAGAAAATACCTACCAACACAAAAATAGTGAGAATTATATCTCTATTAATAATGGAGATTCGCTTCCGGTTTTTGTCTGTAACAAAAATTACGTCACTGCTTACGTTACATTACCCAGAATCGTCATAACATAGAATAAATACACTCAAAATTTGGACATGCAACATCAGACAGTCCTCATTGTTTTTTAAAACAAGTTTTAATAAATACATAACTGGTATTATATATCTATATATAGTTTGTTTTATTTTAATACATATTTAAAGTTTACATCTATAATTGTTTCATTTTTTAATCCTTTAATGAATTTGATGATTTTACTTACTTACGGTACAAACTCGCTGACATTAAATTTTTTACTCCCACCCCACAGACAATATGTTTCAAAAATGTATTTTACATCGCCTGGAGGGTGTTTTTTTATTCTGTACTAGTAAATAGAATGAAACATAAAGGATGTACATGAAGTCTGTGTGCATTTTTTAAAATTTTATTTTATCTTAAATTGCACTGGTACTTCGTGGAACCCTTGTAAATAAAAATTATGCAGGTGAGTCGTGTAATGGACTCGTCAACCTGAGTTCAAAACCTGGACGTGGCTGTTTGCATTTCACATAGAGCTAATACTCTTTTGAAAGTTATGAATCCATTTCTCCCCCAAGCTATGGATAAATAACAGGGTAGACTGGGCTCTTTAACATAGGCTAGGCAACCAGTCTAGGAGAAGGAAAACTCTGAATTCAAACCTGTTAACCTCCGATCAAGAAATTTACCTTGTGTCGCATCCTGCTAGTGCAGAGGTATATATATATATATATATATATATATATATATATATATATATATATATATATATACTAGACAAACCTGACGCGGTCAGTCACACACTCAGCTCTGGGTAGATAATTGAGATTAGGGAAATGTGAGTTAGCAATGAAATTTAAAAAATTATACAAATGGCCGGATGGACAAAACATTAAAATCATTTTGTAAGTTTTCTAAGAAAGGGAATATTTTTTTCTAATTTAAACCACGGGTTGCTACTTGAGAAACTTAACATAGAAATGCATTTCAAATTCTCCTCTCTCTCTCTCTCTCTCTCTACCTCCCAGAGAAACTAACATTATATAACGAGGAACTAATCAAATATATAGAAGGGCCTAAAGTGATAGGCAGAAAGTAAAGTACAAAGAAAGTGATAGGCAGAAAGTAAAGTACCAAGAGAGGGGAGACGTAAGAAAGAATGAAGGGAAGAATTGAGTGAACACATTTCAAGACAGTTTGAATTAAGTAAGCGAAAACAAAATCTAAGGAAAGCAATAGGTTAAAAGCGGGAAAGGAGAAATGATTGGATTGAACGTAACGCGGGGAAAAATGATAGGATTGCATGTCCTGCCTTCTTACGTCTTATATTTTTCTCTTCCGCGAATCTTCAGCTCCACTCTTGTTGACCGGATGCCAATATAGGTTCCATGCACGAACGGATGCTTAGGCGTGCGCGTGCGCGTTTTATCGTAAATGCTGGTAAAGAGGGTAATAGAGCATTATGCTTAAAACGGGCTTAGAAAAAAAGAAAAAGAAAAAAGAGAAGATTGAAGCTACAACACGCCTTGGCTATTTCCAAGCCTCTCAATTTTGCACACCGGAGGAGGAGGAGGAGGGGAGGAGGAGGAGGATAAATATAGCAAAGAAAGACAGATTAATGCTGACAACATTAAATCGCGAATAGATCCACTCGTAGAACAAGTTTTGCACTTTACAAATATTCGCACTTCATTTCCCATCAATAATAAAATAGCATTTGTAAGTATGGGAGAAGCGTATCATTTCATGCATTGATATATAATATATATATATATATATATATATAATATATATATATGTGTGTGTGTGTGTGTGTGTGTGTGTGTGTGTGAAGAAAGGAAGTGAATCCGACGGTATGAAGTATATTAGGAAAAATGAAAAAACACAGGTGGGTTAAGTGGCGAGTTCATTGACCGACGCTGCAGTGTTTCGATCTATTAATTAGATTATCTTCAGGGCATTTGTTGGTATATGGAAGATGATAATAAATTATAACGAGAAAAGCGAGTGGTAGTTATGTGTTATTCAGTTTAAAAAATTTTGAAGTTTGAAAGAAGAACGGTTTTGAAATATGACGTCAAATATTCTATTTTACGGCGTTGGTATGGGATGGTGTATGTGTCTGTATCGAAAGGCAACATTGTGCATTTTTTAGGTGTGTGGTTGTGTGTGTGTATATAATTTGACGTCACATTTCAAAACCGTTCTTCTTTCAAAC
>CM042144.1:77029214-77094125 GCA_023376005.1 Doryteuthis pealeii
CGGATTCTATTATCATTATGGTTATCAGTCAGCCATTATGGTTCCTGAGTCCTCTTCTGAAATCTCACATATTAATTCAATCACTCTTGAGGTATTTCATTTTGAATGTGAAATGCCGACTTTTCTGCTAATAAAAGCCTTTGAGTTTTCATTTTTTGTTCCTTTTTAATAGAAATGGTTCGATTGTCATATTACAAGAGATTCAGTGAGAGGTTCCTTTCTTTTCGATTGGTATCTAAAAATAGATTCGCCATCCAAGTCTATGCAATCAAATTAATATATGTGAGTACCTTCTGTTGAGATAAATACAAATAAACCTGTTAGTGGTCGGAACATGAAAGCAATCATAAGTAATGCTATATGTAGCATTCAACGCACACACAAAAAAAACATACACACACACACACAAACACAAACACAAACACTACATACACACACAAGCACACAAACTACATACACACACAAACACACACACTACTTACACACACACACACATACACACACACACAATCGCTCACACTCACATACTAAGGAATCTTGCATAGATAGATATATAGTTAGGTAGATGGGCACCTCATGTTGTGTAATGGTTAGCGATCTAGATTCCATAACATTTGTGGTGAGTTCGATTCTCACTGGGCGCCCTATAATTCTGGCGTTGTGCTAAGCTTACTAAATAGCTATAAAAGTTGGTAGATATATACCGATGATTCATTGAGTGTGATGTGTATATCACAAAAAACGTTTTTAAAAAATAATATATCCGATTTTTTTTACTTGGGCCTAAATACATTTTCAAACTTTTCGCCTGCATTAAAAAAAACTCTTTGCCTAATTTAAACCACTCATAGCGGCAATCCTCCCAGAGTGATCCAACCATAAACCGCTTGTAGCGACTCACGCGTGTGTCCCTTGTTTACACTGAATAAGTCACGACATAAACATCCCTGCTATCTGTTTTGTAGATTGTATATGAGTAATGGAATCAAGGTCACAAGTATGGATGCTCTGGAACCCGAGGTTCCTGGTTCGATTCCGGCACGCACAAATTCAGCGTATGAGTAGCACATGAATATGGGTGGTAAGTGAGAATCTGGGGCTAAGAGTGGAGCTTCGGCTCAGATGCCCAAAACAATCTCCTTGGCCAAGCGCTAGTGAAAGGCGATACACTCCCTCGCTGTCTGGCTGATACCGACTTTAGGTAACCCCGACGACTTTATAGCAGAAAGGAAAACTGAATTAAAACCATCTTTCTGTTGTTACATTCCCATTTACTCTTGCTGCTATCCTAAAAGTACCGAAACAACAGCTGCTAAGACATTTGTTACTACAATTTAAGCCATCCATATTGGTCGGATTTTCAGCAGGCACCGCATAGCGTTTTTTTTTTCTCAGGGCAGGAGGCCAGAAGACATTTATGCGATATGCTCCAAAATGTTGGCTCATTTTCAATTTAAAAACGAATCAAAATTATTTAAATCCATTATTAAAGGTCAGATTTTTGTTTTAGTCGAAAAGTAGTAACACAATGAGCATCAGAAAAAAATCAAATTAAAATTACATATCTAATCTTTTTTAATACACTTTTAAACAATTAAATTCGTCCCCAAAGGCATTTTTACTGTTTAAGTTAATGACCAAAAAAAATTGTAGCACAATTTTTTTTTTAAAGAAAAGTCATAGCTGAAGCCGACTCTTTTTTTATTTCCTAAGAGTAATTTTTTATAGTCTGCGGTAAATAAACGAGAACAAAAGTAAGAAAAAAAATTGAATATATAAAAATTCGGAAAACATGTCTGATTTAACATGATTATTAAACAATTTTTTCAAATAGATTAGATAAATCTTTAAAAAATATTTTATGTTGAGTAAAGTGAGATATTGAGTTTGTTAGATATTTAAAAAATTATGGAATTTTATTCAAATCAACAAACGTTAACTCCCCATACCCTTTAAGTGAAAAAAGTTTTGTTTCAAGCCATAGTTGTATCAATGCAATTGTACAACTGCACCACTTGGACACTAACATGGCGCCTAGAAAATAAGATAGATGGAAACTGCACAAGAATGCAGTATATAATTTTAAAGAAGTTGTGGAAACAATACCCCATGAGAAATCAGCCGTGTAGCCACTTGACACTTATCACACAAACCATCCGAGTAAGATGAACAAGACATGCTGGACACTGCTGGAGGATCAAGGACAAAATCGTAAGTGACATTTTTCTATGTAAACCATCACACAGGCACGCCAGTGTGGACCGTTGAGTAAAGATGTACATTGACAAGCTCTGCGCAGATACTGGATGCTGTGCAGAGGACCCCCTGAGAGCAATAAATGATATAGTCGGGTTGGCGAGAGATTATCATGAATATCCATGATTACAATCCTAATTACCTGTAATTAGAAATTTACTAACTAAGTTACCCTTCTCTTGTTTTTCTTTGGTCAAATGAAAATGTTTACTCCAGTTTAAATAACTTATTTGGACAATTTTGGAAAACTTTAAATTAGCGAAATAATATTATCATGTGATTTTTCCAACAATCTAACCCAGGCTCAACGGGTGACCCAACGGGTCACGTTTTTTCTAGTTTATATATATATATATATATATATATATATATATATATAGTATAACGGTATGCTCACAGTACGAAAGTGTATGTGTGGCAAAGTCTAGAACGTTATATGTAGTATGGGCCAACTCGTTTTAGTAGTAGTCGTCGTTAGTAGAGAAACAACGCACTCAGTTGTGTAGTCAAAAGTATTTATTTCCATGCTCACGTGATCTTCCTCAGAGAGAGAGAGAAGGGGAGAGAGGGTACGGTTAAATTACTCTTAAAATATCCACACTGCTATGTCAGATCCATCCGGGGATCCATGAAGCAGATCTTACTCCCACCAGCGCCGAAAGGAAAAATTGAACGATTTTCTTCTTCTTCCGTTTACACGTCACAACGTCACTTCCGATTCCAGTCAACACCCGGAACTTCCGTTTTTACTTTCAAATCACCTTCCGGGGTCATTCCTCGGTCAAATTACTGACACCCCGTTGTGTGTTTACTATTCCAAATTTTAACCTTTGTTTGCTCTTATTTCTTCTTCCTCTCTTTCTCTAGAAAACAGCTTTATTTTTAATCTCAAATTCTGGTAGACCCTAATAATTACGCTACATATCTAATATATAAAGGAGAGATTTTGGTATGTACGTGTCGACGTATAACTCCAAAACGGGAGATCACTCAGATTCAAAATCTTGCATACATATTGATATCGTTCTAGCTACGAAACACTCCAAATTTGGTTATTGATTTTTACTGATTAAGGGATATAATTTATTAATTAAATAAAAATCAAACGATTTTTAGAAAGAAATCGTATAGCTGTTGCTGCTGATATTCCAGGTACAATCAAATGCACGCCCCACCCTGCCCCAGCCTGCTTCCTGTTTTCGTATGCCCGCTCTATTCCGCGTTGTTGAATGCTTTTGTTTTATGTAAAAAAGAAAAATGAAAACGTTTTTATCAATATTTTTACGAATACTTTCATATTTCTTAGAATAAAATATATCCATTTTTAATCTTTGTTATTTTTGTTGCTCAAATAAATAAATAAATTACAATGTTACATTTATTTCTAACTCAAACAAGCAATTAAAAACTGAATTTACGAGTCTTACGTACGAAAAAGTTGGAATATTATTCTCAATGTTGTAAACAAACAAACAAAAAATCGTAAATTATTAGCGCTTAAAAAGAGGGGGGATATTTAACACAATGAAACTTGAATAAAAGTTAATATATTATCTTTAAAATTAAAAAATTCACACAAACACTTATTTACTTATGTTTAATTATTTTAAATAAAAATTCTTTTTTGTCAAACAGTAAAAGAATGATAAAGAAATATCTAAATAAATACATACATATAGTTGTCGAAAATTTTTTTTAGTAACAGTTAGCATAACATAGGTTGACCTAAATTGGGTCTAAAATGCTTTTTGACAAAGTGACTTTAGCCCCCACTTCCAGAAAATAATTTACCAAAAATCAGGGAATTATCGGATTTTAACTAATTTTTCAGTGTTTATTCACCAATGAACGATCTTTATAATACATTACTTATTTTATTTCAAAACTTTCTCATTTTTTCAGGTCACTTAATTTTGAACCCTCTCTTATGTTGGGGCGTAACCTTTTTATGTTTCTCGTTTACTAATTACAGTATAAATAAAGAGGGCTGACTTCTGATTTAGGTCGGAAAATTAAAACGGGAAGTTTTTTTGGTGGCACCCAATGGCAGTTTAACTACAGTCTATGAATTAACATTTTGCGAATTAGGTTACGGTTTTAGGGGATTAAGGTTGATTTTATTTACGTATTACTTAAAAAATAACAAAAAAACAACAAAATTACTATACATTTAATTAACCATTGAAATTAGTTATTGAATCTTTTATTGAGACAGTTGTTTGTGATAGTATTGCAGTGTATAATTTCAATTAAACTTAGTTTAAAAAATATTTACAACATTAAATGCATAGTAATTTTTTTGTTGTTGTTGTTGTTTATCCCCCTTCCTATATTCAACACAATGAAAATTTCATAAAAATTAATTTTATCTTGAAAAAACTTTTTCCATTCGAAAGAAGAAACATTAAACAAACTTCAGTTGATTTTTAAAAAAAATTAAACTTACGGAAATAATGAAAATTATGACTGAAAAAGAAAAGTTTTTATAGTTGCATCGTTAAATCAACTAAAATTTAACGTAGCCAAAAACAAGTTACGAATTTTTTTAAAAAATTCTATGAAAAATCAATGAATGAAAATTTCAATAACAATTTATCCTTGGATGTAAATATGTCTGAAAACACTCTCTGGTGTTCCTATTTTGTTTAGTCCGGTCATGGACCGGGTAATTAAGCTAGTACTTTATAAAAGAGGGGGTTAATCTTGATTAAGGTTGGTTGGCTGGTTGGTTGGGTTCTTTTTTTCCGAAGACGTTTTTGTTTTATTCATTCTTGATGGGTACTCAAATTTTTGGAATACATTTGTTTCTATTTAACCCATAGATGTGCTCTAACCGGTACTACCACTCCGGGTCAGACTGGACCAGGGAGTAATGATTATGAAGGGGTGCTCACCATTACCCAGACCTCAATAACTGCAACCTCACTATCAGATAGAGTTTAGTGGCATATCCAGGAAAATAAGACCCTCAGCTGTCTAGCACGTATATGATAAAAAGGGGTTGGGGCTTGTCATAGGAGCAATAGTTTTGGGACAATCATATAGGTACTAGGACTTGATGTGACCCCCAGTCTAGCCTAAGCAAAGGATAAAGTGGAGTTAGATGTCATGTACTGCTCATCATCCATCTTAATTCCATCCTTAAACATTACGGTTTGCCACCTACGACCAACAGCTGGCCCCATTGTGGGGTTGTTACCCATTTGGAGAGATGCAGTCGGTGTTTTCTAAAGCTCCAGCAACATAAGTAGAAGAAAACATGAATTATAACCTTTCTTCCGCCTAAAAATTGACCTTTCCTTAAATATTACATAATTCATAGGTGGATTATGAATTATGTACGTACTATAGTTAGAATATATTTGAATCAGAGGTCGTTAGATTTAGAATAAAAGAGGTTCATCGGAAAATTACCGCGACGGTTATTGACGGGTAGTGACATTCCACTTTGACCTTCCGGAAACGCGCCATTAGAGGCGTGAGACAATTTAGTTTAGTTGCGAGCAGTTACTCGATGAAAGAGGATGTATCTCAAGAGTCGCACTTCACCACGTGGTTTCTTGAATCCTGGGCTGGGGCTGTTGTTAATAAAAGCTTTAAAGAAAAACAGCAGCATCTTGTTAGTTTATTAAATCAAGAGATGACCAGCCCCACAAGAAATTGAATCAACCCGAAGAACCAGCCCGAGAATCAGCCCTGAAGAATATGGCGGCTGACCAATTAGCAGTAGGAACAGATAGACAAGAAAACAAGCAAGAGTACCCCATCTTATCATCTCTCATACTCTGTCTCTGTCTCTGTCTGTTTGTCTGTCTGTCTGTCTCTCTCTCTCGCGCGCGCGTGATTATATACCCGAGATGAGCGATGTACAAACGGATATACAACATAGATACAAACATTAAATGATGTTCGATACCTGTTTTTTTTTATCTTATAAGTCTGTGTTGCTGTTTGTATTGATATTTTTTCTAGATTCAAATTGTGTTTCACTGAAGATATATCAACAGCTATATTCACATAATTTATGATAGCACAATTGCAGCAGCTGAAATTTCAGACAGTCTTTCTTATCAAAGGAGACTTACATTCAGTCTAACACACCTGTAATATACTCTTTAAAAAATCGTTTATCATTATTTAAATCTCCCCCTTTTGCTTCTCTTAACACCAAATACAAATAGAATCCAGGGCAGTGGAGTTGGAGACGGAGACGTGGAGTTGGAGTCAGATTTGGAAGCAATTTGATGTTAGAGTCAGAGTCGGTAAAAATATGCCGACTCTGATTCCAGTTGAATTTATACTTTATATGGTTCTAGGTTTGTCTCTAAAGTTATACAGTACACACTACTTAAAAACAGATTATAATAATATATATTTTATGTGATTTGTAGTCCATAATCACTTAATTATATGAATAGGAGTCGGAATCAGAGGCGCGAAAGCATTGGATTCAAAGGTTTTTTATTTTGACATGCGTGTCTAGATGGAATCAAAAAAAGTGTTGAAAAGTTTGCGAAAAAAACTCAGAACTGCTTGCCCTTTAATTTAGAATTTTCCTTGTAGGAATGTTTGAATAAATTTTGCAAATATGTACTGTTTGTTGGACTATGGATTGAATATGTGGAATAGAATTTTCTACTCTATTTCCGTCTTGGTCGGGCCAAGAATCTTTCAGTAAATACATTTTTAATCCTATTGCAAGGAATCATTGATTGATTGATTGATTGATATTAACGGTGTATTAACCACTCCAAGTTTATTTTGTATTTATAGATTAGACATTCATCAACATTGTCCATCTTGTATTACCATTTTTTGTCGTTATTTCTTAATACTTTGCCTACCTACAGCGGCTCTCCCACCATTGGAATAAAAGTACAAAGACTTATGGTTAGTTCATTATAATTGAGCCGAAGGAGTCCGATTACAAATAATAATAGGACTTTCTTTTAATATAATGCGTTCTGAGGTAAATAGATATTGAACTTTGAAATATTCTCTCTTAGAGGTTAGAAATGCCAAGAAAATTTGGTATAGCCGTGGGGGAAATTTAGCAGGCAACGAGTTAAGAGTTTTTAACACTGTTTTATATAGAGTATTCCAATCTGATACAAATATCTTTCATACAACTTTATGTTTTCAAGTATTCCTAATTCTAATACTTTTCAAACAGATCTATTTGACTCTAGAAGTACTGGACATGTGAATAATGGTAATGAAGGTGTAATCAACATTACTCAGAGTTCCACTACTAAAACTTAACCGACAAATGTTGTTAAGTGTCATACTTAAGACACTAATTTTTATCAAGGAAACCCCTCTGTAGTAGATAGAGACAGCGTATTCTAAGGGGAGAAAAATAGAAATATGTCCTATTGTTACATCACAACCATTTAAAAACCTATCTTATTAAGTTCAAATATCTAAAAATACAAAAACAAAGATATATATATATATATATATATATATATATATATATATATATATATATATATATATATATATATATATATATAATATATAGCTGACTGGCTCTTCAACCTTGGTAAGGAAACCTGTTTAGGAGAAGGAAAACTGAATTCAAACATGCTAAACTCCTCTTAAGAAATTGACCTTGTATCCTATTCTGCTCGTGCTGAGGGGTTGGTATATATATATATATATATATATATATATATATATATATATATATATATATATATTAATGATGTGAAGGCTATTACAATGCATATAAAAATAAAAACAAAAATGGTTATCAGAAAACCATCTCTGAAGATAAAGTTCTACTTTGAAATCGATGAGACAAAAATAACATCTTTTTATTTTTATATGCATTGTAATTGCCTTCAAATCATTAATATATTATAACATACTTAACAATGCTTCAAGCAAATTACCAATTACTTTATATATATATATATATATATATATATATATATATATATATATATATATATATATATATATATATATAGGAGTTGCGTCTGTTTTAGTACGAACGTGTAAACTTATAACTTAGTAATGAGATATCATTGCGCATTAAACTCGCGCATACACTTAAATATATTTATAATAATGAAAAGTATGAATTAAACTTTTTGATGATTACTGATTAAGTGATTTAATTCAGCAGCTAAATAACAATCAATATGTGGAACTTTTTTACAGATGTTCATAAGTATAACAATTATGTGCATGTCTAAATAACACACACATTACATTGGTGGAATTTGAATTGAGGTTTTATCCACAAATTATTGTGTTGTAATTTAGTAGTAATTGTAAGAACATTCTTAATATTTTGGAAAACTAAAAAACTCAAGAAAATGTTTCAAACCTAGGGTCCCTTTTTAATATATTATTTTAAATGTAAACAAAAAAAACAACAAAAAAAACAACAAATAAATTGTAATACGAAAAGTTTTAGATATAGGAAATAAAAATAACAAAGATTAAACGAAGGCATTTTTATTGATAATTCAAAAACTGATTTTGTAAACGAATCGTTTTCCTATTGCTATACACATTTTTATCTTCTTTTGTTTTTAGAAAAATAAAGTTATCTTTCAAAAGACTCCTTAAAAATGTATTTAGTGTTAAATCTTTTTTTCTGAGGAGACCTCTTGTCACTCAGACTCCAGTGAAATACCATCTACTAACGCTGGTGTGAAAAATTCAAAAGGGGTAAATCATGCCTTAAATGTAAACAATATGTCCTAAAATAAACTCACATTATAACATGTGTATTCCAAGCGTAATTTTAAAATTGATAAGGAATTTGCTAAATTATTTTCCTCTTAATCCTTCTCTTACTTCTCTCTTGTCCCTTTATCTCTCACACCCTGGTGTTCCTAAAATCATTTTACTGGATACTATTGCCACTGTTTAAATAATCAGTGACGGAGGAATATTTCAAATCTTATTATAATGGAGATTATGTGCCTGTCACTCTATAACCGAAACTACGTCACCACCAACGCCACAGTTCCCTAAATAATAATTAATCATTATTAAATCTTATTTATCATTTTATTTATTATTTAATAATAAAGACTCTGTAAAGGTGTAACTAAGATAGATTTGTCTCAAAAATGTCCATGTTATTAGTGTGTTTAAAATCCTGCAGTATGTGTTATATATCATTTAGAAATAAATGTTTACTTATTATATAATATAATGAATTTACATACAGGTTTTAAAAAACCTGTTTAATAAATAATTACTGATTTCTAATATTCTTGCTTTTTTTGCTCAAACATTATCAAAAATAATTCCATGTACAATTTTGTATTGAAATCAATAAAAATAAAGTAATAATAAGTGTAATATTTTTTGTGTTCTTATTTAATTTCTTTAGTCTTTCTAATTCGATATAACATTTAAGTATATTAAAACTTAATTACTCGTGCCTGGGTGGCGCATATTTTTGGTCGTTCAACTAAGTATCGTACATTTTAAATACTTCACAATGAATATTGATCAATATGCAATATTAATTAATATATTCTAAATATCTAAGTTTCTCCGAACTTTTAAATTTGATATAAACTGCTTCAATTTACTGCCTTGCTTCAATTCAAACATCCGATTGCAATTGAAGTTTGTTCACGTATTTTTGTTCACCAGTAGGATGCCATTTGCAAGTGATGCCATACCACAGAAAATTTAATTTAATTTCTGCTTATAAGGATTCTTTTTCACCGCTCTCATGAATTTTTACTCTCTTCCGAAACTGAACCGTCAAAGCAAAATTGTAAGTGTAAAGGTATTTCTATGTCTTCCTACCTAGGCAAGCGCAAAAGAAACACTTGTCAATATGCTTGCAGAAATGGCTCTGTATGTCAAGGTGTGTGTGTATGCTCGGGTGTGTGAATATCACGTTGGAAAAAAATGTATCAATATGCTCGAAGAGACCGCTCTATACTTCAAGTTGTATGTGTATGATCGGCTCGGGTGTGTGAATATCAGGTTGAGAAAAATTTTATTGCAACAATTGAAATTCCTGGAGCGTCGTAAAATCTACATCAGAGAAGCGAAGTTGGGAGATATAAAAAAGATAACCGTATTAGGGACAAGTTAAACCACCAGTAATGGCGGCTGTTACACGAATATTGTCGGACAAAGGGCACGATAAAACTGGGAAAGATCTCCATAAGAGAGCGATAATCCAATTATGATTGTTGAATGTGGAGGCAACAACGAAAAAAAAAGGAGGGCGGGTGAAGATCGTGAAAAGGAAGAAAGAACTTTGCTACCATATCCATTGGAACTTATTCAAGACCTATGGCATTTTAGAATTCAAATTGTTCATCCGACTTAGTAATTTAGCGACTTAATTTTACTCTTGAGGCTTGTGTTCATAGTCGTGAATATTCTTTAAAAGTCTCGCCTCTTTATACGATGGCAGGTTTATGCATTTTAACCCAGCCTTATCGGATTTTGTAACGAGAAACGTAACTGGCCGTCGATCCAATATCTTTGGGACTGGTCGTTTCAACTTGCAATTCACGGCAGTTTGTATTCATACGCGGTGAATCGGTCCCAGCATCGTTCTCATACTAAGAAAAAGAGTTGAATTAATCCGTCTTTTACAGGTTCAATACTGTGGAGAATATCTTTTTGAATGTAAAGTATAAGGGAAAAAATCTGGAAAAATTCTCCTTAATTCCTTGAGAAAAAAAAACAAACGTTCATTTTAAGCGAAAAAGCTGGAATAAAAGTAAAAGTAATGTTGACGAAGTGGGTTATTGTTAGTATCAGCCGTAAAGTGAAGGAGTCTACCTCCTTTTCGCTAGCGTTAGACCAGGGACATTGTTTTCGCTGAGACGGATCGCCAAACCAACCGCCAGAGCCCCAGGTTATCACACAGATAAGATTACCCCATCTGTGCTACATAAGCACTGAGTTTGCGGAGACCGGTATTGAACCAGGAATTTGCGATTCATTGGCGGGTGCTGTACCGACTGAGATAAACCGATCATCTGAGCTAAACCGGCCATAATATCATTAAAATTTATTTTTATTAGGAGCCGGTTTAGATCAGTCGATAGATCATCTACCTTAGAGCCATAAGGTCCCGTTTCGATACCGACCCATGCCAAATCCGAGCACGAATAGTACATATTAGATATGTTCGGTAAAGTGTGGAGCTGATGATAGTTGTGGCATTCCGCCTCAGACTCAAAGACAATCACCCAGGTCTAACGCTAGATTCTCTGTCTGTCCGGTTGATACCGACAATATGCCATCCCGCCGACTTTACTTTTTTACTTTACGTTTACTAATGTTATTAAATCTTTTGTTATCATTCTATCCTTGCTAAAAAGAAAAAAGAATATTCGAAATAATAAACTTAAGACATAATCACCTAGATTTAGAGGTGGTACGCTAATTGGATGCTATGATTGTATTTGTGTTTTTTTTTTGGGGGGGGGTGCTTGGGTTTTATTATCGTTGAGAATTATTAAAGAAATACATCGTGTAAAAGAAGATTACGAAATCGATTGTTATATGTTTTATGAAAAATAAGTGAAAATAAAAAACGATTGGGAAAATGAAATTGTACAAACTGATAGTCGTGGACGATTAGGAAGAAAGCTTGCAAGTTTCGTCCCAAAAGAAAATAAATGCCTCGAATAAAGAATAGATGGCGCGAAGGAAAAATTACCCAAGAGAAATCAAGACGAGGATTATAGAGAATTATTTAATAGATTGCAAGTATAAGAAAAATAATTCGAAAGAGATGTAACAATAGACCCAGGGACAGTCTTATATATATATATATATATATATATATATATATATATATATATATATATATGTGTGTGTGTGTGTGTGTGTGTGTGTGTGTGTGTGTGTATGTATGTGTGTGTGTGTGTGTGTGTGTGTGTGTGTGAAATGAGATAGATATACAGATAGATAATAGATACATGTGTACATACATAGAGATTAACTTCATAAAAGAGTACATATATAAATAAATGAATTAGTAAATACTTAGGTAATAATAATAATAATAATAATAATAATAATAATAATAATAATAATAATAATAATAATCAATGACGCCACTCAATTATATACTTAGAAAATGTACAAGGGGATATAAAATCACTAACTCGCAGGAAAAAAATAAACCACCTTATGTGCACAGATGACATGAAAAAAAATGCAAAAAATGAAAAAGGCTACAAACCGTGGTACAAACAATTAGCCCAGATATAGGAATAGAATTCGGAATTTTAAAAAAATGTGCCACGCTAGGGATTGAAAAAGGGGAAAAGAAAACTAATGGACGGAATACAACTACCGAATTAAGACAGAATAAAAACACTTGGGCAAAAAGAAAGCTATGAATATTTAGGAATTTTAGAAGTAGACACTATCAAGCAAAGATAAAAGAAAATGTGAACATGATAAAGACAAAATAATAATAATAATAATAATAATAATAATAATAATGAAAAGATGGGTGAATACCTGGACATTACCAGAGAATTAAAAAAAGCTGTGGAATATGAGAGTGGATGTGATACCAATTGTAATTGGTGCACTTGGAACGGTCCCAATAAACTTGGACAAAACACTGGATGATCTATAAATCAGAGGAAGAATTGAGACGATCCAGACTACTGCAATCGGCTAGAATACCCAGAAGAGTTCAGGAGACTTGTTGTCATTCAGACTCCAGTGAAATACCATCAGCTAACGCTGGTGTGAAAAACGTAAAAGGAGTTAATAATAATAATAATAATGAATATAGAAATAATATTACTAATGATATATAAAAAACAAAATAAATTAAATCTTATATAGGAAATAAAGAGCGTACAATAAAATTGACATGGCAGATTAGAAAACCCATCGTTTATGCACCACAAACTAAACAAAAATCAAACAAGTCAAACATTTCCACAATGCAACACACAACAGCTTATAAGGACCAATACAAACTAAAATATTCACTTGGTTTAAAAATCGCATAGGTGAAAATGTCATTTACAAAGCACGGTTGACTTCATGTCAACGCTAGAACAACTTAGATATATATGCTCTATCAATGATATTAAGCAATGTTTATTTATAAATGTAGTAAACTATATTATCAATATATATTTTTATTTTTATTTCTAAACTCCGACCAAAAAAAAATCGCGGGTTTATATTCTATAATTACAAAATACAAAAATTGCCTGGAGAAAAAAAAAGAAAAAAAAAAGACAAAATCATATGCACCTTCTGAAAATAATCAGTTGATACTATTAAAACGGCCAAAAGAAAAAAATACTGTAAGAGTTGCCTAAATTAGATATACTAAATTGCTGAATACAATAGGTTGAGACAATAAATAATAAAGTAAGCTTAATGAGTCAGAGAATATCTACCTAGGTTTCTCTTAACGGATAATCCGGGTAATTCTGACTGAATTATGTTGATGATCCGTTAGGAGAAACGTAGTTAGGTATTATATATATATATATATATATATATATATATATATATATATTATATATATACATGTATGTGTGTGTGTGTGTGTGTGTGTGTTGTGTGTTTGTCTATATTTGAGACAAAGGGAAAGATTTCTATAACCATAGGGGTATCATATTTGGTATACACATGTGTGGTTATATACAAATATGAAGATAGAGAGGGAAAGAAAGAAGATTTAAACAAAAATGTGAAGAAATAAAGAAAGATAAAAGAAAGAATTAAGATAATGTCAGTTACCAAGCGCCGTTGACTTTCTGTCTACTGTAACAAACTTAGATATATATGCTATATCAATGTTATTAAGCACTCTTTACATACAAATATAGTAAACTATATTATCATTATATATATATATATATATATATATATATATATATATATGTGTGTGTGTGTGTGTGTGTGTGTGTGTGTGTGTGTATGTGTTGTATGTGTGTGTGTGTGTGTTTAAGTGTGTCTGTGTGTCTGTATGTATGTATATTTGAGGGAAAATTAATGATGTATATAATCAGGCGTTGTATTTTTGTATGCACGTGAGAGGATGAATAGAAATATGGAGATAGAGAAGGAAAGAAAATTTAAGGGAAAAAGTGAAAGAAAGAAGAAAGAAAGAAAGAAAGAAAGAAAGAAAGAAAGAAAGAATGTGTATGCACATAAGAGGTTGTATAGCAATCTGAAGATAGATAAGGAAAGCAGAAAAATGTAAAGGAAAATGTGAAAGAAAGAAAGGAAGAAAGAAGGAAAGTACGAAATAATGTGTATGCACATAAGAAAGTTGTATAGGAATCTGAAGATAGATAAGGAAAGAAGGAAAATGTAAAGGAAAATGTGAAAGAAGAAAGGAAGAAAGAAGGAAAGTACGAAATAATGTGTATGCACATAAGAAAGTTGTATAGGAATCTGAAGATAGATAAGGAAAGAAGGAAAATGTAAAGGAAAATGTGAAAGAAAGAAAGGAAGAAAGAAGGAAAGTACGAAATAATGTGTATGCACATAAGAAAGTTGTATAGGAATCTGAAGATAGATAAGGAAAGAGGAAAATGTAAAGGAAAATGTGAAAGAAGAAAAGGAAGAAAGAAGGAAAGTACGAAATAATGTGTATGCACATAAGAAAGTTGTATAGGAATCTGAAGATAGATAAGGAAAGAAGGAAAATGTAAAGGAAAATGTGAAAGAAAGAAAGGAAGAAAGAAGGAAAGTACAAATAATGTGTATGCACATAAGAAAGTTGAATAGGAATCTGAAGATAGATAAGGAAAGAAGGAAAATGTAAAAGAAAATGTGAAAGAAATAAAGAATTTGTATGAGAGGTTGTATAGAAATCTGAAGACATAGAGGGAAAGAAAGGATATGTAAACGAAACAAAAGAAAGAAAGTAAGAAAGAAAGAAAGAAAATTTGAACGAAAATGCGAAAGAAAGAAAGAAAAACTAAAAAAAATGTGAAAGAAAGAACGAAAATGTGAGAGGAAGAAAGAAATAAAGAAATAAAATTTAAACACAATGTGAACGAAAAACGAAAGAAAGAAAGAAAGAAAGAAAGAAGGAAAGAAAGAAAGAAAGAAAGAAAATTTAAACGAAAAAGTGAACAAAAAAGAAAGAAAGAAAGAAAGAAAAATATTAAGCCTTTTTTTTCCGTGCTGTGATCAAACAATTCTTTCTTTGAACTAAAAGAAAAAAAAACATTAATTCTTAAGAAGGCTTAGCATTAATAAAAATTCTTGTTTTAAAAATGTTGACCAAATCCGTTAGACGTTAGAATTATACAAACTATAACCTTGAACTCGGGAATTAAATTTCGCTTCAAAGGAAATTCAAATCTTATTCCTCCGCATTTTCCAGGAAAAGCACAACAATGGCTAAACTTGATTATAATGATTTCAACAAAATATATTTTCTGTTCTAATACAAATAAACATAAACTAGCACGACCTGGGGATATACCACAGTATGATAATTTAATTATTACAACGTTTTATATGTTTACTTAAGAGCTACTGCGATTAATTCAATATGCACAAAGTATAATGATATTGATTTAACACACTCCCTCACGTTTTTCTTTCCGTCTTTTCATCTTTTCATTATGTTCGATTGAAACAGATTAGCATCATCGCTTCCTCGCACTCACCCCCTCTATATATATTTCCCCTACTCTTTTTATTTCATTGTTACAATACTTTTCTCTGTAGCATGTCATTTTTCTTCCCTTTCTTTCTTTATAATAAAAAAGAGAATGGTACATTATTAGCTGAGGTGACGGCACTAATTAGAAATAAGAATTCGGCAGATAAGCAATTCTAGATAATCTGGATTTACATTTTTGCATTTCATCTTGGACGATTTGGATGGTCTCATCTTTAAGCAGAGAATGTTGCAAGATGATAACAGTCGTACAAATAAGGAACACGAGTATTAATAAATAGATAATCTAAGTACATAAAATAATATTTATAAATACGTTCGTAGTGCAATGGTTATCATCGTGGAAAATGGATACGGTGATACGAGTTCATGTTTAAACATTTCTGTTTTGATTATGGTTTGTCGTAAAATTTTGTTTTACGACAAACGCTAATCAAAACATAATATTTTAGACTTCCCCACCAAAGAAAAAAATTAAATATCTAAATTAGTTTGAATTTAGATGTTAGAAACCTGTTTTTCATTAGAAAGAAAACATATTTATTTGAATTTTGATAGCAAAATTATTTTTATTTCTGATATTAAAAGTGCATAGGATTTCAAAGATCTGTTTCCATTTTTTTACAAAAGAGCGTGGCAAAAAATAATTTTTATAACACCCAGAGGGAGTGTTTTTTTGTTTTAGCTAGTATAAAAAAGAAGAATACACTCTTAAACAAGTACACAAAACTTTAATATATATATATATTTACCAGCCCCTCCACACGAGCAGCATGTGACGCAAGGTCAATTTCTGGAGCGGAGTTTAAGATGTTTGATGTCATAGTTTTCATTCTCCTAGACTAGTTACATAGCCAAAGTTATAGAGTCCAGTCAACACTAGCAATTATCCATAGCTGGAGAGAGGGATGCTTCCATGGGTATTAGCGCTATGTGAAATGCAAAACCGCCTCGACCAGGATTTGAACACGGGAAAGTTAGGGTTACCCATCATACAAGTTGATATATTAGCATAATTTGTATTTATAATCAGCATAGAAAAATAAGCAAGAAGCAGAGGATATGCTGTAGAAAAATAGTTTATAGTAATACAAAAATAAATCTGGCAATTTATCTGTGGATTTATTCATCCTCAGTAATTTCTTATAGGAATACAAATATAGCTTCACAAATTTCCTCTATAATAAGTAATGTATACTACCAACGTTTGACAATATATACCCACATTCGCACGCAAAATAGTTACACACACTATTATATATATATATATATATATATATATATATATATATATATGTGTGTGTGTGTGTGTGTGTGTGTGTGTGTGTGTGTGTGTGTTGTAATTTATCTTTTTGCCATCAAATATTGATATATGTGAATAAAACTAATCTAATTTTGTTTACGTTCTCCGTATTGTTCTAGTCTTATTTCTTTGTATTCTTATCGAATGGCCATCTTATCTGTGTCTGGCCTAAATTTATTTATTAATAAGTAAACAAATATAATACGAACTCTGCAGTTATTTTGCCATCAAAATCCGTCTACGTTTTCACATTCAACTTGAGCGCCTTTTGTTTTGAAATATTATAACACCTAGAAGTGCAATCATTTTTTAAAATATCACCCAATAAAATAAAGATACTGATACACAATATATCTGGATGAAGGAAGTATTTTTCTTACAATTAGCCAAACTAGTAAGAATATGCACCCTCCATGCGTAAATATTTAAATCTTATAATATATTAATGTACCGTATTTTCACGGTACTAAAATGATATAAGTAACGTTGTCCTTTTTTTCCGAGCACTAAAACGATATATGTTACGTTGTCGTATATCTGGTCACAGTACCCAAAGCTGATATGCGTAAGTTGGCGGCGGTGTATATTGTATAGCGGGTCTCGTCCACGTCCCTCCAAATTCACAGTGCTAAAATGGTGTTGATAGAAATTATAACACGAGAAATATGTCGTCACAACTGCTAGCCTTTATTTCCAGGGTAGGTTCGTCTCGTGTGCTGTATCGGAGAGGAGGAAAGGCAGAGAGAAAGAGAGAGGGAACACTACTTGATTACTGTGACCCCATACTAGCCACTAGAGGCCCGATCCGTACCCTACGACGGCGGAAGGCAAAAAGAGACCGATCCCTTTCTTCGTTGTTCCACGTCACCACGTGACATCCGGTTCCGGTCAACACCCAACTTCCGTTCAACACTCAATTCTCCATTCGGGGTCACGCTACGGTCAAATCATCGTTTATCCTGTTTTGTGTCATCACTATTTTTTAAACCTTTATCATCTCTTATTTATTTATCTCTTCCTCCTCCTTCCATTAGTAGTCCTTGCCAAATGAATCTTGCTACATTAATAATTTGAATCTTATAATAAATTAATAATTTAAATCTTATAATATATTAATAATTTGAAGGCAATAACAATATAATATATATATAATATATTAATAATTTAAATCTTATAATATATTAATAATTAATAATTTGAAGGCAATTACAATGCGTATAAGAAATAAAAACAAAAAGATGATTTTCGTCTCTAAAGATAAAGATTTTCGTCTCTGAGGATAAAGTTTCTTTGAAATCGATAAGACAAAAAAAAAAAACAACATCTTTTTGTTTTTATTTTTTATACGCATTGTAATTGCCTTCAAATTATTAATATATTATACCATACTTAACAATGCTTTAAGCAAATTACCAATTACATTTAAATCTTAATTTAAAGACTAACGAAATTAAATAAGAACGCATATAAACACATATACACTAATTATGTTTTAAGTTGTTTCTATATAAAATCATTCTTAGGATTGATTTTAATACGTTGAAAAATAAACAAATAATATTAGAAATCAATAACACCAAATAACTATTTATCATACCCGGTTTTGTTAAATCCTATACGCAAATTAACCACATCATATATTATTTATACCTTTAGTTCTTTGTGATATATAGTACATATTGCAAGATTTTAAACGCACTAATAACATGGACTGTTTCGAGGCAAATCTAACTGAGATTTTCATAGAGACATCATTAATAAATAAGATTTATTTTATGTATTAATGATTTTGATTATAAACTCATTGATAGACCTACGCAATTCTTGAGGGTATTGTGACGTAAGCAGTGACGTATTTTTAACTACAGACAAACAGACACCGAGTCTTCATTATAATAAGATTGAAACAGATGTATGTGTATAAAACAATTCGAATTGACAGTATATGGAAACTAAGATATTCTCTATCTATATTGATCCATCTGAAATCGACCGTAAAGAATACTTTTCTTATGTAACATTACTTACTATGACAAAAGTATTTGTATATAAAACCAATCAAATTTTATCGTATTTTTAGTTCAGGAATATCATGTTAGTTTGCGTTTTAATCAGATAATAACATACAATGTAATTTTGAATATGTTTAAATACATCTAAAATACCAAATCGACAGTGACAGGAATTTGGGAAGTGAACTATATTAGGTAGAACAAATTGCGACTGCTTATGGACATTCTGTATTATTACTTCAAATCGGTTATTATTGTACAACCATTATCATCTTGGAATACTTGCGTGTCTAGTGTTTAAAAATTGCTAGAATCCTCTCGACATTCTTCTTTTGAGGCGCATCAGACACGCAGCAATAAACCCAGCCCTTCCCTTTTAGACGAGGAGACAATGCTGCCTTGGGGGATGATCCCTGGAATCACACTTATATTAAATATCACAGGTTCCAAAGAACGAGGTAATTATACTTGTTATATAGCGGCTTCAAATTCACGACCCTACTTGGTGTATCTGTATACGTAGCGGGTATCGTCACTAACCACTAGACGATATATGTAGTAGTCGCTTAATGAAATCAGAACACAGGGGTATTGTAAAAGCTTGACTTTATTTCTTTAATCTCTGTCGTGGTGGGTGGTGAGCGTTGACAATGACTACTACTATTGGGATGACTGGCGATGGCAAGATGGAAGGTGGCTACGTGACGGCTCACAGCCCATCGGCTGTGACCGTGAGTGCGATCACTCACTTGTTTCCTGTCCCGAGACTTCTGGCTAACTGACTGACCTCTCGGGTCGAACCCTCGGGCCTTTATATTCATAGATACTCCTACGCATCTTTATCTTTTGATCTGATCTTCACACCCGCTAACATGCCTACGCATTTTTATCTTTTGATCTGATTACGGACATTTGTTATATATTTCTTTATCTTCTTCCTGCTTCCTTGACCGGAAAGCCTCGCCTCCGTTTCCCTCTTTTTAAAAAAATATATATTTCTATATTTCTCTTTGTCTTTTTGTCGGAAGCTTCGATTTCTGACCGAGGACAATACAACATACTCACAAGATTGCAATCTGATGGTTAGGTTCCATTTCTGGGAGTCTTGGGAATGTGGGGTACCCCTTCATCACCATTGCTCCCATATCCACCCTGAGTCGAAGTGGTAGTACCAGTTAGGGTTCCATCTATGGTTATGCGTTTAAAAACATATTTAAAAATAAATTTAAAAAATGAGTATCTATCAAGGATGCATAAAGCAAAAGGGACCAGTGAGGTAGTACCTGTTAGAGTCCTATCTATAGGTTGAATAGAACAAAATATGTATATAAAATAATTGCGCAACAATCAAGAATAAATAAAACAAAACGTCATCGACATGAAATTAACCAATGGGTTGACATGCCGTAAACCCAACCAACAACCTTTTCAGTAAAATTTAAATTATTCTGGGATAACAGTCGATGTATAGAATTGAAACTGTAGTCCCTACTACCTTAAAATGATAACTCTAGCTACCTATTTACGTAAAAGACAATCGTTGTCACCAAAATCTATTGTCCACTAATAATAAAAACTTTTTTTCTTTATCAACGTATCTATCATTATCATTATATCTAGTTGTCTTAGAGATATAGCAACGCTTTTAAAGGTAATAATATTAGTAGCAGCTGTTGGATAATTAGACAGTTAATTATGTACGGAGCCTAAAGAAAAAAAGAAAAATGGAGTAATGAAGAAATGACAACATTCAATTAGCGCTGCAGAAAATAATTTATGAGAACAATAATTAGCTATGATCAGAAGAGAAGAATGAAAAAATTATCGAATTAATAATGCTATCTTCGAATAAATAAATTTGTGTGCGTAATGCTATAATAACTGGACTATGTTGAGAAGTCAACAATAAAATGAAAACGAGTAAGATTGAACATTATGTGAAAAAGTCCCCAAAATATTATTTTGATGTTAAAACAAATGTAGCCATGGAAACTAAATGTGACTGAGTCTCTAGAATAAGTAGAATCATTAGAGAATGTTCGATTAATTATCATCGATGATTTGACGTTATATATAACTGGTAAAAGGGATGATTTAACTTAGTCTGTAGAGCGTTCGACTAGAAACCACAATGATCCGGGCTCGATACCAACCCTCACCTACTCAGAGTAGGAGTAGCACATAAATATGTGCAGTAAAGTAACAAGGTGATGGTAGTTGTGGGGCTCCATCTCAGATGCCGCATCAATATCCTTGGTCTCGCGCTAGTAAAAAAGAGGATAGATTCCCTCGCTGTCTGGCTGATACAGAATTTAGGCCACGTTGATAACTTTATACAGGATAAAATATATCATATATGGTGTGTCTTTGATTGGTTGGTTGGGTTTTGCAACATCTCAACCCTTGTTGGGTTATTTTATGCCGAACAACTTTTGTTTTATTCATTTTTGATAGGTGCTCATTTTTTTTAAAAACACATTTTTTAAACTCATTTTTTATATTTGACCCATGGATATTTTTATTTGATCTATGGATATTTTTATATTTGATCCATGGATATTTTTATATTTGACCCATGGATATTTTTTATATTTGACCCATGGATGTTTTTATATTTGATCCATTGATGTTTTTATATTTGATCCATAACAGCTTCTACTACTCCGGGTCTTGGTGGACCTGGGAGTAATGGTGTTGAAGAGGTTATTTCACATTCCCTGGTGCTCCAGAATTGGAACTGCACCATCAGATAAAGTTTTACGTGATACCCATGACTTTTAGTCACTCAGCTACCGCCTTCTAGCACACTTGTATGAAAAAAAAAGCTGGTATATGCCAAGAGGTCAATAAGGTTGTGACAATCGTATAGGTGCTAGGCTTGACATGACCAGCCGACTCCGACCGCCTATCTAGCCTAAGTAAGGGATAATGTTTTGAATATCAATGACATATATGTAACATTAGCACCTTTAGTTGTTAAAATTCCTAGCATAAAATTGTGAATGCGCAATATCTGAAATAAACTTAATTATTATTAAGAACACATTTTATGATATTTTTGTGTTAAAGCTTGCAGTTGTATTGTTTTCGAAACGATTCTAAGATTTGTATATTTCGCACGTACGCATTCAAAATGGCTACCGTCTTGTTTCAAAATGAAAGTCAGTTGGCTAAATTCTTAGCATAAAATTATCTGAAATGAACTTAAATGTTATTAAGAACACGTTTTTTGATATTTTTGTGTTAAAAATGCAGTTGTATTGTTTTCGAAAAAGTTTCTAAGATTTGTTTATTTCGCACGGAGACTTTCAAAATAGCTACCGGCTTATTTCAAAGTGAAAGTCAAGGGAGGTTACTCTGATTGCCTTATTTGCTAGGAATTTTAACAACTAAAGCTGAAAATTACCTAACATTATACAGTAATTCAAAATGTTTATATTTATAGAATAGCACTAAAAATCTATATGAGTTACGAAAAGTAACATTACATGATAATTCATCCATCTATAAAGATTTGATAGCTGAAGTTGTGTTTAACTGTTTTCACATCATATTAATCGGTTAATCTCTTTTGGGCAAACTCGTCTTTGATAATTCGATTTAAACAGGAGAACCTCCATTAGAAAACAGAAATTGCAATCTGATTAATGTCTTGTCGAATTAAATATAGGCTAATCCAAAACTTTTGGAGAATTGCTTAATCGTATTTTAGAAGCAGTCATGAGTGCTTCTAGTTTATCGTGAGATTTTAGTTCCATGATCCGTCTTCTCTAAGCCTCGACTTGTAGGATGGTACACTTGATGTGAATCAAGTTTTTTTTTTTTTTTGCTTTCACCTATCTCTCGTAGTTATTTGTTTACGGCTGATCAGTCAGAAACATCCTCTGATCTAATCTCCTTCTGCGGGTGTCGTATCGCCTCGTATCTTGAATCAAATTCGTATTCACGAACACTTCTCTCGCCAATTGCAGTGTTGCGGTGTTTTGAAGGATGTTGGAACAGGCAAAAAAAGTAAAAGTAAAAGTCAGATATGTGGTCTCAGAAAGATTCCACTCATACAAAGACGAGAACTGTTATTTTCAACTCGATTAAAAAAAAAAGATCTATGTATTGACAAAGCGTAATGGTGATCGACCTATGGAAATATAATCAGTAAGCTATGAAGAAATCCTGGACGAAGCTGTTTGCGTTTCTCTTAGAATTAATGTCCTGAATGCATGAATCTCTGTCTTCTCTCCCAAATTATGGGCAAATAGTGGGATAGATTGGGTTCTCTAATCTTGCCTAGGCACTCAGTTTAAGAAATGAAAAATTAAATTCAAACCAAAAGTACTCCACTTAGAATTAATCTTTTGTCGCATCATGCTTGAATGAATTTGCTTTCTTTCTATAGAAATCAGAAACTAGAAAGAACTCTTTGACAATACTCATCTGAGCAACATCTTAGATTTCATTAAAGAAATCAAACTCTCCAAGAGAATCTAAAACAAAACAAAAAACAATTTTTTTCTTCACGTGCTTCCATACATTTGACCTTCACGTGCTTCCATACTTTGAACTTATGGATTCGCTTTCTTTCTATAGAAATCAGAAATTTGAAAGAACTCTTTGAAAATACTCATCTGAGCAACATCTTAGATTTCATTAATGAAATCAAACTCTACAAGAGAATCTAAAACAAACAAAAAACAATTTTTTTCTTCACGTGCTTCCATACATTTGACCTTCACGTGCTTCCATAGTTTGAACTTATGAATTCTCTTTCTTTCTATAGAAATCAGAAATTTGAAAGAACTCTTTGAAAATACTCATCTGAGCAACATCTTAGATTTCATTAATGAAATCAAACTCTACAAGAGAATCTAAAACAAAACAAAAAAAAAACAATTTGTTTCTTCACATGCTTCCATACATTACAGTGGGTAATAGTTAGGTGGGAAGTTGGATAACTAAATACACATTGAAAAATTATTTCGCACCTCTAATGGAATGGGTTGGCTTTTACTAGTCTCTCAGGTTATAACTTGTCACTCTCCTGGTAGCCAACTAACTGCCTCGTTTTGAAAATATATTCCCAATTCTCATGTGTGGCAGTTTCTCGCACGTACCGCATGAATTCTCGTGATTGAACTTTTCTTTTCGGTCATACAATTGGGCACGCTGGGCACCCTGGGAACTGTTGGTGTTAGACGGCCATTACATAGCACAGTTTGATAATTAAGAGAAAGAAAGAGCTTTAACGGTATAGCATCCGCTAGGGAATCCCAAGGTTCCGGGTTCGATACCGGTCCCCGCTAACACAGCACACATATGGGGTAATCTGATCTGAGCGGTAAAGTAGGGAGCTGACAATAGGCGTATCTCTTCACTCAACAAAAAACATCAGCCTGGTCTAGCGCCAGTGCAAAGGAAATAGACTACCTCGCTTTCCTACTGATACCGAAATTAGGCCACCCCGCCAATTATCATTCATTTATTGGACGAAACTGTCTCAATTGAAAAATAATTCTGTTGCATTATTCTGGTAACATATACAATAGAAATTTATGAGTGATTCTTTTTATTGTATTTTGTGTCTACTTTTGTGACGATCCAAAGAATAGGGAATTATATCAGGAGTGTTGTTCACACTACATCAGACTCCTAATTTACATATTTTGATATATATATATATATATATATATATATATATATGTGTGTGTGTGTGTGTGTGTGTGTGTGTGTGTGTGTGTGTGTGGAAGAGTACGTCCCTCCAGTGCTGGCCTGGTGAGTGTCTGAGAAAATACAAGGATACAGTGTCAAATGCTACTGGCACTCAATTATAAAAAACAAAACAACAGGAAATGGTCTTACTCGAGCAACAGTTTATATATATATATATGTGTGTGTGTGCGTATATATATATATATAATATATATATATATATATATATAGAGAGAGAGAGAGAGAGAGAGAGAGAGAGAGAGAGACTTTCAATTAAAGAAAAATTTAACAGACCATGCATAATGAATGAGAAAAACGAGAATAGAGAAAATATTTTTTACTTTTCTTTCTCTTTATAAGACTAGTGAAAACTCTTCTCTTAGAACACAGCCACATAAAATCTGATATATGATTACTAATAAAGACAAAATAAAAGTACTCAAATACATACACACACACACACACATATATATATTATATATATATATATATATATATATATATATATATATATGGGTGTGTGTGTGTGTGTGTAGAGCGAGAGAGATAGATAGATGGAGAGATAGAGAGTGGGGAAGGAATAATGGAGAGAGGGAGAGAGTAAGATCTGCAAAACAATTCGAGAAAAGGAAGAATATGGAAAATTAAAATTTTTTATGTTTCACTAGAAGGATAGCTTCTTCGGAACTGCAATCTTATTTCGCTAAAACAAAAATCTATACGTGACAAATATGAGAAAAAAGAAAACAATTTAAGTTTCTGCATTGTTTACTATTTATCATATAATCATCATTTTATTTCTCATTATGATGGAAATTCGATGTCTGTCTGTAACAAAGAACTACGTCATTACTTACGCCGCAATACCCTCAGGAATTGCGTATGTTTATCAACAAGTATTTGAATACGAAGTGACTGATAAAGTGTACCATATTTAAAGTAGTTTCATTATCTTTCTTTCTTCTCCTAGATGTAACAGAAAATGTCAACCTTCAGAGTATTTCTTCTCTCTTATAATACACTTTTTAAAATCATAAATGTTTATCTTATCCATGACCTCGCACTCTGTGACCTCTCATATTATTGGTTTTCAAAGTGATCCTATTGTATTGGTTAAAACATTATTAAGTTTTTTTATGTTTATTAATATAATAATCTACGCATGTTAAAAGACCTGGATTCTAATGGATGTCTTTTACATTACTTCAGATCTGTAGGGTTTTTAGTGCAGATAATATTAAAGAGCATCTATAAAGAACGATAATTGTGCCTGGCACTTTCCTTTAGAAAACATGTGAATGGAATAGTAAAGTATAATACATACATACATACATACATACATACACGCACACACATATATATAGTTGTTATAATCCATATTACATTATATAGTTGTTATAATGCATATTATATTATATAGTAGTTATAATACATTTTAAATTATGTAGTTATCATGCATTTTATATTATATTTTTCATTATACATATTAAATTATATAGTTATAATGCATATTGTATTACGTAGTTGTTATAATGACTATTTTGTATTTATTCAAACTTTATTGTGCAAATCTATATCATAATCTCACATGTAATTTGGTTGGCTGGTTGGTTGGTTGGCTGGTTGGTTTTTGGGTATCTCAATCCTTGGGTATTTTATGCTAAAGAAACGTTTGTATTATTCATTCTGGTTGAGTATTCAGTTTTTAAAATTAATTTCTTCATCTATTTAACATAGATGACAATAACAGGTCCAAATTTCTATATGTGACGTGGCGGTATCCATTTGGAAATGTCTTATGAGTTAGTGGAGTAAGAGTATAAATTGTAATAATCGTCATATACTTATCTCTGGACTGGATCTGGGTTGGTCTCTGTGCTTCTCGATCGGAGTAGCTGGGAGTATCCGATAGTCTAGATCAGTTGTTGGGCTGGAATTTTACCTGGTCTTTGAGCCTGCAAATTACTTGGGATCATCGTGGGATGTACTTGTCTTGTGCCGTTGAAAGTTCTTAATAACGAACAAAAACGTGCTTGTTTATTTTTTTTCATAGCCCATTTTACTCCCAATTTAAAATACCTTGGAGAACAGACACGCATCTTGCTTCTGTTCTCTTCAAACACTCAGCTCAAACTCCCTAAATATTTCATTCTCTCTTTCGCTCTTTTCAGTGTTGACACTCTTCGACCAATCAGAAAGCAACAGGTTACCTTTCACACGTCACCCAAATATCTGAGTAACTTTTCATTATTACATAAGTATGACTAAAATTTTGGATCATTCCAGATCTCCTTATTTTAAAATACCCCATCCTTTCCCGAGTATTACCGAGTACTTCAGCTAGTATCTTTATGAACGGTGAAATGGATCCAAATGGAGATATTGATTTTACGTTTTTTCCTCATATTTATACCCAATATATTCGTTTGACTAAATAACAGAGAGCATCTCTTTTATAAAACTGAGAAACAGCAAGATGGTGAGATACTTGTTTACCAAGTGTAGACACATTTTTCCAGCTCATGAATTTACTTTATGACCGAAGTGTAGTGTGTATTAAACTGTTTGCATAAGTTTGCCTTCCAGTTTGCTTAGGATTTTCCTCGACCCCTTTTTGTAGAACCTCAATATTGACAGAACTCACTCGTCCAGATCGAGGAATGTCTTCGACAGAAAGATTTTCCGATCGATACTGGCCAAGTCCAGAAAGATTTAATTCAATCTGTATTTATCAACCTGTCCACACGAGTAGAGCAGGATGTGGTCCATGGTCAATTTTTAAGCAGCGCTTAAAATGTTTGAATTCAGAGTTTTCCTTTTCAACAACCGGTAGCCTTGTACAGGTTAAATAACCCAGCTGGCCCTCATATGTTACGCATAGCTAGAGGAAGAGTAGTTTGATTCATACCTTTCCCAAGGGTATTAGCGCTATTGTTTGGCTTAATACACCCACTTACTACTCAGATTTTATAGTTCTACTCTCAAAATCCACGTTTCCCTGAAAATAAATCTACCTGCAAAATAAAATCTGGCGTGATTTTTCAGGATCATTTTAATATAAGCCATCCCCTTAAAATAAGCCCTAGTTGAGAGCAAAAACATTCCAGAGGATGATGATATGATTATTTTTTAATAATTTTTTTTATTAATTTTTGAATAATAGAATATGTGAATGGTAACTAAATGTAGATCATTTTTCGTAATTTCAGTTTATTTGGAAATTTCGTAATTTCATTATTTCGTAACGACGTTTTTCGATATATGAAGAATAAGACATCCCCAAAAATGAACCCTAGTATTTTATTTCGGAGGAAAATTAATATAATAATATAAATATTATTTTCGGGAAAACACAGTACATCCACACAAGGATATATATTTTCAGGATGATTTTAAAATAAGCCCTCATATTAGAATAAGCTCTAGTTGAGAGCAAAAATTTTTAAGGACGATGATAAGATTATTTTATAATGAATTTTTGTTAATGAATTTTTGAATAAAAAATATGTTATGGTAAATAAATGTTGACAGTTTTTCATAATTTCGATATTTTGGAAATTTCGTAATTTTCTACTTGTTAAATTGTTTGTCGATATGACGAAGAATAAGACATCCCTCAAAAATAGGCCCTAGTGTTCTATTTTGGAGTGAAAATTAATATAAGCTCTGTCTTATTTGCGGAGAAACACGGTGTTTATGTTGTTTGTCTATATTTCCCTTGTTTCCTGTCATGAAGAGAAACACTTTCACATTTACATGCTGTGGGATATCGTTCTAGAATTTTTGTTCGTATCAGAATCATTATGATGCAAATATATCATTCCCCATAAATGATTTGGAGGAAAAATAATTTCCTGTAAACATGTAAGACGCATTTGATCTCAATTGTTTAAGTGTTTTATCTTATTCAACTGCAATTTGCAGTGATGATTTGATATGATATCGTGTTAAGCGAAAATATGCATTCATGTAGATGTAGATTACGTCCAATTTGCTAATGTCGAAATGGTATGTTTTAATTTATTTGAGTAGACACAAAGCAGAATCGTGACGCACAGGAGAAAAAAGAACCCAATGAATAAAGAAATAAGGCATTTTCTGCAGTGTTTCCTTATATCAGTACTGTACAAATATTGTGTATATACAAGGTGTGTCATAAAATTATCGAGATTGAAACTGTATTTACCAAGATAGAAATGAACAATGAATGGAACGTTCATTGTTCTTTATATATATATATATATATATATATATATATATATATATATATATATATATATATATATATATATATAGACACATAATTGTGTCTACAGGAAAAGTTATAAATAATTAGATTCCCAAATAAAAATGACTTAAATTAATAAAAAGGATGAGTTCCTACGAAAATGTAGGCATAGATTACGCAATGCATTAGAATACCAATAAGATGAAATTGATAAATAAGGGCATACTACAGTAAAATTATGATAAAGCAGTAACAAAGAAAAACTACTAGAATAAATAAAGAAATAATTTTAAAAATTTAGCTGAACTTCAGACAAACTGACCCCATAAAGGTCAATAGAGTAAGTTGAAGATAGTGGTAAGGGTAATAAAAGTATAATGTTACAGCACACTACTACCCACGTAGGTCAAGATTGGAGGAGTTTAACCTCAACTAGAAACTAGCAGCCCACTAAGGTTAAATTTCAGGAAGAATTAAAGAAATATCAGTCTAGCTATATAAAGTAACCGAAAATAACCACTCAATCCCCCTGATGAAGGTGTTAGAGTAACACCGAAACCACATATACCTTCAGCTCCCATATGCTTTACCGCGCATACAAAATTTCCCATCCACTGAAATGATGGGGACCGGTATCAAACCCCGGAACCTTACAATTAGTAGGCGGGTGCTCTTCCGACTGGGCTAAACCGCCACCATCTTATAAGTATAAGAATCTGATAAAATACATATTCAGAAGAATAAATTAATTATAAATAGATAGTTTTGCCTACGTTTGTGCGTGTTCATTTTTTGGAAACCATCATCGGGGTAATATTATATAAACCATCATTGGGGTGATATAATGCAGCGATGTTATGAAGGAAAGTTATTTTAAAATGGAACGAAAAATAGTCAAGTTGATTTTGTTATTTTAATGGCATTCCTTTTTAAATGTGGAAATGTGATAAAAGTAATCGAAATGTGAGAAAAAAATAAAGAATAGCGTTAATTGCAAACAATTCCGAAATTTTTTTAAAACTTCATAAGAATTAAAAACTCTTAAAAAAAGTTAAAATCAATATAAATTGTATTTAGTCTAGAAAAAAAAACTTTCTAAAATATCAGTTTGTGAAGTGAATATTTTTTTTAATGAAATCGAAGAAAATCTATTGTTGTGATTTTTTAAGCAAAATGGAATTCGTCTATTTTACCCGTACAATTTATGCCAAAATAAGCAACCCTAAGGAAACTTTTCAAATCGTTGTAAAATTCAAATATTATTCAAGTTTCAGAGTCCAAACTATTGAGTTTTTTCAAGTTATTATAATACAATACTTGAAAAAAAATACTTCTGATTATAATGGAGATTGTGTGTGTGTCTGTCTGTAACCGAAACTATATCAGTACCCAAATCCCGATTCCCTTAGTTATTAACTTTTTTATCTAAACCTCAATTGCTAATAAAATTTTGCATTATTTAAAGTGTTGCATTATTAATACTGTTGACCTTCTCTATATACTAAGAACATGCAATTGTATTTATATGTACAACAAAATAGTGGTTTACAGTGTTAACGGGAAGTCTAATTTGCATTTGGATCTAAAAAAAATTGATTTTAATAAATATTTGTTTGGTATTATTGATTTCTAATTGTTTTGTTTTATTTTGATAAATATGAGCAAAAGTCTCAAAGATAAATCTTTAAAAAATCCATCAACAAGATAGCTAAATTAGGTAAAATTTAGCAATGAAAAACGGGAGAATGGAAAATAATTGGAAGCGTTAGTTTCAATGTTGTTCAATATTTCGATTATTTTCAAATCATTTTACCTGTATTTTTATTTACTTTCATTAGTCATTCTAATTTAATATATTCATTACATTAAAACGGAGGGTGCATATTTTTGCTACATCATATAATGTATTCTAGCTAATACCATATACGTAATCTGTTAATGATAAACTTTACTCAAAATATATAATACTGATTAAACCTCAAACATATAAATGTATAGTGATGTAAATGTTAAAGGATAATGATTAAACCTAAAAAAAAACTATATGAGGTAAGTATAAAAGTAAGATGAGTATTCTCCGATTTCAATAAATTTATAACCGTCAACATGGCCTATATTTAAGCCTTTTCTTTATCAATCCTATAAATATTGAATATTCTGTATATGATTATCAAATTATTGTAAATTGGTCTCTCCAATTTTTTAATATTTTAAATATATCTATATTAAAAATTGTCCTAAATAGAATCATTACCAACACCAACTTCTCTGGTCATATATATATATATATATATATATATATATATATATATATATATATATATATATATATATATATATACTGAAAATACTTACTCATTGAAAAATTCATGATAATGACTATTTTTGTAAAAATAGGTAATTCCACATTTAATGCCGTCTTTTTAAAAATGTTTCATTTCCCTTAAACATTAATAATATATGAAAATAATTTGTAGTATTTTTAGTATTTAAGAATAGAAAACCTTAAGAAATTTTCGTTAGTGTTGGTATTTATAGACAGTAATTGCATACCACCATTTTTAATTATATTAATATTATATCAGGCCGTGGCAATTTTGAGGCGTGCCTACTTGATTTTTACAGTTATATATTATTTAATTATAAATTAAAACAGTTTTTAGTTCCATTTTGAGCATCGTTGTATCATTTTAGCTAAACCATGAGATCATGAGGGAGTGTGTTTACTTTAAATAGATATTAAAGTATCGGGGCAGGTCAAAGTTTAGGTACTGGATATTTATGCCGTGGGAGAAATTGTGATATTCTAAAAGTGCCTGGTACTTAAGCATAACATTTATCATCTAGATGCAGAACTAATATGAATAATTTATTTACATATTTTGTTTCTCGTATTTCTTTCTTTTTTTTTATTAAGATAATTTGTATTATTCGGACTATTGTCCGCATCTTCATTATTATCTGTACAACGTTTCAGCCGATGTACCCTCAGGCCTTCTTCAGGTATTTTTCATCGGACTCGGTAACTTTCTTGGACTCTTTTGAATTTCTTTTGAATTTAAAAGTCACTTCATTTATTTAAAAGAAATAAAATCATATTATTTCTCTGAATTTTTTTTAGATGAAGCTTGATAATTAGTAATATTTGTATTATTCGGACTATTGTCCTCATCGCGAACCTTCTTTTCGAACTCGGGAACCTTCTTGTCGTAATCGGGAGCTATCACGGAACTTTGAACCTAACCCTTTATTTAGTAATAAATGGAACGGCTTCATTAGGTAACTATGCGAGTACATCTTACTATTAGTAATTGTTTTTAATTTAACCATCGTCGTTCTTTTTGATTATTTATATCATATCTACATAATAGATGCCATGCTTAAGTAAGTTACTAGGTACTTTTCAAAATATCACAATTTTTCATAAAGGCAACCCCACTTTTCAGCATACATGTACGGTACTTAAACTTTGCCCTCCATCGACTACTTCCGAGATTTATTTGTATCAAAGAAAAAACGAGAATATAATATATATATATATATATATATATATATATATATATATATATATATATATATATATATATATATATATGGTTAGGAGGATGATTTAGAAGGCTATCACAATGCAGGTGTAAAGAAAAAAAATAATACGGTAACAGTGATCTTTTGAAAGAGATATTATCTCGAAAATTCAAGAATTAAATACAGGTTAACACACAACATCATTGTTACCGTATTATCATTTTTTTCTTTACACCTGCATTGTGATAGCCTTCTAAATCAACCTCCTAACCAATATAGACACAATGCTTCAAGCAAATTATAAAAATCTCTATATATATATATATATATATATTTACCCTTCGGCACGCACAGGATATGATACCAGATGAATGTCTTAGGTGCAGTTTAACAGGCTTGTATTCCGAGTTCCCCTTCTCCTAAAGTGGTTAACGAACCCAGTCTTCAATTATATTTACCCATACTTAGAGGGAGAGTAGCTGGAAGTATTCATTTCCCAAAAGTCTTAGCGCTATGAGAATTGCAAGAATTATAGTCCAAGATTTGAAGTCGGGTCAACAAGTCCATTTCCTACAACTCTAAACATTACACCACGGACCTCTAGCGAGAATTTAGTACAAAACAATATAACTACAAACGATATTTCATTGTTTTTTAATGTACAAATTGTATGATGTCTGATTTTTATCGCGCAGTGATGGGGGTACCTTGGTGTAGTAGATAATGTATAGAAGTATAACATTGTAATAAGTGAGAAAAAATAGCTAATGTCGTCGGGGTGGTCTAAAATCGGTATCGATCAGACAGCGAGGGGGTCTATTATCACCTTTTAACTAGCGCTAGACCAAGGAGATTATTTTGGCTCCTGAGACGGAGCACCACACCTACCATAACGTGGATTCACCATCAAGAATAAATTCATCATTTTGGAATAATCTGTTTTTCTATTTTCTACATGTCGGATTCATTTCAATATTTTACAACCATATATATATATATATATATATATATATATATATTATATAAATTTGGATATTTTAATTTTTCTAGGGGTTATGGTAGAAATGATTTTATATTGCAAAAATAAAATGTATTATTTATCCCTAACATGTTGAAAATTTCTCGGAACCTAGTGTTATTGTTATTGTTTTGCAGAAGACGGTGAAATCATTAAAAAGGTATTCGTTCATAAAAAGAACATAACTTTGATAATAGATAATTTTTTATGTAATTTTTTATTTTAATGTTTTCGTTATCCAAATTCTAACGGTCTATTTCAGCGTTCCAAAAGTGATTTAAAAAAAATTCTCTTCGAACATTTCTAAAAATTCTCCGTTTTTCCCCAACGAATTTTTTCATTCAAAATAAAATTTCACTCTGATGAAGGTCGAATCTTCTCTGTGTGCGGAATGTTTTCACACAGATGAACTGACCGAAACACATGTGAAAGTGATATTGATTAAATTCATCTTTTATTGTCCATTCTGTTCTTTCTTTTCTTTATTCATTCTTCCTCATCTGGTCGAATTCATTTCCAATTTCCATTTTTACTTATATATATATTGTTAAAACAGTTAGTGAACAAACCTAAGTTATATTTATTAGCACTATCACTATCAATTTATTATAACAAAACAGCGAAAATCTTTATCTTCTCTAATTTTGCTCTTGTCAGTTTTTAATAATAAGCCCTTTATATAGCTAAAACAATTATTGGACATATGGAAATATATATCTTGATACGCTAGTACCTACCTACGTGCTTTACGCCATCTCATCAGCACATATCAATTAGTGACCATACTATTTTGATTCATAAGATTCGAATGCATGTCCTCAAATATTATATCCTGTCATCACCTCAGATCAATAATGGACCATATTATTTTAGTTTTGAGGAAAGAAAGGGATGTAAAAAGGACATGTTACACATCAGAAGTAAATAAAACAAACAAAGAGTGAAAAAAAAGAAAGAGAGTGAAATATAAAAAGCGATAGCACTTTTCGCCTACACACACACACACACACACACACACACACACACACTCACACACACACACACTCACACACAGAAACACACACACACACATATATATAATATGTGTGTGTGTGTGTGTGTGGATGGGAGAAGAGGTCAAGTGGGTGGGTTAGTGTTTGTGAGGAAAGAGTTTGATTGGTCAGACCGGGATCATTGGGAAGAAAGGAAGGGAGATCACAAGCGAAGAGAGAGAGATAGAGAGAGAGAGAGAGAGAGAGAGAGAGAGAAGAGAGAGAGAGAGAGAGAGAGATATGAAATCAGAGTGATAGTGGAAATATACATCCACTCCCTCCCTTTTCCATTTTACCCTCTATACAACACTTGTATGATACCTTTGATAACCAATAAAAAAGACTGATGATGCCGAGCTCAAAGCTCTAGCGAAATATATCCTACACACTTTTGTCTGAGTTCTGTCCATGTGTTACTTACATATCTTTACTACATTCTGTCGGATTTATTCCAATCCTCTTTCCTCATATATATATATATATATATATATATATATATATATATATATATATATATATATATGTATATGTATATGTATATATATAAATATACGATTTATTTCAATATCAACATTTCCTGTGAAGTTTCGGTTCTAGTTTGATACCATCTACATATTTTCTTATCGTATTGCAAAAATATTCATGGTCGTTCTTTGTGCTTCACTGCTTCCGGAGATTAGCGTCTCTATGGCACCATACATTGCCCTCATTTCTCAGCAATAAGCATATATTTATTTCTTTTTTTCCATTGCTTGAATTTTCAAAATTTGCTCCGCTGAACGAACACTCATATTATAGTACAATATTTTGTTTGCTTTTGCTGAATTTTTTATCTTATTTTTTATTTTTGTCTATGGTACAACTGAAAGATTCATTTGTATTTTCAAATCGCAAAATCTTCTTCTTCGACTTTATGCGGCGGATCTGATTTGTGCGATTGTGTTATTATTTTTCTACATCGTAGGTTTTCATCCCCGACGTATATTGTGCCGCTCACTGAATGTACCCTGAATTATTTGCAGTGTTTCCACTGATATGAGCCATGGTGTCGCCAGGATGGTTCCAAATTGTTCTTTTTGTTTTTTGATTTGGATCTGGAATATTTCTAATTTTTTCTTTCACTGGTTTAAATCTCTCGAGGCTGCTTCAATAATTCTGATATTGGAAATATATATTCAAGATATTTTCTGTTCTTTGAGAAAAGCATAAGTATTTTCCAGGTCGGTCGGTTGGTTGGATTTTACGGCATATCAACCCTTGGGTTATTTTAAGCCAAGGACGTTGTTTTATTCATTCTAGTTGGATATTCAATTTTTTTAGCTCATTTTTAATCTATTTAACACATATATGTAAATCTGACAGGTACTTCCATCCTGGTCAGAGTGTACCAAGGATTAATGGCAATAAAGGGGTACTTCTCACTCCCAAAAGCTCTAGAATTGAAACCTCACCACTATATGTAGTTTAATATCATACCAAAGATACGCATTTTGCAGGTATCTATACATATATAAAGGACAGTTGTGTGAATCTGTATGTCCGGAGGAAACTTAGAAAATAAAACAATTAACGACAAAGTAAATATATACACACATTAAATATCACCAGGGTTTGGTTTTTGAGCAGAAATAATAAATATTCTATTTATATCTGGGAATATATTTAAAAATTAGTATTTGAATAGTAAGAGAAGGAAAATTCCATCGTTGCATTCGTGATTAAAACAAACAAATTAATTATGGAAGACCAACACAATCAATGGATCAGCGAGACTAACATTTTTTAATTCCCTCTCTACCCAGGCAACGTCGGGTAACCACTTCTAGTATAATACAAAGAAGGTGTTTGTAGTATAATATTAATAGTGGTAGGAAATGTTCGCGGTGAACCAAGTTTAATTTCTGGACGAAGCTATTTGCATTTCACATAGCGTATGAGAAAGATTTGAATCCAACTATTTACCCCCCGGCTAAGGGTAAATAGTAGGACATACTGGGCTCTTTAACAATTGGTCTAGGGGAAGAAAAAATCAGAATTAAAGCTTATTAAACTCCGCTTAAGTAATTGACCTTGTGTCACACACTACTTTTGCGGTGGAGTAGAAATATGTATATTGTTTTCGGAAAAATAGAATAAAACTTTATATCAAAATTTTTATAATCTTTCTGAGTATAAGAACACGTATAATACATAACCAACTCTAGGTCCTTATAATGCATTAGTGTATCCATAGATACACTATCACTGAATATTCGATAGAGAAATACAAACAACTAATTCACATGAACAATGCACATATGGAGGATTAATACATATGTAAGATAATGAGAGAGAGAGAGAGGAATTCATTGTATGTTTAAATACCTTAACGAAGTGTCTAGAGGATAAGCTAGATAAGAGTTCCACAAGTAAGCTGCGTGCGATTTTAAACTAATCGTGAAAACAACAACCCACAAAGAAGTAGATGTATGGCCACTTACCCCCTATCACACAAATCATCTGAGTGAGACGAACAACATACACAGGGCAATACTGGAGAAGCATGGATGAACTCATAAGCGATGTCCTCCTGTAGAAACAAGCGCATGGACATGCCAGCGCGGGCCGCCCAGCAAGGACCTACGTTGTCCAGCTCTGTGCGGATACTGGATTCTGTGCAGAGGACATCCCGAGGGCAATTAATGACTGGGGTTGTTGGCGAGAGTTTGAAATGGATATGCGTTCTAGTAACGTGACATGATGATGATGATGATGATGATGATGATGATGATGAAATTAATTTTTGCTCTAGACCAATTCCAAACTATAGAGAGTTTATATTTATGTAAAAAAATTCTGAAAAGAAAAACATTTTTTTTTCAAATTAAAAAGTAAATTCATCGGGGTGTCATTGGTGGCTTGGTGTATAGCGCATTCGTGGAGAGAGAGAGAGAGAGAGAGAGAGAGAGAGAGAGAGAGAGAGAGAGAGAGAGAGAGAGAGAGAGAATTGAAAAGTATAATAATGGAAAAATAGAATTAGTTGGATGTGTGAAGGATACGTGGAAGTCACCGAGCTTTCCTGCCGATTGGCCGAGACTGGGCCAACAGTGTGAAGAGCAAAAAAGATAGTGAGAAAGTGGAGAAGCTGGTTTGGGTGTTTGGGGAAGACATACACATAATGACGGGCTGTCTTCTGAGGCCATTTAGTTGGTTTGATTTAATAAAGACCTCAAGGAAAGACAATATCAAGTCTTGTGTTCGTTATGAAAAAAAAACTACCAACGGACACAAAGAAAACGAAAAGACCCGGGATGAAAATCCGAAGTAGTTCCATATCGAAAGAAGAACTCACAGAATTCAGCTACCCAAGAGGTCAGATCCAAGCTACATAGAGAGCTGAATAGAATACGAGACAACATACCCAGACGTTAGACAACCCAACCAGATCCATAAAAGAAGATACACTCAACATAGAAATCGACATATACAAGGTAAGTACATGACCATCCCAAATACATCTTTTAATTAATGCCTATGAATAGGCAACACATCTATTTACGAACTTGGTGTCGTAATGCAACGTAGCATACAATTCAAATTGGTGACGCAACCTTACACATACACTATGCAATGATATAATTACATTATTTGTACACAATTCTCTAAAGAGCAACCAAGCAATGTTTGGTAATAGAAAGGGTAATGTAACGCATCCTAATTGATCGGAAGATTTTGGTAAATATATGAACTAATAAATCGCGACATATTATTTTAAAATTTGAATGAGATTTTGTGCACAGATACAGAACTAATACAATTAATCAGGGCGAATTTCAAAAACTTTTTTATCAACATTTTTTAAAAATTTCTATTTTTATTTTGCAAAAATCATTACTGTTAATTAGTAGAACACACACATACACACACACACACACTCTCTCTCTCTCTCTCTCTCTCTCTCTCTCTCTCTCTCCATATATATATATATATATATATATATATATATATATATATATATATATATAGGAGTAAATATGGAAATAAATCCGACAATTTTAAAAAATTTGAAAAAACAAGTGTTCTAAAAATAAGATGAATTTATTTATCGACGCTTAAACGTTTCTGTTTCATTAAACCTTCATCAGGATGTATTATGGGGTGAAGAAATTGATGGATATTTTATAGATGACAGGAGATGAAAAAACAAAACAAAAAAAACACAAAAAATCCATCGATAAAACATCCATCAATTTCTTCACCCCATAATACATCCTGATGAAGGTTTAATGAAACAGAAACGTTTAAGCGTCGATAAATACATTCATCTTTTTTTGGAACACTTGTTTTTTCAAATTTCTTAATATATATATATATATATATATATATATATATATATATATATATATATATATATATTAATACTCATGTTCCTTAATTATTCGAACGGCATCATCTTGAAAGTCGCTTTGATTAAAATGAGACCGTAAAAAGGTTAGATATTAATACTTTCGAAATAAAGAAGCTGCATTTTTAATTAAACAATAACGGAATTTAATTGATGTAATTTTTGGCACGTTTTGTTTTAAATTCTAATTCTAATTTTATTATAAAAAACTGAATAAAATGATATTAATCTATATATTAATACGATTGTTCCTTAATCTTCCGACCGTCATCATCTTGATTTGGGCAAAATGAGACCGCACAAATTGTCCAAGATGAAATGCAAAAATGTAAATCTTGATTACCTGGTGTTGATTATCCGCCAATTTCTTATTCTTTATAAGTGATAAATAATGAATCATTCTGTTTTATTATAAAGAAGGAAAGGAAAGAAATGTGACATTTTACACAGAAAAATATAATAAGAAATAAACAAAGAGAGTAGGGAGAAGATAGTTAGAGGGGGTGAGCACGCGGAAGTGATGATGAGAATCTGTTTCAATCAAACATGATGAAAAGAGGAAAATAAGGAAAGAAAGAAAGAAGATACAGTTAAGCGTAAATACCCAGGATACACCCCCCTTTTTAATGAGGAGTCTTAAACCTCTGCAGGAAATGCAGGTAGTGTATTACCTGAAAAGCCATATTAAATTGACTTAATGCATTACACATACAATTAGATAGGTAATAAATGCCGGTCCACGTATTGGATGCAAGACGTGATCGATATCAGTCTATGGAGAGGCAGTTAGCAATTGCTCCTCGTATTTTCGTTGCGAGCAAAACTCCAATCGACTTCGATTAGAACGACTTTAATATTCTCGAAAATACTGCAGACACTTTTGATTCCCGGAATAGCCAGAGGTATTCCTCGCTGGTTTTCTCCAATACTACAATACCATCTTGAGTTGAATGAGTAATTGAAGAAGCAGCGTCTACACCTTAGGCTGTCCTGTAGCTTAAACACCAATAATGAAAAAGCACCTCACAAACTCGTTACTCAAGAGATTCAAAGAATTAAATACATTTCTCTCGACAATTATGTTATTAAACACTTTCGTCTGTTCCCGGACATTTAGATGTCAGACACGGCTAGCTCAAAAACCTATCATGATTTTGTTTCTGTGTGTCGCTACATGAGGGAGATTACTTAATAAAATTCTTATTGAGATCGCCAGCAGAAATGTAATTAAATGGCGCGAGTCAGTGCGTATATTTTAATTACTAGCAAGTATATGGGCCCTTTTTTCAATGTAATGAAATATGTTAAATTAGAACGATTAACTAAATTAGATAAGAACGCATACAAAAAGATTACACCTATTTTACTTATATTATAATTGGTTCTATAGAATTGATTTTAATACGTTGGTGAATAAAAAAAGGAATATAAGAGTTCAATAACATAAAGTAATTATTTTTTTAACCGATTTTGTTAAAACCAGTATGCAAATTAACCACACCTTATATTATCAAAACCTTTTTTGTAGAAGTAATCCTTCAGATATAGAAACAATATGATACTCACCGTCAACATAGAAATTGACATATACAAGGTAAGTACATGACCATCCCAAATAAATCTTTTAATTAATGCCTATAAATAGGCAACACATCTATTTACGAACTTGGTGTCGTAATGCAACGTAGCATACAATTCACATTGGTGAAGCAACGTTACCCATGCAATGATATAATTACATTATCGTTAATGTTATGAATCCTGATTGATCGGAAGATTTTGGTAAATACATACACTATAAAATCACGAGATAATATTTTAAAATTTCAATGAGGTTTTGTGTACAGCTGCAGAACTTATACAAATAATCAGAGAGAACAGACGCAGGATGAGTGTCTAATCCCTCAGGCATTTTTTACTTAGGGTTTAAATAGAACATGAGCCCAGAAAGATTAAGTACGTCTTGTGTTTGTTGTCAAAAACTGTTGATGGCACAAGATAAGAAATTACCAAGAGATTCCAAAGTTGTACCAGACTCAAACAGTGAGTATGCCAAACAGACCAACAACAGATCAACCAACGGATACAGAGAGAGCTCAACTCTGATCCAGCCAAGAGAATAGTTGAACAGTAAGAAGATAAGTATAGAATTCTTACTATTACTATCAAAATGGCATTACTCCTTTAAATCAACTGTTGTATACTCTCTTTCCTTTCTTACTTCTATCATTCTTCTGCTCATCTTTGGTAACTTACGTTCTTCTTCTAGCGTCCTCTGTTTTTGCCGGTTGGCCGTCCTTGATTCATGTTTTCTTCTAGGTCAGTCTTGTTGCCAAGACATTTATCAACCACAAAACCATATTATTTATTTAAGCCTTTATTTACTTAACTAAACATATTTCTCTAACTAACACAGCACGCGTGTGCAGTGAATCCCAGCTAAAGCAGATATATCTTCTCTGCTTGACGTCCAAGCTGAAACTGAGAGCCAACCAGGTCCCGCGTGACTTCACGTATTTCGCAGGCTTTCTATAATATTCCATGGTAAGTCCCGCCTGTGATATGAAAAGGGGCCATCCCCTCAGAAATACAGAGGGTTGACAATAATCTATGCATAGAATAAGTAACACAACCTCGCTATGCTACATACGAACGGTTTCTCTGCGTACCTAACGCTGCAGAGACCTTAGATTCTGGATTACTCTTGTATAATTGCTTTTTAGTTGTATTCTTTTAGTAAGAAACATTTTGAGCATCAAGTCTTTCCTCTCAAATAACTTTTCGAATGACAAGTCTAATCCTAAATAGCTTTTATCTTTTATGGCTTTAATACTTCAAGCGTTTATCCATTTATAGAAAAACGAAATTGTATGATCGTTGTTAAAAACGTATCAGCTTTTTCCATCTCTATTTTGGATATAGCGCAGTGCGTATATCTGTTTATATTAGTTACTTTCGCGAGAGTCTGCGATGAAATGATACATAATCAATCAAACAATTTAAAATATCGCAGAATATAGATGCAAACAAAATGTGCATGTGACCACCTTTATTATCTTTGTGCCTCAATTAAACTAGCAAAGAAAACGCCCTTCAGCCGGTGTAAAATGAAAATTAGCGGGAACCGTGGATATACCAAAGTACGATTATTTAACTATTACAACGTTTGTTGTTTTATACTTAAGAGCTATTGCGTAACTCTGGTAACAATTTTGATTTAACAAGAGTGAAATACTTGATACAATTCATAAAGTATTTTATAAATGTGTACCTAAAAGTGTTTCACTTGTTGCCCCACCCTAGCTACATGGCTAACTTATTTTGGGGGATGCAAGTGTCTTGAATAGACAATTTTATTATCTCTATTTTCGTAAAAAAAATAAATACATGTTCAACCCTTAAAAGGATTAAACATCATTAACTATAACAATAAACATGATTTTTAGATAGTTTTGAGACCTTACTTTGGGATGACCTTCGTAATTTCAAAGTAGAAACTTTATCTTCAGAGGTGAATATCAGAAATATACGTGCTTAAGTTTTTTTTGTGGTTATATTTTTTTTTTCCTTTTCTTTTTTTTTTTCCTTTCTCCTCCTTTCTTTTTTCTTTATGTTATAAATGAAATGGGCGAATAACTGTAATTTCTTTTTTTTTTTAATATCTGTTGAGAACGAATGTTTGAACCTCTACCTTGTATATGTACCCAATATTGCAACAATGTAGCCATGTTGATATATATATATATATATATATATATATATATATGTGTGTGTGTGTGTGTGTGTGTGTGTGTGTGTGTGTGTGTGTGTGTGTGTGTGTGTGTGTGTGTGTGTGTGTATTATTATTCATAGAAATAGGAAAAACATGTTTAAAAAAAATGAATGTATTATGTTTACGTCGACATTTAAACCTTTCGGGTTATATGAAACCTTCTTCAGGACAATATGATCAAATGAAAAGAAAATACTTTTGGTTGTTCAAAAGGGGATAGATGTTTTTTTAATTATTCATATTGTGAATATATATTATATACTACTAGCAAATATATGCACCCTCCGGGTGCAAGTATTTAAGTTTTAATATAATAAAATATCATATTAAATTAGAAAGGCTAATTAAACTGAATAAGAATTCAGATAAAATTATTTGGAACAGAGGGGGTGTCATTGAAAAATAGAACAACTTTGAAACTAATTCTTCCATCATTTTCTGTTACTCCCGTCTTTCATTGGTAAATTTTCCTAATTTAACTATTTAGTTAAAATAGGAAGTAAAGAATAATATTAGTTATTTCTTCTTGTTAAGGGATTTCTTTTAAGATTTATTGAAGAGTTTTTTGCTCATATTCATTAAGATAAAGCCAAACAATTAGAAATCAATAATACTAAGCATATATTTATTAAAATCATTTTTTAAAGATCAATATGCAAATGAGCCTTCCCATTCATACTGTAAACCGCTATTTTGTTGTATATATAAATACAATTCCATGTTAATAGTATGTAGTTATGGTCAACATTATAAGTATTGTAATACGATTTTATTAATAATTGAGGTATAAATAAAAATAAAATCATGGTAAATGTGATGTAAATAACAAAGGGAATTGTAACTTGTATAGTAATATAGTTTCAGTTACAGACAAACAAACCCATAATTTCCATTATAAGATGTGTATTTTGTTCTCTTTCCCTTTCTTATTTTCTTTCTTTGTTTCTCTCTCTCCCCCTCTCTCTCTCTCTCTCTCTCTCTCTCTATATATATATATATATATATATTATATATATATATATATATATATATATATATCTGTGTATGTGTGTGTGTGTGTCGAGAAATGTAGACAAAAACGGGATGTTACACTAGATGAAAGTTTATTATTGGTCGTAGTGTCGATGTTTGAACATTTCGGTTCATATAGAAAGTTTCTTCAGGACAATATCAAACAAATAAAGGAAAAAATATTTTCTTGTAGTTAAAAAGGCGATGGATGTTTTAAAAGAGTTGAGTATATATATATATATATATATATATATATATATATATATATATATATATATATATATATATATATATTGTTTTCTATTTGCATCTCACTTTTATTTCTTCTGTGCTTCCTACGGTTATCCGTACTACTCTTAATATTGACCCCCCTCTCTCTCTCTCTCTTCTCTCTCACTCTCTCTCTCTCTCTCTCTCTCTCTCTCTTCCACCTCACTGCTTTTATTTATTTATTCCTCTCATTATAATTTCTTCACTTTTTTCTAATGCATAGGATGTTATACTCCCCACTTTCTTTTCTCAGTAAGTCCCTCTTACTTAATATGTATTTGGTATGAGTTATCTGCTTCAAACCCTTATATTAATTAGTGCTGAAATTGAATGACGTCTAGAGAATGTATAAAAACGATGGACGATAGGGACTGATGGCGAGAGAGTCTAGGGAATAGAATACATGCTCTCATTACGCCTTGATAATGACGATGATGATGATATTTCAATATCCACTTTACTTGGAGTGTATCATATAGAATCTTCTTACCTTCCATTTATTTGTTATAAGTGTCAGCTTTTAACTGAGTCTTTAGTTTAAACTGTTGTCACCATTATGTCTCATAATGGTGATCAAGTAAAAGACATACACATATTGCAAGAACGAATAATTCCCAGCGGAAATTAACTTTGATTTTGATCTAACAAAATTCACTCGTTAATTCGGCCACTCTTTGTCTCGAATAATGTATGTTTATTAATGAAACTAATCCTTTTTCTCTTTAGTAAAATAACTGCGCTAAAATAACTAGATTTTTATCAACCTCGACCTGATTAATACTATCATTGTTTTTTATTTGTTTTTTTGTTTTTTGTTCTTGTTGTTTTACGAAATAGCGTAGATTTTATCTTGCACAAAAGACGAATTAAAATTCTGAATGAGTCAGGAGATAATTTAAAACGCAAACAGAAATCAACTGCGTTGCTAAAAAAAAAAAAAAGAGAAAATAAAACAAAGCAAAATAAAATCATCTTCTTTTAAATTGTTATTCAACTTTCCATTCATCGTTAGAGTTAATCTATAGAAATCAATATGAAAAACACAACACGTTGATTGTACATCTAAGTAGACAGCCTGTCCGGGAATATATTACTCTCTTACTCTCTTCCAATTACAACCATAGCTGTTGCTTCAAGATCACAGAACGTCTTTTATCATTGCGCTAAAATTACTGTATGCATATTATTAATTTCTAAGTCTGCACTTTTTCAACTCAGCTAAATCTTAATAATATCTTCTGGCATCCAGTCGTTTTCATTCAACAAATGTTTATAATGTAGAGTTAAACTATCTGATTGAACAATTACAGGATTATTTAGATGGAAAATTATGTTATGAATCAGAAAGTAAAACATAAGATTTTCTTGTTTGTTTTGGTTTGATTAATTTATCATTGTTTATGTAAGATATCAAACTCAGGGCAGATATTATGGAATTAACAAACTTAAATAATTTTCACCTATTTTTTTATTTCATTTATTTTTTCACGAGGTTTTTTAACAATAAATATTAATTAATACGCACGTTCTTTAACTGTATAGTATATCCACTGATTCTCCTAGTTTAAAATAAAATGGTCATCATTTTTTCTCAATTGGAATTCAGATCTGGACTTATATTTAAAGAATTTGATCTAGTTTGTTTAAGGTAAACATTATGAGGCAATGATTCTCAGCTATTGAATAAAAATGTTTTGTTGTTTATCTATTTTATTTTAGTTTATTTACTGCTAAATAAAAATAACAAATCCAAGTTGAACATCCTCTAAGTGTGATAATTTCACAATCTCCGTTCCAAAATAAAAATCAATGATCGTTCAGTTTTGAAGATAAACACAAATGCACCAGGATTCCGCTTAATATCATTTTGGTGAATGGAACCTTCTCATTAACCATTTAGGCAACCATAAAATTTCAATTGTAATTCAGATATGGACTTATATTTAATTAAGGCGCGTGGTGTAATGATTACAGTCTTATGAAATGGACTCGTCGACGCGAGTTTTTTGCATTTCACATTGCACTAATAACCCAGGGAAAAGTTATGCATCTACATGCAATTTTCCTATATGTGTTATATCTAGTACTGCGCAAAAAAACATTTCCATTACCAATACGAAAAGTGATGGAGGGATGATACATCCCATCATAATACCAATATACAATTTTTGCCAGTTAATTGAATATTTATAATTAGCAGGACCCGTGAATATACCGCCGTGTGATAATTTAATTATTATAACATTTGATATGCTTACTTAGGAGCCATTGCTAAATATTTCAATATGAAAAAAAGTACAACAATCTTGATTTAACTCTCTCTCTCTCTCTCTTCTCTCTCTCTCTCTCTCTCTCTCTCTCTTTTTCTTACACACTCACACACTCCTTTTTTCTTTCCTTCTTTTTATTATGTTCGTTTTAAACAGATTAGCGAAATTGCTTCCGCGCTGTCACCCCCTCTCTTTAGCTTTTCCCTTCTTTCTTTCTTTCTTTCTTTCTTTCTTATATTCTTTCTGTGTCTTTTATCTCTTTGTTTTGTCTTTCTTTCTTTCTCCATTTCATTATTTATTTCTGTTTCTTTCTTCCATTCTTTCTATCTTTTCTTTCTTTCTCTTTTTCTTTTTTCCCTCCTTTTTATTTCTTTCGTTTTTCGTTCTTTTTTCTATTTTTTCTTTATTTATTTCATATTTTTATCTTACTCTATTCTCCACTATTTCTATCTTTCTTTTTCTTTCTTTCTCCTCTTCTTTCTCTCTCTCTCTCTCTCTCTCTGTATCCCTTTAATTTTTTTTCTTTCTTTTTTCTTTATTCATTTTTCATCTATTTTACTCAGTTTCTAACTTTGTATCTTTCTTTCTTTCTTTCTTTCTTTCTGTCTGTCTATAGATCTCATTCTTTCTCTCTTTCTTTCTTTCTTTTTCTTTCTTTCCCTATCTTTTTTCCTTTTATTTCTTTCTCTTTATTTCTACAGTCTTTATTTTTCCTCTCTCTTTCCGATAATTTCCTTTTTAAATATTCATTTCTTTTACGTTATATTGACACAAGTCCATAAACATGGAGCTGTACATAAACATCAAAGTTACCACAATATTCTGTGCTACGAGATAACTAACCACTTCTTCAAAGCAAATCCCACTTTGGACCTTACTTAGGCAAGACGGGTTGTTGGAGACGCCCTCTCCGATCAATTAGCTGGTCAAATCTTAGCACCTATATGATTTTCCTATCACTAATGGCAAGCCCCAACCTTTTTTTAAATATGTGCTAGAAGGCAGTGGCTGAGGGTCTTCATATCCTAAGTATGAAGTAAAATATCTGATGGTGAAGTTCCATTCCTAAAGCTCTGCAGCATGTGGAGTGCCCCTTCATACATGACCCAGAGTGTTATTACCAGTTAGCGTTCTATCTGTTGGTTAAATAGAAGAAAAAAAGTAGTTCTAAAAATGTTTTTGAATACCCATCAAGCATAAATTGAATAAAACGTCTTCAGCATAAAATAACCCAACAAGGGTTGACATGCCGTAAAATCCAACATACCAAACCCGAACTGCTTCAGAACGAGGCTATTTTTTTTATTTATGCAAACGTCATCAAAATTAAGGTGTATATTACCTGAATTGAATCTGTACGAGGTTGAGTCCAAATGTAATGCCATTTTGTTTATGACAGGTATAACTGCCAACACTTTTCATACTCAGCAGATTTAGCTCATTCAGACTATGATCTCTTCAGTCTCATGAAAGAGGGTTGGAGAGGCAACTATTCAAATAACGAGGAAGTGAGATCTGTTGTGAGGGAGTGGCTCAAAGACGGAGGCAGAGATACATATTCTGATTCGAAGGTGGAATATTGCTATTGCGAGAAACGGTGTATATGTGAAGAAGTAGGGATGTAATCCATAGAGGACCAGCTTCATTTTGATGTTTCTGTGTTGGTAATTATACCTGTCCTAAACAAAATGGCATTACATTATGACACCTTCGTAATTCATCATTAAATATATGTTAATTATATGAATAGATATGGCAACCTAAAACATTTTCCAACGTAATATATCAACATACAAAGAATTGATTTTTCGTGGAATGTAACTGGAATAAATCTAGTGTTCACCTTGCTTAATCGTAGTTACAATCAAACTGAATTATAAAATAGAAGGATAAACTGAACAAAAAAGGAAGTCAGTTTTAATAAGAGATTGATCCTGTTAGATTTATCATTTTGGAAATCTATGCACAAACCTTTTTCTATGGTAATGAAATCTGAGGAGTGCATAAAGCTGGGAAGCAAGAGGGAAAGATAAAGGGAAACATGGAAACGGATAAATAAGAACAAATAAATAGAATGAAAATAATAGGAAATAAAAAGAGAAAGAAGACGAAACAAAAGAAAGATGGCTGGCGTCAGTGAGGAGTTAGTCATAAGAATGAGTAAAAGCCAAAATAAGAAAATAAACAAAAGAGAAATAAGAAAGGATAAAGAATTTAAAGGAGACAGAAAACAATAAAGAATTTAAAGGAGACAGTAATAAGAAAGAATCAAGTATCTAAAAGAGACAGAAAACAAGAAACAATTTAAAGGAGACAGTAATAAGAAAGAATAAAGTATCTAAAGAAGACAGAAAACAATAACAAATTTAAAGGAGACCGAAGACAATAAAGAATTTAAAAGAGACAGTAATAAGAAAGAATAAAGAATCTAAAGGAGACAGAAACAATAAAGAATCTAAAGGAGAGAGAAACAATAAAGAATTTAAAGGAGACAATAGTAAGAAAATAAAGGATCTAAAGGAGACAGAAAACATTAAATAATCTAAAGGAGACAGAAAACAATAAACAATTTAAAGGAGACAGAAAACAATAAAGATATAAAGGAGACAGTAATAAGAAAGAATAAAGTATCTAAAGGAGACAGAACACAATAAAGAATTTAAAGGAGAGAGAAAACAATAAGAATTTAAAGGAGACAGTAATAAGAAAGTAGAAAGTATCTAAAGGAGACAAAACAATAACGAATTTAAAGGAGACAGAAAACGATAAAGAATTTAAAGGAGACAGTAATAAGAAAGAATAAAGTATCTAAAGGAGACTGAAAACAATAACAAAAATTCAAAGGAGACAGTAATAAGAAAGAATAAAGTATCTAAAGGAGACAGAAAACAATAAAAAATTTAAAGGAGACTGAAAACAATAAAGAATTTAAAGGAGACAGTAATAAGAAAGAACAAAGTATCTAAATGAGACAAAAACAATAAAGAATTTAAAGGAGACAGAAACAGTAAATAATTTTAAAGGAGACAGTAATAAGAAAGAATAAATAATTTAAAGGAGACAGAAAACAATAAAGAAGTTAAAGGAGACAGAAAACAATAAATAATTTAAAAGAGACAATAATAAGAAAGAATAAAGTATCAAAAGGAGACAGAAAACAATAAAGAATCTAAAGGAGACAGTAATGAGAACGAATAAAGTATCTAAAGGAGACAGAAAACAATAAAGGATTTAAAGGAGACAGTAATAAGAAATAATAAAGAATATAAAGGAGACAGAAGATACAATCACTCAGCATTTTAGTTGATTGGTTGGTTGATTGTGTTTTACGGCATGTCAACCGAATGGGTCATTTTACGCCAATGATGTTTTGTTTTATTCATTCTTCATGTGTACTTAATTTTGTAAAACTCGACTTTTTAAAACGCATATTTTAAAATTATTTTTTTTATTAAACCCACATATGGGATCCTAACAGTTTAAAGTCATTATAAGCCAGACAACGAGGGAGTATATCCTCTTTTCACTAACGCTAGATCAAGGAGATTATTTTGGCGTCTAAGCTGAAGCACCTCACCTACTATCAGCTCTTCTTACCATATGATAATTTAATTATCACAACGTTTGTTATGTTTAATTAAGGGCTATTGTAATTATTCAATCTATTAATAATTTTGATTTTACTCGTTCTCACATTTCTTTATTTTTTTCCTTCGTTTCATCTTTCCGTTATGTTCCATTGAAACAGATTAGCATTATCGCTTCCACGTCGTCACGCCCTCTCGCTAGCTTTCCTCTACTTTCTCTTTCTTTTTTTCTTTCTTTCTTTCTTTCTTTCTTTCTTATTTAAATCTATTTATTACAATGTTTGATATGTTTACTATTAACTACTACAAACTAATTCAGTATGTAAAAAGGATATTCATCTTGATTTAGCACACACACACACACACACACACACACACACTCTCTCTCTCCCTCCCCCCTCTCTCTTCCCTTTCTTTCCTTCTTATTATTCAACTATCAGGACATGTGGATATAACAGTATGATCATCTAATTATTACAACGTTTGATATATTTACTCAAAAGCTATTGTAAAATAGTTCAATATGTAAAAAATATATTGATCTTGATTTAACTGTCTCTGACTCATATTCTTCTTTCTTTCGCTATTTTCCCCTTTTCATTATGTTCGATTGAAACAGATTAGTGTCATCGTTTCCGCAGGCTCATCCCCTCTTTCTATCTTTTCTTTACTCCCTTCCTTTTTTTTCTCGTTGTATTTTTCTGAGTAGCATGTCATTTTTTCTTCCCTTTCTTTCGTTATACTAATAAAGGAATGGCTCATTGTTTAGCTGAGGTGCCGACACACATAATAAATAAGAAAGAGAAACACGGTACCTGATAAATACGAATAGATAGATAGAATGCAAGTAAGAGTAAAGAAAGAGAGAAAGAAGACGAAACAAAGGAAGATAGTTTATGTCGGGGAGGAGTTAGTAATAGCAATGATAAAAGCCCCCCCCCAAAAAAAAAAAAGAAGAAAAAACATATCAGAACAATAAAGTCGCTAGAAAAGACAGAAGAGGAATTAAAAAAAAAGACACAAAAGTATAGATGGAAATGCTGAGCTTATTGCTGCATGAATTTTACTTAACAGTACTTCCATGTGAAATCCTCCAGGCCATGTCACCCACCCGCTTCAGTCTTTCTGAAATTTTGTCCATGTGTGGAAATAATTGATAACTTAAAATTGGTTGACTTTAATACTGTTTTGATAGCATTTCTGAATTCCTTGGGGATAATGCCTTTATAACCCAATTTTTAGGAGTACGGAAGCTCTAGAACTCATTTTACAGACAAAAATAAATTTTAAAAAGTCGCCATTTTTCGCGACTTTCCTAAAATTTAGAGAGCTCAAAATCAACATAACTCCGCCAATTTTTAGAATTGGAAGCTCAAATTTTGGGGGCATTTCTAACATTAACATAGTCCATAGCTGTATAAAATTTTAGAAGGGTTGGGTGATAGTTTCTTTTCTGGGTGATTTGACACGGAATTACCTTGAAGAGCTATTTCAAAACAGTTCAATATATAAAATGTATATTAATCATGATTTAACTCTCTCTCTCTCTCTCTCTCTCTCTCTCTCTGGCGCGCCTTTTTTTTTCATTCTCTCCTTCTATTAATCTTTTCAGTATATTCGAGATTAGTATTATCACCTTTTGCGCTTTTCCCTACCCTTTTCTTTCTTTCTTTCTTTCTTTCTTTCTTCTTTCTTTCTTATTATATTTTTCAGTGTAGCATGTTCTTTTTTCTTTCCTTTCTTCCTTTATAATAATAACGGAAATCGTCCATTATTTAGCTGTGGTGACAACATTTACAAGAAGAAGAAAGAGAAGGATGAAAACAGATAAATATAAATAAATAGACAGAAAGCAAATAATAGAGAAAAAGAGAAAAAAGACAACACAAAAGAAAGATAGGTGACGTCAGTGAGGAGTTAGTAATAAGAATGAGTAAAATCCAAAAGAAGAAAACAAAAACAAAAAATAAAATTTAAAAAAAAATATATAAAGAAGTTGGAAGACAGAAGATACAATCACACATAAAAGGAATTAAAAAGAAGAAAAAAAATAAGACTAAAAAGTATAGAAGGAAAAGCTTAGCTGTCGACAAATACTGAAATTAAACAGGATGAATGAACAGAAAAGAATGCAATTTCAATGATAAAATTCCTTAACAGGATATTTCTCATTATCTTCGACTAAATATTCTTCGCCATTGTTGTTGGCACTCGGCTAAGCACTAACATTTGCAACCGTCGCCTAAGCAACTATTGAAATAGTTTGACCAATCAGGTTACATCATCGGCAGCCACCTACTTTTAATTTCCCTATCAATATTACTTTAGCTTTCACTTTCGTTTTCCAAGTTAAATATAATCTATTATATTCAGCTGTTATTTTCGACGTTTAGTTTTGAGCGTTTCTATTGTACTACAATCTTTACAGAAGCATGGCTTTTACTTTTATTTTTGTTCATCTTCAATCATTTTGCAGTCGTTAGAAGATCTGTCGTGACATCGTCATGGTTATTGCATGCATTGAGGACGACCGAACTAGAATGATAGGAAACATTGAATAGGAATTTTATATATTGGAACCGAGTATAGACTCGAATGAATACCCGTGTATTTGTTCAACATGTAGTCTGCAAGAGAAATAAAGAGTGATCTACTTTTAAACACACAAAAAGAAAAGTACACGTTCATACTGTGCCAGAACATAAAGGCGCATCGTCTACTGTTTAAAGTACACAAAAGGTTTATACATATATATATTATATATATATATATATATATATATATATATTATATATATATATTGAGAGGTTTATAGAAATCGCGAGTGTGCGCGTGCCCTGAACTGACGTGCTTAACAAAGCCGGAATTTGAAAAAAGTGAAAAAGCAAAAATAAGCAAAACGGGACGAGAGTGTGCATTTCAGATTCCGCTAGTACCCTTCGGAAAGGTATGAATACAACTATTCTCCCTCCAGCTATGGGAAAATTGTAGGTCAGATTCTTTAAACACGGCTAAGTAACCAGCCTAGAAGAAGGAAAACTCTGAAGTCAAGCCTGTTAAACTCCGCCTAAGAAACTGACCTTTAGTTGCATCCTGCTCGTGCGGAGGAATTTATATATATATATATATATATATATTATATATATATATATATATATATATATATATATATAAGATTTTTGGATGTTTGTTTATTTTAGAAGCATTGCTGAATAAAGTATATATTACATTTTTACTTGAAGGCACTTACAATGCATATATCGCCATAAAATTCGATACTTTTTCTTAGAAAATGAACTTGACAAGTGTAATCCCGGCAAAAGGATAGCTCGGTGTGTAGAATATCGTACAGACTGTTTCGACTTTATTAAGTCTCATCAGCGATATATACTAACAACTTCCTAATAAAGTCGAAACAGTCTGTACGATATTCTACACACCGATCGATCCTTTGCCGGGATTACACTTGTCAAGTTCATTTTCTATAAGAAAAAGTATCGAATTTAATGCGATACAGTGCCTTCAAGTAAAAAATGTAATATATATAAATTTATAAATAAATAATATTATATATATATATAATTTTATATAATATAGAGAGAGAGAGAGAGAGAAGGAGAGAGAGAGGGGGGGGTCTACGCGTATGCTTCTAAATTATTTAGTTAAGAATTAATGGAAAAAATGAATGGTTGAATGAATTAAAAAATGAATTGAAATGAATGGAATAAATGAAAAAAATCTTTCCCAAAGGACCTCTTTTAAAGAAAAAAAATGAAGAGAGGTCCCCAAAGGAAAATCTTCTTCATTTTCACTGGACTCTTTATTGAATCTTTGAATAACATAATCATTATATAAAGATATTGGAGATGATAAAATATGTGTCTTACCTTTGTGGGTTTCTGTTGAGAAAATGATTCAAATTTTAATGTTGTTTGTTCTACTTCCGGTAAATTTGCATCAATGTATACTTTAGAATTTAATATATAAAACGGTTAACTGGAAGACTTTGAATAACTTTTCCGATAGTAAAAATAAATAAATAGTATATATAATATATATATATATTATATATTATATATATATATATATATATTTATATATATATATATAATTGTCTGTCGTTGTGTAGGCAGAGATTATTTAAACATTCCCTCGAATTATTTGCTGGTGATGCAATTGTTAAAATTGGAGTGACGTGAAGGGATTTGTTTATTTTTTCTTGTCCCTCCTTAGTCATTTTACCTAATTTATACACGCTTTTTTAAACCATTTACCGTTTGTTATCTTTGAAAAGCACCGGTCGAACGGGTTCTTAAGTCTCCTCCATTTTATGATTTTACTAAAATTCTTGTATCAAATCAGTTGTGCCCAAAATTTTTTTTATATTTACACATGGTCATTTTTTATGTAGAGTATTTGTAGGAATTTTTTTTTAGATGGGGCTTGATAATTAGTATTATTTGGATTATTCGGACTATCTTCAATTGTTATCTGTACAACGTTTCGGCCGATGTGGCACTCGGCTTCTTCTACGTATTTCTTGTCGGACTCGGGAACTTTCACGGACTCGGGAATCTTCTTTTCGGACTCGGCCTTCTTTCAAAATCGAAACTTTCTTGTCGTAATCAGGAACCCTTTTAATCGGGAGCCATGTGGCGTTTAAACAGGTAAGATTAAGAGTTTTCCTTCTTCAAATATGGTTACCGATACCAAGGTTAAAGATCTGAATAATCCATACAATTTACTTATGCTGGAGAATAGTTGGATTATTACTTTCCAAGGGTATTACCGGTACTATCTACCCATGTTGAATATGTATACGCTTTTATAATATACGCTTATGTATTTACCAAACTCTCCGCTCGAGCAGGTCTTTTTTATGGCGGAGTTATTGGTTTGAAGTTACAGGGTTTGAAGTCAGAGTTTTCCTTCTCTTAGAAAAGTTGCCATAACAGGCTAAAGTATGCCTTACTATTTTACCCATAGCTGGAGGAAAATAGTCGATTATTACTTCTCGCCAAAGTTAATAGCTCTAGGTGAAATGCAACCAACACTCATGAATTGAACTCGTGTCACCTGTGTCAAATTATCCAGGATACCATTACACCACTGAAAATTAATACATATATATATTAATATATATTATATAACTATATATATAGAATTAAACATTTTATGAAAAAACAAATGATGTTGATACTCGCTGACAGAATCTGTTTCAACCTTTAGCGTCTTCTTCAAGAGCGAAATATATATGATGGAATGAGGGAAATAATAAACCGTTAAAAGATAGGACGGTACAAACGAATGTTTGTTGTGAACGTTCATGTTCGGAGCCGGAATCTATTTAAATTTTAAAATGCATATACTGTGTTAAAAATAAATAAATTTTATTTTTAAAATCAGCATTTGTAATCCCACAGGAAACTCAAAAACAGTTTGTTTGTAAAATATATAGAAACTGTATAAAAATATCAAAAATGTTCATGATTCCAGCTATAAAGAAGTAGGTTTAAAAAGTCCACAACATAACTGAAAAAGAGTAGAAAATTTAACTTTTAAACGGTTTATTTATTTCCGTCCTACCAGCATAGATATTTCGCTCTCAAAGAAGAGACCGCTAAAGGTTGAAACAGATTCTGTCAGCGATTATCAACATCATTTGTTTTTTCATAAAATGTTTAATTCACACTGTCGGATTCACTTCCATCTACTTACATATTTGTCTTTTGAAAAAACCAAATTATTTGGATTTTGACATCCGGAGGCTAATATGATCTACAAACACAAGGATTTTAATCAACAGCACTAATCCTCTGAAAATTTTTTTTCCATCAAACATAGGTTCCTGCACCCACCTATTGTTTTTTGAAAAACCTAGTCTCTATTAAATTAGCCGCAGAATCTCTAACTGATCTCAAACAAAACCTTTTTTTCTAGAAACTGCTCCATACTTTCAACAAGGCCCTACATTGCAGACTGAATGACAAGTCACTGCATGCGGATGAAAGGACAAAATAACAGATGCAACGTATCTAATAAGTCAAAAAACAGTAAAAGAAAAATTATTGGTTTACACTACATAAATGTTAGAACGAATGATGACAAAAATCCTTAGATTTAATAAGATAAACGTTTTTCCTACTCCCAACATAAATCATTAATCAAGTATTGATTATTGCGTTATTGCAGGTAATTCAGTGGGATTTAACATTGAAGATCTTATGGTGAAAATCGAATAGGTTATTTCTGTATATACCATTGTAATATATATATATATATATATATTAATATATATATATATATATATATATGAGGAAGAATGAATAAAGTAAAGAAAGAACAGAATGGATAATAAAAAAATGGAAATTATTCAATATCACTTACACATGTGTTTCGTCAGTTCAAAATAAAATTTCACTCTGATGAAGGTCGAATATTCTCTGTGTGCAGAATATTTTCACACAGATGAAACTGACCGCAAACACATGTGTAAGTGATATTGAATTAAATTCATCTTTTATTATCCATTCTGTTCTTTCTTTTCTTTATTCATTCTTCCTCATATTTGTCGGATTCATTTCCATTTCCGTTTTTTACACATATATATATAATATATATATATATATATAATATATACTTTCTTTGTATGCAATGATGTATTTTCTCAATAATTTTTTCATCGCATGGTACATTGTCCATTTCATTCTCATACCAGATCTTTTCCAAAGAATCTTTCGATTTACTTATCTTTTTATTCACTCTTGAAATGATGAGCACTACACTCAGTTATATATATATAATATATATATATATATATATTATTATTAATTATGTATTATTATTATTATTATTAATTATTAATTTTATGTAAGGATTTGGAAAATTCGTAACATTTTTGTTTAGACTCACATTCTTGTAAGGGAGCTCAGCTCAGATTTTAGCACTTTACATTTCGTTATGTTGAAGGTCGACATCCATTAACGGAAAACATAATTGCCCGCTACATGGAATTCACACGTGAATGAAGAAAAAAGTGCTTCAATCATTCGATTAGTTGGGTGTACTTTGGCGCACGCACACCGTTTACATTCCGGGAAATATTACATCATAATCTTTATAAACATTCTATAGTGTTCTCAATAAGATAACATCATATCCCCTTACTATATAGGAGTCGATGTGTTAAAGGAGAGAGTATGTTCATCTTTCATTATGGAACTGTCCGTCTAGAATCCGTATGTTTTACATATAAGAAATGCATATTCTTATAATAAATAAATTAGCTATCATGCATGTGTTTGTTTATGCTTATATATGGATGTGAGTGGAGAGCGCATATATATTAAATATATATATATATATATATATATATTTTATATATTATTGTTAATATTATATATATATATATAATATAGTGTATATATATATATATAAATATATATATAATATATATTTATATAAATATGTTGAGAGAGAGAGAGAGAGAGAGATACAGACAGACAGAGACAGAAAACTGAGAGAAAGATAACGAGAGTGAGAAAAAAAGAATTTAAAATATATTTGAAAGAATAGTTGAATAAATTACTTATTTATCTACAATATATTATAGTTGAGGAGACGCATTTAGAATTAAATATATGAATAATGAAATTGCACCGTCACAACGCATGCGTACACGCGCGCGCGCAGCACACACACACACACACACACAGCACATATATTATATTTATGCCTGATAGGGAGGAAGATAGATCGAATAGATAGATACGATCACACACACAAAACACACACATATATTTATATATATATATTGTGTGTGGGTGTGTTGTGTGTATGTAAAAAAAATATGTATAGTATGCGTGTGTGCCTACATATTTTCATGTGTGTGTTTTTTTTTAATTTATTTATAATATCAAAATATATAATATATATTATAAACGCCGTAACTATTTATGTATTCTTCTCCATACCATGCATGTATACATAGCACTCAAAACACCACACACCAACAGTGTTTGGGATTCTGTACAGTTGCACACACACACACACACACAGCATATATATATATAATAGTATGTGTGTGTTTGTGTGTGTGTGTATCTATCTATCTATCATTATGCTTCCTGCCCTATCATGCCTTTATATATATATATATGTGTGTGTGGTGTGTGTGTGTGTGTGTGCGGGGCGCGTGTACGCATGCGTTGTGTACGTGTGCAATTTCTATCATATATTTATTCCCTAAATGCGTTTCCTCATATAATTATATTTGTAGATGAAATAAGTAATTTATTAACTAATTCTTTCAAATATATTTTAATTTCTTTTTTCTCCACACTCTCTGTTTTTCTCTCAGTTTTCTGTCTCTGTCTGTCTGTTCATTCTCTCCTCTCTCTTCTCTCACTATAATTATTAATATATATATATATATATATATTAATATATATACATATATATATATATATATATATATAATATACATATATAATATTATATATATATATATATATAATATATATATATATTAGTGCGCTCTCCACTCACAATCCATATATAAGGCATAAACAACAATGCAATGATAGCTATATTTATTTATTATAAGAATGATGCATTTTTATATGTAGCATACGGATTCTAGACGGACAGTTCATGAATGAAAGATGGAACATACTCTCTACCTTTTACACATCACTCCTATAATAGTAAGGGGATATGAAATGTTATCTATTGAGTTAACATCTATAGAATGTTTATATGATTATGATGTAATATTTCCCGAATGGTAGAACGGTGTGCGTGCGCAAAGTCAACCAACTATCGAATGATGAAGGGCACTTTTTTTCTTCAGTTCCACGTTTGGCAATTTCCATTAGCGGGCATATGTTTTCGCTTAATTGGATGTGACTTGCAACATAACGGTTGATGTTAAAGTGCTAAAATCTGAGCTGGAGCTCCCTTACAAGATGGAGTCTAACAAATGTTACGAATTCAATCTTACATAATTAATCATAATAATAATAATAATAATAATAATAATATAATATATATTATATATATTATATATATATAAAGTGTAGTGCTCATCCATTTCAAGAGTGAATATAAAAGATAGTAAATGGACAAGATTCTTTGGAAAGATCTGGTATTGAGAATGATAATGGGACAATGTACAGTGGGATTGAAAACATATTGAGAAAATACATCATTGCATACAAGAAAGTTATATATAGTATATATATAGTATATATATATATATATATGTGTAAAACGGAAATTGGAATGAATCGACACAATATGAGGAAGAATGACTAAAGAAAAGAAAAGAACAGAAATGGATAATAAAAGATGTAATTTAATCAATATCAGCTTACACATGTGTTTTCGGTCCAGTTTCATCTGTGTGAAAATCATCTGCACACAGAGAATATTCGATCTTCATCAGAGTGAAATTTTAATTTTGAACTGACGCGAAACACATGTGTAAGTTGATATTGATTAAATTCATTTTTTATTATCCATTCTGTTTCTTTCTTTCTTTATTCATTCTTCCTCATATATATATTATATATATTATATATATATATATATATATTATATTTACAATGGTATATAGCAGAAATAACCTATTCGATTTCACCACATTAAAGGATGTTCCATGGTTAAATCCACTGATTCCTGGCATTAACTGCAATTAATAATATCTTGATTAATGATTTATGTTGGGGTAGGAAACGTTTTATCTATTATTCTAAAGGATTTTTGTCAATCATTCGTTCTAAATTTATGGTAGTGTAAACAGATAATTTTTCTTTTTACTGTTTTTTGGACTTATTAGATACGGTTGGCATCTGTTATTTTGTCGTTCAGTCCGCATGCAGTGACTTGTCATTCAGTCTGGCAATGAGGGCCTTGTTGAAAGTAATGGAGGGCAGTTTTCTAGAAAAAGGTTTTGTTTGAGATCAGTTAGAGATTCTGCGGCTAATAATAGAGACTACGGTTTTTTCAAACAATAGGTGGGTGGCAGGAACCTATGTTTGATGGAAAAAAATTTTCCGAGGATTAGTGGTGTTGATAAATCTTGGTGTTGTAGATCATATTTAGGCTCCGATGTCCAAAATCCAATAATTTGGTTTTTTCAAAAGACAATATGCTAAGTAGATGGAAGTGAATCCGACAGTGTGAATTAAACATTTTATGAAAAAACAAATGATGTTGATAATCGCTGAGCAGAATCTGTTTCAAACCTTTAGCGGTCTTCTTTTGAGAGCGAATATATATGCTCGGTAGGACGGAAATAAATAAACCGTAAAAGTAATTTTTCTATCTTTTTCAAGTTATGTTGTGGACTTTTTTAAAACCTACTTTCTTATAGCTGGAATCATGAACATTTTTGATATTTTTTATACAGTTTCTTATATATTTTTACAACAACTGTTTTGAGTTTTCCTGTGGATTACAAATGCTGATTTTTAAAAATAAGATTTATTTTATTTTTAACAGCAGTATATGCATTTTAAAAATTTAATAGATTCCGGCTCCGAACATGAACGTTCACACAAACTTAGTTTGTACGCGTCCTATCTTTTAACGGTTATTTATTTCCCTCATTCCATCATATATATTTCGCTCTTGAGAAATGACGCGCTAAAGGTTGAAAGCAGATTCTGTCAGCGAAGTATCACATATTTGTTTTTTTCATAAATGTTAATATCTTATTAATATATATATTATTATATAATATATGTATTAATGTTTCAGTGGTGTAATGGTTATCCTGGATAATTTGGACACGGTGAACGAGTTCATTCATGAGTGTTGGTTGCATTTGCACCTAGAGCTATTACTTTTGGGAGAAGTATAATCGACTATTTTTCCAGCTATGGGTAATAGTAAGCTATACTTTAGCCTTGTTATGGCAACTTTTCTAAGAGAAGGAAAACTCTGACTTCAAACTGTAACTTCAAACGCAATAACTCCGCATAAAAAAATTGACCTGCTGAGCGGAGAGTTTTGTAAATATAAGCGTATATATAAAGCTATACATACATTCAAGCATGGGTAGATGTACGTTTGTAATACCCTTGGGACAAGGTACATAATCCTAACTATTCTCCAGCTTATAAGTAAATTGTAATGATTACTTCAGAATCTTTAACCTTTGGTATGGTACCATAATTTGAAGAAGGAAAACTTCTTCATTCTTACCTGTTAAACGCCACATGGCTCCCGATTAAAAGGTTGCTGATTACGAAGCAAGAAAGTTTCGCGATTTTGAAAGAGGTTCCCGAGTCGAAAAGAAGATTTCCCGAGTCCGTGAAAGTTCGAGTCCGACAAGAATACGTGAAGAAGGCCGGAGTGCACTCGGCCGAACGTTGTCAGATAACAATGAAGATAGTCGAATAATCCAAATAATACTAATATAGCCCATTAAAAAAAATTCCTACAATACTCTACATAAAAAAATTGACCATGTGTAAATTAAAAAAAATTTTGGGGCACAACTGATTTGATACAAGAATTTTATGTAAAATCATAAAATGGAGGAGACTTAAGAAACCCGTTCGACGGTGCTTTTCAAAAGATAACAAACGGTAATGGTTTAAAAAAGCGTGTATAAATTAGTTAAATGATAAGGAGGGAAAGAAAAAATAACAAATCCTTCACGTCACTCATTTTAACAATTGCATCACCAGCAACTAATTCGAGGGATGGTTTAAATAATCTCTGGCTACACAACGACAGACAATTATATATATATATTATATATATTATATATATTATATATATTATATATAATATATCTAGTACTATTTATTTATTTTTACTATGCGGAAAAGTTTCAAAGTCTTCCAGTTAACCGTTTTTATATTTAAATTCTAAAAGTATACATTGATGCAAATTTTTAAGCGCGGAGTAGAAAAACAACATTAAATTTGAAATCATTTCTTCAACAGAACGCCAACAAAGGTAAGAACACATATTTTATCATCTCCAATATCTTATATAAGATTTGTTATTCAAAAGATTCATAAAGAGTCCAGTGAAATGAAGAAGGATTTTCCTTGGGGACTCTCTTATTTTTTTTTCTTTTAAAAGAAGGTCCTTTGGGAAAGATTTTTTTTCTTTATGCATTCATTTCATTCATTTTTTAATTCATTCAACCATTTCATTTTTCATTAATTCTTAACTAAATAATTTAGAAGCATACGCGTAGACCCCCCCCGTCTCATCCTCTCTCTCTCTCTCTCTCTCTTCTATATATATATATTCTATATCTTAATTATTATATATATATTATATATATATCTTACATTTTTACTTGAAGGCACTGTATCGCATTAAATTCGATACTTTTTCTTTTATAGAAATGAACTTGCAAGTGTAATCCGGCCAAAGGATCGATCGGTGTGTACGAATATCGTCAACTTGTTTCGACTTTATTCGGGAAGTTGTTGTATATATCGCTGATGAGACTTAATAAAGTGAACAGTCTGTAGATATTCTCACACCGAGCTATCCTTTGCCGGGCATTACATTGTCAAGTTCATTTTCTAAGAAAAAGTATCGAATTTTTATGGATATATGCATTGTAAGTGCTTCAAGTAAAAATGATTATTACTTTATTCAGCAATGCTTCTAAATACAAACTACCAAAATCTTATATATATATATATATATATATATATATATTTATTTATATATATATATATATATATATCAATTCCTCGCAGAAGGATGCAACTAAAGGTCAGTTCTTAGGCGAGTTTTAACAGGTTGACTTTCAGAGTTTTCTTCTTCTAGCTGGTTACTTAGCCTGTTTAAAGAATCTGACCTACATTTTCGGCATAGGCTGGAGGGAGAATAGTTGTATTCATACTTTCGAAGGGTTACTAGCGGAATCTGAAATGGCACACTCTCGTCCCGTTTTTGCTTATTTTTGCTTTTTCATTTTTTCAAATTCCGGCTTTGTTAAGCACGTCAGTTCAGGGGCAAACGCGACGATACTCGCGATTTTCTTATAGAAAACCTCTCATATATATATATATATATATATAATATATATATATATATATATATATATATATATAGTATAAACTTTGTGTTACTTTAAACAGTGACGATGCGCTTTATGTTCTGGAGCAGTATGAATGTGTACTTTTCTTTTTGTGTGGTTTAAAGTAGAGTTCAAAGTCTTTATTTTCTTGCAGCCTACATGTTTGAACAAATACACGGGTATTCATTCGAGTCTATCACTCGGTTCCATATATAAAATTCCTATTCAATGTTTCCTATCATTCAGTTCGGTCGTCCTCAATGCATGCAATAACATGACGATGTACGACAGATCTTCTACGACTGCAAATGGATTGAAGACTGAACAAAACGATAAAAGTAAAAGCCATGCTTTCTGTAAAGATTGTAGTACAATAGAACGCTCCAAACTAAACGTCGAAACTAACGCTGAATATAATAGATTATATTTAACTTGGAAACGAAGTGAAAGCTAAGTAATATGATAGGGAAATTAAAAGTAGGTGGCTGCCGATGATTAATCTGATTGGTCAAACTATTTCAATAGTTGCCTTAGGCGACGTTGCAATGTTAGTGCTTAGCCGGCTGCCAACAACAATGGGAGCATATTTAGTCGAAGATAATGAGAAATATCCTGTTAAGGAATTTTATCATTGAAATTGGCATTCTTTCTGTTCATTATCCTGTTTAATTTCAACGTATTTGTCGAGCAGCTAGCTTTTCCTTCTATACTTTGGTTAGTCTTATTTTTTTTCTTTCTTTTTAATTCTTTTATGTGTGATTGTATCTTCTGTTTCCAACTTCTTTAACATATATTTTTTTTTTAAATTTTATTTTTTGTTTTTGTTTTCTTCTTTTGGATTTTAGCTCATTTCTTATTACTAATTCTCACTGACGTCACTATTTCTTTTGTGTTGTCCTTTTTTCTCTTTTTCTTATTATTTGCTTCTTCTATGTTATTTATATTTATCTGTTTTCATCCTTTCGTCTTCTTCTTTCTTGTAAATGTTGTCAGCCAGCTAAATAATGGACGATTCGTTTTTATTATAAAGGAAGAAAGGAAGGAAAAAGAACATGCTAGCTCTTGAAAAATATAATAAGAAAGAAAAGAAGAAAGAAAGAAGCAGAAGAAAGAAAAGGGTAGGGAAAAGCGCAAGAGGTGATAATACTAATTCGAATATACTTGAAAGATTAATAGAAGGAGAGAATGAAAAAAAAAAGCGCGCTCAAGAGAGAGAGAGTAAGAGAGAGAGAGAGAGAGTTAATCATGATTAATATACATTTTATATATTAACTGTTTTGAAATAGCTCTTTCAAAGGTAATTCGTGTTCAAATTCCAGAAAAAAACTATCACCCAACCCTTCTAAAATTTTATACAGCTATGGACTATGTTAATGTTAGAATGCCCCCAAATTTGAGCTTCCAATTCTAAAAAATTGGCGGAGTTTATGTTTTGATTTTGAGGGCTCTCTAATTTTAGGAAAGTCGCGAAAAATGGCGACTTTTTAAAATTTATTTTTGTCTCGTAAAATGAGTTCTAGAGCTTCCGTACTCTAAAATTGGGTTTATAAAGGCATTATCCCCAAGGACTTTCAGAAATGCTATTCAAACAGTATTAAAGTCAACCATTTTAAGTTATCAATTATTTTCACACATGGAAAAATTTCAGAAAGATGACAGCGGGTGGGTGACATGGCCTGGAGATTTCACATGGAAGTAGTGTTTAAGTAAAATTCATGCAGCAATAAGCTCAGCATTTCGCATCTATCTTTTGTGTTTCTTTTTTTTTTATTTCCTCTTCCTGTCTTTTCTAGCGACTTTATTGTTTCTGATCTGTTTTTTTCTTCTTTTTTTTTTGGGGGGGGATTTTTT
>CM042144.1:77094225-77101725 GCA_023376005.1 Doryteuthis pealeii
CTGATACGCTAAGTAACCTTACCTAACGTGCTTTACGCCATCTCATCAGCACAAGATCAATTAGTGACCATACTATTTTGATTCATAAGATTCGAATGCATGTCCTCAGTGTTTATATCCTGTCATCACCTTAGATCAATAATGGACCATATTATTTTTAGTTTTGAGGGAAAGAAAGGGATGTAAAAAGGACATGTTACACATCAGAAGTAAATAAAAAGAAGGAAACAGTGAAAAAGAAGGAAGAGAGTGAAATATAAGAAGCGATATCACTTTTCGTCAATACACACACAAACATATATATTATATATATACTATATATATATATATATATGTGTTGTGTGTGCTGTGTGTGTGTGTGTGTATGTGTGTGTGTGTGTGGATGTGGATGGGAGGATTTCAATTGGGTGGATTAGTGTTTATGAGGAAAGAGTTTGATTGGTCAGACGGGGATCATTGGAAAGAAAGGGAAGGAGATCAAATGACAAGAGAGAGAGAGGGAGAGAGAGAGAGAGCGAGAGAGAGAGAGAGAGAGAGAGAGAGGAGAGAGAGATGATAATCAGAGTGATAGTGGAAATATACATCCACCCCCTCCCTTTCCATTTTACCCTCTATACAACACTTGTATGATACCTTTGATAACCAATAAAAAAGACTGATGATGCCGAGCTCAAAGCTCTAGCGAAATATATCCTACACACTTTTGTCTGAGTTCTGTCCATGTGTTACTTACATATCTTTACTACATTCTGTCGATTTATTCCAATCCTCTTTCCTCATTATATATATATATATATATATATATTATATATATATATATATATATATATATATATATATATATATTGTATATATATAAATATACGATTTATTTCAATATCAACATTTCCTGTGAAGTTTCGGTTCTAGTTGATACCATCTACATATTTTCTTATCGTATTGCAAAAATATCATGGTCGTTCTTTGTGCTTCACTGCTTCCGGAGATTAGCGTCTCTATGGCACCATACATTGCCCTCATTTCTCAGCAATAAGCATATATTTTATTTCTTTTTTCCAATTGTTTGAATTTTCAAAATTTGCTCCGCTGAACGAACACTCATATTATAGTACAATATTTTGTTTGCTTTTGCTGAATTTTTTATCTTATTTTTTATTTTTGTCTATGGTACAACTGAAAGATTCATTTGTATTTTCAAATCGCAAAATCTTCTTCGACTTTATGCGGCGGATCTGATTTGTGCGATTGTGTTATTATTTTTCTACATCGTAGGTTTTCATCCCCGACGTATATTGTGCCGCTCACTGAATGTACCCTGAATTATTTGCAGTGTTTCCACTGATATGAGCCATGGTGTCGCCAGGATGGTTCCAAAATTGTTCTTTTGTTTTTTGATTTGGATCTGGGAATATTTCTAATTTTTTCTTTCACTGGTTTAAATCTCTCGAGGCTGCTTCAATAATTCTGATATTGGACAAATATATATTCAAGATATTTTCTTTCTCTGAGAAAAGCATAAGTATTTTCCAGTTCGGTTGGTTGGTTGGATTTTACGGCATATCAAGCTTTGGGTTATTTTAAGCCAAGGACGTTGTTTTATTCATTCTTGTTGGGTATTCAATTTTTAAAACTTATTTTAATCTATTTAACATATATATGTAACTCTGACAGGTACTTCCATCCTGGTCAGAGTGTACCAAGGATTAATGGCAATAAAGGGGTACTTCTCACTCCCAAAAGCCCTAGAATTGAAACCTCACCACTATATGTAGTTTAATATCATACCAAAGATACGCATTTTGCAGGTATCTATACATATATAAAGGACAGTTGTGTGAATCTGTATGTCCGGAGGAAACTTAGAAAATAAAACAATTAACGACAAAGTAAATATATACACACATTAAATATCACCAGGGTTTGGTTTTTGAGCAGAATAATAAATATTCTATTTATATCTGGGAATATATTTAAAATTAGTATTTGAATAGTAAGAGAAGGAAAATTCCTTCGTTGCATTCGTGATTAAAACAACAAATTAATTATGGAAGACCAACACAATCAATGGATCAGCGAGACTAACATTTTTTTAATCCCGTCTCTACCCAGGCAACGTCGGGTAACCACTTCTAGTATAATACAAAGAAGGTGTTTGTAGTATAATATTAATAGTGGTAGGAAATGTTCGCGCGTGAACCAAGTTTAATTTCTGGACGAAGCTATTTGCATTTCACATAGCGTATGAGAAAGATTTGAATCCAACTATTTACCCCCCGGCTAGGGTAAATAGTAAGACATACTGGGCTCTTTAACAATTGGTCTAGGGGAAGAAAAAATCAGAATTAAAGCTTATTAAACTCCGCTTAAGTAATTGACCTTGTGTCACACACTACTTTTGCGGTGGAGTAGAAATATGTATATTGTTTTCGGAAAAATAGAATAAAACTTCATATCAACATTTTTATAATCTTTCTGAGTATAAGAACACGTATAATACATAACCAACACTAGGTCCTTATAATGCATTAGTGTATCCATAGATACACTATCACTGAATATTCGATAGAGAAATACAAACAACTAATTCACATGAACAATGCACATATGGAAGATTAATACATATGTAAGATAATGAGAGAGAGAGAGAGAGGAATTCATTGTATGTTTAAATACCTTAACGAAGTGCCTAGAGGATAAGCTAGATAAGAGCTCCACAAGTAAGCTGCGTGCGATTTTAAACTAATCGTGAAAACAACAACCCACAAAGAAGTAGATGTATGGCCACTTACCCCCTATCACACAAATCATCTGAGTGAGACGAACAACATACACAGGGCAATACTGGAGAAGCATGGATGAACTCATAAGCGATGTCCTCCTGTAGAAACAAGCGCATGGACATGCCAGCGCGGGCCGCCCAGCAAGGACCTACGTTGTCCAGCTCTGTGCGGATACTGGATTCTGTGCAGAGGACATCCCGAGGGCAATTAATGACTGGGGTTGTTGGCGAGAGTTTGAAATGGATATGCGTTCTAGTAACGTGACATGATGATGATGATGATGATGATGATGATGATGATGATGATGATGAAATTAATTTTGCTCTAGACCAATTCCAAACTATAGAGAGTTTATATTTATGTAAAAAAATTCTGAAAAGAAAAACATTTTTTTTTCAATTAAAAAGTAAATTCATCGGGGTGTCATTGGTGGCTTGGTGTATAGCGCATTCGTGGAAGAGAGAGAGAGGAGAGAGAGAGAGAGAGAGAGAGAGAGAGAGAGAGAGAGAGAAGAGAGAGAGAATTGAAAAGTATAATAATGGAAAAATAGAATTAGTTGGATGTGTGAAGGATAGGTGGAAGTCACCGAGCTTTCCTGCCGATTGGCCGAGACTGGCCAACAGTGTGAAGAGCAAAAAGATAGTGAGAAAGTGGAGAAGCTGGTTTGGGTGTTTGGGGAAGACATACACATAATGACGGGCTGTCTTCTGAGGCCATTTAGTTGGTTTGATTTCATAAAGACCACAAGGAAAGACAATATCAAGTAGTTCCATATCGAAAGAAGAACTCACAGAATTCAGCTACCCAAGAGGTCAGATCCAAGCTACATAGAGAGCTGAATAGAATACGAGACAACATACCCAGACGTTAGACAACCCAACCAGATCCATAAAAGAAGATACACTCAACATAGAAATCGACATATACAAGGTAAGTACATGACCATCCCAAATACATCTTTTAATTAATGCCTATGAATAGGCAACACATCTATTTACGAACTTGGTGTCGTAATGCAACGTAGTATACAATTCAAATTGGTGACACAACCTTACACATACACTATGCAATGATATAATGACATTATTTGTACACAATTCTCTAAAGAGCAAGCAAGCAATGTTTGGTAATAGAAAGGGTAATGTAACGCATCCTAATTGATCGGAAGATTTTGGTAAATATATGAACTAATAAATCGCGACATTTTATTTTAAAATTTGAATGAGATTTTGTGCACAGATGCAGAACTAATACAATTAATCAGGGCGAATTTCAAAAACTTTTTTATCAACATTTTTTAAAAATTTCTATTTTTATTTTGCAAAAATCATTACTCTTAATTAGTAGAACACACACATACACACACACACACACACACACCACACTCTCTCTCTCTCTCTCTCTCTCTCTCTCTCTCTCTCTCTCTCTCTCTCTCTCTCCATATATATATATATATATATATATATATATATGTATATGGGAGTAAATATGGAAATAAATCCGACAATTTTAAAAAATTTGAAAAAACAAGTGTTCTAAAAATAAGATGAATTTATTTATCGACGCTTAAACGTTTGTTTCATTAAATCTTCATCAGGATGTATTATGGGGTGAAGAAATTGATGGATATTTTATAGATGACAGGAGATGAAAAAACAAAACAAAAAAAACACAAAAAATCCATCGATAAAACATCCATCAATTTCTTCACCCCATAATACATCCTGATGAAGGTTTAATGAAACAGAAACGTTTAAGCGTCGATAAATACACTCATCTTTTTTTGGAACACTTGTTTTTTCAAATTTCTTAATATATATATATATATATATATATATATATATATATATATATATATATATATTAATACTCATGTTCCTTAATTATTCGAACGGCATCATCTTGAAAGTCACTTTGATTAAAATGAGACCGTAAAAAGGTTAGATATTAATACTTTCGAAATAAAGAATCTGCATTTTTAATTAAACAATAACGGAATTTAATAAATGTAATAAATTTGGCACGTTTTGTTTTAAATTCTAATTCTAATTTTATTATAAAAAACTGAATAAAATGATATTAATCTATATATTAATACGATTGTTCCTTAATCTTCCGACCGTCATCATCTTGCTTTGGGTAAAATGAGACCGCACAAATTGTCCAAGATGAAATGCAAAAATGTAAATCTTGATTACCTGGTGTTGATTATCCGCCAATTTCTTATTCTTTATAAGTGATAAATAATGAATAATTCTGTTTTATTATAAAGAAGGAAAGGAAAGAAATGTGACATTTTACACAGAAAAATATAATAAGAAATAAACAAAGAGTGTAGGGAGAAGATAGTTAGAGGGGGTGAGCACGCGGAAGTGATGATGCGAATCTGTTTCAATCAAACATGATGAAAAAGAGGAAAATAAGGAAAGAAAGAAAGAAGATACAGTTAAGCGTAATACCCAGGATACACCCCCCCCCTTTTTAATGAGGAGTCTTAAACCTCTGCAGGAAATGCAGGTAGTGTATTACCTGAAAAGCCATATTAAATTGACTTAATGCATTACACATACAATTAGATAGGTAATAAATGCCGGTCCACGTATTGGATGCAAGACGTGATCGATATCAGTCTATGGAGAGGCAGTTAGCAATTGCTCCTCGTATTTTCGTTGCGAGCAAAACTCCAATCGACTTCGATTAGAACGACTTTAATATTCTCGAAAATACTGCAGACACTTTTGATTCCCGGAATAGCCAGAGGTATTCCTCACTGGTTTTCTCCAATACTACAATACCATCTTGAGTTGAATGAGTAATTGAAGAAGCAGCGTCTACACCTTAGGCTGTCCTGTAGCTTAACACCCAATAATGAAAAAGCACCCACAAACTCGTTACTCAAGAGATTCAAAGAATTAAATACATTTCTCTCGACAATTATGTTATTAAACACTTTCGTCTGTTCCCGGACATTTAGATGTCAGACACGGCTAGCTCAAAAACCTATCATGATTTTGTTTCTGTGTGTCGCTACATGAGGGAGATTACTTAATAAAATTCTTATTGAGATCGCCAGCAGAAATGTAATTAAATGGCGCGAGTCAGTGCGTATATTTTAATTACTAGCAAGTATATGGGCCCTTTTTTCAATGTAATGAAATATGTTAAATTAGAACGATTAACTAAATTAGATAAGAATGCATACAAAAAGATTACACCTATTTTACTTATATTATAATTGGTTCTATAGAATTGATTTTAATACGTTGGTGAATAAAAAAAGGAATATAAGAGATCAATAACATAAAGTAATTATTTTTTTAACCGATTTTGTTAAAACCAGTATGCAAATTAACCACACCTTATATTATCAAAACCTTTTTTGTAGAAGTAATCCTTCAGATATAGAAACAATATGATACTCACCGTCAACATAGAAATTGACATATACAAGGTAAGTACATGACCATCCCAAATAAATCTTTTAATTAATGCCTATAAATAGGCAACACATCTATTTACGAACTTGGTGTCGTAATGCAACGTAGCATACAATTCACATTGGTGAAGAAACGTTACCCATGCAATGATATAATTACATTATCGTTAATGTTATGAATCCTGATTGATCGGAAGATTTTGGTAAATACATACACTATAAAATCACGAGATAATATTTTAAAATTTCAATGAGGTTTTGTGTACAGCTGCAGAACTTATACAAATAATCAGAGAGAACAGACACAGGATGAGTGTCTAATCCCTCAGGCATTTTTTACTTAGGGTTTAAATAGAACATGAGCCCAGAAAGATTAAGTACGTCTTGTGTTTGTTGTCAAAAACTGTTGATGGCACAAGATAAGAAATTACCAAGAGATTCTAAAGTTGTACCAGACTCAAACAGTGAGTATGCCAAACAGACCAACAACGGATCAACCAACGGATACAGAGAGAGCTCAACTCTGATCCAGCCAAGAGAATAGTTGAACAGTAAGAAGATAAGTATAGAATTCTTACTATTACTATTAAAATGGCATTACTCCTTTAAATCAACTGTTGTATACTCTCTTTCCTTTCTTACTTCTATTATTCTTCTGCTCATCTTTGGTAACTTACGTTCTTCTTCTAGCGTCCTCTGTTCTTGCCGGTTGGCCGTCCTTGATTCATGTTTTCTTCTAGGTCAGTCTTGTTGCCAAGACATTTATCAACCACAAAACCATATTATTTATTTAAGCCTTTATTTACTTAACTAAACATATTTCTCTAACTAACACAGCGTGCGTGTGCAGTGAGCTCCAGCTAAAGCAGATATATCTTCGCTGCCTGATGGCCAAGCTGAAACTGAGAGCCAACCAGGTCCCACGTGACTTCACGTATTTCGCGGGCTTTCTGTAATATTCAATGGAAAGTCGTCCCTGATATCAAAAGGGACCACCCCTTCAGAAATACAGGGGGTTGACAATAATCTATGCATAGATTATGTAACACAAATTCGCTATGCTACATACGAATCGTTTCTCTGCGTACCCAGCGCTGTAGAGACCTTAGATTTTGGATTACTCTTGTATAATTGCTTTTTAGTTGTATTCTTTTAGTAAGAAACATTTTGAGCATCAAGTCTTTCCTCTCAAATAACTTTTCGAATGACAAGTCTAATCCTAAATAGCTTTTATCTTTTATGGCTTTAATACTTCAAGCGTTTATCCATTTATAGAAAAACGAA
>CM042144.1:77104225-77116725 GCA_023376005.1 Doryteuthis pealeii
CAGCCTGTCCGGGAATATATTACTCTCTTACTCTCTTCCAATTACAACCATAGCTGTTGCTTCAAGATCACAGAACGTCTTTTATCATTGCGCTAAAATTACTGTATGCATATTATTAATTTCTAAGTCTGCACTTTTTCAACTCAGCTAAATCTTAATAATATCTTCTGGCATCCAGTCGTTTTCATTCAACAAATGTTTATAATGTAGAGTTAAACTATCTGATTGAACAATTACAGGATTATTTAGATGGAAAATTATGTTATGAATCAGAAAGTAAAACATAAGATTTTCTTGTTGTGTTGGTTTGATTAATTTATCATTGTTTATGTAAGATATATCAAACTCAGGGCAGATATTATGGAATTAACAAACTTAAATAATTTTCACCTATTTTTTTATTTCATTTATTTTTTCACGAGTTTTTTAAACAAAAATATTAATTAATACTCACGTTCTTTAACTGTATAGTATATCCACTGATTCTCCTAGTTTAAAATAAAATGGTCATCATTTTTCTCAATTGGAATTCAGATCTGGACTTATATTTAAAGAATTTGATCTAGTTTGTTTAAGGTAACATTATGAGGCAATGATTCGCAGCTATTGAATAAAAATGTTTTGTTGTTTATCTATTTTATTTTAGTTTATTTACTGCTAAATAAAAATAACAAACCCAAGTTGAACATCCTCTAAGTGTGATAATTTCACAATCTCCGTTCCAAAATAAAAATCAATGATCGTTCAGTTTTGAAGATAAACACAAATGCACCAGGATTCCGCTTAATATCATTTTGGTGAATGGAACCTTCTCATTAACCATTTAGGCAACCATAAAATTTCAGTTGTAATTCAGATATGGACTTATATTTAATTAAGGCGCATGGTGTAATGATTACAGTCTTATGAAATGGACTCGTCGACGCGAGTTTTTTGCATTTTGCACTAATAACCCAGGTAAAAGTTATGCATCTACATGAAATTTTCCTATATGTATTATATCTAGTACTGCGCAAAAAATGTCCATTACCAATACGAAAAGTGATGGAGGGATGATACATCCCATCATAATACCAATATTCAATTTTTGCCAGTTAATTGAATATTTATAATTAGCAGGACCTGTGAATATACCGCCGTGTGATAATTTAATTATTATAACATTTGATATGTTTACTTAGGAGCCATTGCCAAATATTTCAATATGAAAAAAGTACAACAATCTTGATTTAACTCTCTCTCTCTCTCCCTCTCTCTCTCTCTATCTATCTCTTTCTCTCTCTCTTTCTTTCTTTCTTACACACACACACTCCTTTTTTTCTTTCCTTCTTTTCATTATGTTCGATTTAAACAGATTAGCGTAATCGCTTCCGCACGGTCACCCCTCTCTTTAGATTTTTCCTACTCTCTTTCTTTCTTTCTTTCTTTCTTTCTTATTATATTTTTTCTGTGTATTTTATCTCTTTGTTTTGTCTTTCTTTCTTTCTCCATCTCATTCTTTATTTCTGTGTTTATTTCTTCCATTCTTTCTATCTTTTCTTTCTTTCTCTTTTTCTTTTTTCCCTCCTTTTTATTTCGTTTTTCTTTCATTTTTCTATTTTTTCTTTCTTCTTTCATATTTTTATCTTACTCTATTCTCCACTATTTCTATCTTTCTTTTTCTTTCTTTCTCCTCTTCTTTCTTTCTCTCTTTGTATCCCTTTAATTTTTTTCTTTCTTTTTTCTTTATTTCTTTATTCATCTATTTCACTCTATTTCTAACTTTCTTTCTTTCTTTCTTTCTTTTTTTCTTTCTCATTCTTTCTCTCTTTCTTTTTTTCTTTTTCTTTCTTTTTTCTTTCTTTCCCTATCTTTTTCCCTTTTATTTATTTCTCCTTATTTCTACAGTCTTTATTTTTCTTCTTAATTTCATTTATCTTTCCGATAATTTCCTTTTTAAGTATTTATTTCGTTTACTTTATTATATTCTTTCTGTGTCTTTTATCTCTTTGTTTTGTCTTTCTTTCTTTCTCCATCTCATTCTTTATTTCTGTGTTTCTTTCTTCCATTCTTTCTATCTTTTCTTTCTTTCTCTTTTTCTCTGGACACAAGTCCATAAACATGGAACTGTACATAAACATCAAAGTTACCACAATCTTCTGTGCTACTAGATAACTAACCACTTCTTCAAAGCAAATTCCACTTTGGACCATACTTAGGCTAGACGGGCTGTTGGAGACGTCCTCTCCAATCAATTTGCTGGTCAAATCTTAGCACCTATATGATTTTCCCATCACTATTGCCCTAATGGCAAGCCCCAACCCTTTTATCATATATGTGCTAGAAGGCAGTGGCTGAGGGTCTTCATTTCCTAGGTATAAAGTTCCATGGTGAAGTTCCATTCCTTAAGCTCTGGGGCATGTGGAGTATCCCTTCATACATGACCCAGAGTGTTATTACCAGTTAGCGTTCTATTTGTTGGTTAAATAGAAGAAAAAAGTAGTTTAAAAATATTGAGTTTACAAAATGTTTTTGAATACCCATCAAGCATAAATTGAACAAAACGTCTTCGGTATAAAATAACCCAACAAGGGTTGACATGCCGTAAAATCCAACATACCAAACCCGAACTACTTCAGAACGGGACTATTTTTTTTATTTATGCAAACTCTGATAGTAGAACGTCATCAAAATTAAGGTGTATATTACCTGAATTGAATTTGTACGAGGGTGAGTCCAAATGTAATGCCATTTTGTTTATGACAGGTATAACTACCAACACTTTTCATACTCAGCAGATTTAGCTCATTCAGACTATGATCTCTTCGGCCCCATGAAAGAGGGTTGGAGAGGCAACCATTCAAATAACGAGGAAGTGAGATTTGTTGTGAGGGAGTGGCTCAAAGAACACTCAACAGAATTTCACGGAGGCAGAGATACATATTCTCATTCGAAGGTGGAATATTGCTATTGCGAGAAACGGTGTATATGTGAAGAAGTAGGGATGTAATCCATAGAGGACCAGCTTCATTTTGATGTTTCTGTGTTGGTAATTATACCTGTCCTAAACAAAATGGTATTACTTTATGACACCTTCGTAATTCATCATTAAATATATGTTAATTATATGAATAGATATGGCAACCTAAACATTTTCCCAACGTAATATATCAACATACAAAGAATTGATTTTCGTGGAATGTAACTGGAATAAATCTAGTGTTCACCTTGCTTAATCGTAGTTACAATCAAACTGAATTATAAAATAGAAGGATAAACTGATACAAAAAAGGAAGTCAGTTTTAATAAGAGATTGATCCTGTTAGATTTATCATTTTGGAAATCTATGCACAAAACCTTTTTCTATGGTAATGAAATCTGAGGAGTGCATAAAGCTGGGAAGCAAGAGGGAAAGATAAAGGGAAACATGGAAACGGATAAATAAGAACAAATAAATAGAATGAAAATAATAGGAAATAAAAAGAGAAAGAAGACGAAACAAAAGAAAGATGGCTGGCGTCAGTGAGGAGTTAGTCACAAGAATGAGTAAAAGCCAAAATAAGAAAATAAATAAAAGAGAAATAAGAAAGGTTAAAGAATTTAAAGGAGACAGAAAACAATAAAGAATTTAAAGGAGACAGTAATAAGAAAAAATCAAGTATCTAAAAAAGACAGAAAACAAGAAACAATTTAAAGGAGACAGTAATAAGAAAGAATAAAGTATCTAAAGAAGACAGACAACAATAAAAAATTCAAAGGAGACCGAAGACAATAAATAATTTAAAAGAGACAGTAATAAGAAAGAATAAAGAATCTAAAGGAGACAGAAAACAATAAAGAATCTAAAGGAGAGAGAAAACAATAAAGAATTTAAAGGAGACAGTAGTAAGAAAGAATAAAGGATCTAAAGGAGACAGAAAACAATAAAGAATTTAAAGGAGACAATAATAAGAAAGAATAAAGAATCTAAAGGAGACAGAAAACATTAAATAAATCTAAAGGAGACAGGAAACAATAAACAATTTAAAGGAGACAGAAAACAATAAAGATATAAAGGAGACAGTAATAAGAAAGAATAAAGTATCTAAAAGAGACAGAAAACAAGAAACAATTTAAAGGAGAGAGAAAACAATAAAGAATTTAAAGGAGACAGTAATAAGAAAGTATAAAGTATCTAAAGAAGACAAAACAACAAATAATTTAAAGGAGACAGAAAACGATAAAGAATTTAAAGGAGACAGTAATAAGAAAGAATAAAGTATCTAAATGAGACTGAAAACAATAACAAAAATTCAAAGGAGACAGTAATAAGAAAGAATAAAGTATCTAAAGGAGACAGAAAACAATAAAAAATTTAAAGGAGACTGAAAACAATAAAGAATTTAAAGGAGACAGTAATAAGAAAGAACAAAGTATCTAAATGAGACAGAAAACAATAAAGAATTTAAAGGAGACAGAACACAGTAAATAATTTAAAGGAGACAGTAATAAGAAAGAATAAAAAATTTAAAGGAGACAGAAAACAATAAAAACTTTAAAGGAGACAGAAAACAATAAATAATTTAAAAGAGACAATAATAAGAAAGAATAAAGTATCAAAAGGAGACAGAAAACAATAAAGAATCTAAAGGAGACAGTAATGAGAACGAATAAAGTATCTAAAGGAGACAGAAAACAATAAAGGATTTAAAGGAGACAGTAATAAGAAATAATAAAGAATATAAAGGAGACAGAAGATACGTGTTTTACGGCATGTCAACCGAATGGGTCATTTTACGCCAATGACGTTTTGTTTTATTCATTTTTCATGTGTACTTAATTTTGTAAAACTCGACTTTTTAAAACGCATATTTTAAACTTATTTTTTTTATTAAACCCACATATGGGATCCTAACAGCTTAAAGTCATTATAAGCCAGACAACGAGGGAGTCTATCCTCTTTTCACTAACGCTAGATCAAGGAGATTATTTTGGCGTCTAAGCTGAAGCGCCTCACCTACTATCAGCTCTTCTTACCATATGATAATTTAATTATCACAACGTTTGTTATGTTTAATTAAGGGCTATTGCCAATTATTCAATCTATTAATAATTTTGATTTTACTCGTTCTCACATTTCTTTATTTCTTTCCTTCGTTTCATCTTTCCGTTATGTTCCATTGAAACAGATTAGCATTATCGCTTCCACGTCGTCACGCCCTCTCGCTATCTTTCCTCTACTTTCTCTTTCTTTTTTTCTTTCTTTCTTTCTTTCTTTCTTATTTAAATCTATTTATTACAATGTTTGATATGTTTACTATTAACTACTACAAACTAATTCAGTATGTAAAAAGGATATTCATCTTGATTTAGCACCCCCCCCTCTCTCTCTCTCTCTCTCTCTCTCTCTCTCTCTCTCTCCCCTTTCTTTCCTTCTTATTATTCAACTATCAGGACATGTGGATATAACAGTATGATCATCTAATTATTACAACGTTTGATATATTTACTCAAGAGCTATTGTAAAATAGTTCAATATGTAAAAAATATATTGATCTTGATTTAACTGTCTCTGACTCATATTCTTCTTTCTTTCGCTATTTTCCCCTTTTCATTATGTTCGATTGAAACAGATTAGTGTCATCGTTTCCGCAGGCTCATCCCCTCTTTCTATCTTTTCTTTACTCCCTTCCTTTTTTTTCTCGTTGTATTTTTCTGAGTAGCATGTCATTTTTTCTTCCCTTTCTTTCTTTATACTAATAACGGAATGGCTCATTGTTTAGCTGAGGTGCCGACACACATAATAAATAAGAAAGAGAAACACGGTACCTGATAAATACGAATAGATAGATAGAATGCAAGTAAGAGTAAAGAAAGAGAGAAAGAAGACGAAACAAAAGGAAGATAGTTTATGTCGGGAGGAGTTAGTAATAGCAATGATCAAAGCCCCCCCCCCCCCCAAAAAAAAAAGAAGAAAAAACATATCAGAAACAATAAAGTCGCTAGAAAAGACAGAAGAGGTATTAAAAAAAAAAAAGAAGCACAAAAAGTATAGATGGAAACGCTGAGCTTATTGCTGCATGAATTTTACTTAACAGTACTTCCATGTGAAATCCTCCAGGCCATGTCACCCACCCGCTTCAGTCTTTCTGAAATTTTGTCCATGTGTGGAAATAATTGATAATTTAAAATTGGTTGACTTTAATACTGTTTTGATAGCATTTCTGAATTCCTTGGGGATAATGCCTTTATAACCCAATTTTTAGGAGTACGGAAGCTCTAGAACTCATTTTACAGACAAAAATAAATTTTTAAAAGTCGCCATTTTTCGCGACTCTCCTAAAATTTGGAGAGCTCAAAATCAACATAACTCCGCCAATTTTTATAATTGGAAGCTCAAATTTTGGGGGAATTTCTAACATTACCATAGTCCATAGCTGTATAAAATTTTAGAAGGGTTGGGTGATAGTTCTTTTTCTGGGTGATTTGACACGGAATTACCTTGAAGAACTATTTCAAAACAGTTCAATATATAAAATGTATATTAATCATGATTTAACTCTCTCTCTCTCTCTCTCTCTCTCTCTCTCTCTCTCTCTCTCTCTCTCTCTCTCTCTCTCTCTCTCTCTCTGGCGCGCTTTTTTTTTTCATTCTCTCCTTCTATTAATCTTTTCAGTATATTCGAGATTAGTATTATCACCTCTTTGCGCTTTTCCCTACCCTTTTTCTTTCTTTCTTTCTTTCTTTCTTTGTTCTTTCTTTCTTATTATATTTTTCAGTGTAGCATGTTCTTTTTTCTTTCCTTTCTTCCTTTATAATAATAACGGTAATCGTCCATTATTTAGCTGTGGTGACAACATTCACAAGAAAGAAGAAAGAGAAGGATGGAAACAGATAAATATAAATAAATAGACAGAAAGCAAATAATAGAGAAAAGAGAAAGAAGACAACACAAAAGAAAGATAGGTGACGTCAGTGAGGAGTTAGTAATAAGAATGAGTAAAATCCAAAAGAAGAAAACAAAAACAAAAAATAAAATTTAAAAAAAAAACAATAAAGAAGCTGGAAGACAGAAGATACAATCACACATAAAAGGAATTAAAAAGAAGAAAAAAAATAAGACTAAAAAGTATAGAAGGAAAAGCTTAGCTGTCGACAAATACTGAAATTAAACAGGATGAATGAACAGAAAAGAATGCAATTTCAATGATAAAATTCCTTAACAGGATATTTCTCATTATCTTCGACTAAATATTCTTCGCCATTGTTGTTGGCACTCGGCTAAGCACTAACATTTGCAACCGTCGCCTAAGCAACTATTGAAATAGTTTGACCAATCAGGTTACATCATCGGCAGCCACCTACTTTTAATTTCCCTATCCATATTACTTTAGCTTTCACTTTCGTTTTCCAAGTTAAATATAATCTATTATATTCAGCTGTTATTTTCGACGTTTAGTTTTGAGCGTTTCTATTGTACTACAATCTTTACAGAAGCATGGCTTTTATTTTATTTTTGTTCATCTTCAATCATTTTGCAGTCGTTAGAAGATCTGTCGTGACATCGTCATGGTTATTGCATGCATTGAGGACGACCGAACTAGAATGATAGGAAACATTGAATAGGAATTTTATATATTGGAACCGAGTATAGACTCGAATGAATACCCGTGTATTTGTTCAACATGTAGTCTGCAAGAGAAATAAAGAGTGATCTACTTTTAAACACAAAAAAGAAAAGTACACGTTCATACTGTGCCAGAACATAAAGGCGCATCGTCTACTGTTTAAAGTACACAAAGGTTTATACATATATATATATATATATGAGAGGTTTATAGAAATCGCGAGTGTGCGCGTGCCCCTGAACTGACGTGTTTAACAAAGCCAGAATTTGAAAAAAGTGAAAAAGCAAAAATAAGCAGAACGGGATGAGACAGTGTGCATTTCAGATTCCGCTAGTACCCTTCGGAAAGGTATGTATACAACTATTCTCCCTCCATCTATGGGAAAGTTGTAGGTCAGATTCTTTAAACACGGCTGGGTAACCAGTCTAGAAGAAGGAAAACTCTGAAGTCAAGCCCGTTAAACTCCGCCTAAGAAACTGACCTTGTGTTGCATCCTACTCGTGCGGAGGAATTTATATATATATATATATATATATATATATATATATATATATATATATATATATATAAGATTTTGGATGTTTGTTTATTTTAGAAGCATTGCTGAATAAAGTATATATTACATTTTTACTTGAAGGCACTTACAATGCATATATCGCATAAAATTCGATACTTTTTCTTAGAAAATGAACTTGACAAGTGTAATCCCGGCAAAGGATAGCTCGGTGTGTAGAATATCGTACAGACTGTTTCGACTTTATTAAGTCTCATCAGCGATATATACTAACAACTTCCCTAATAAAGTCGAAACAGTCTGTACGATATTCTACACACCGATCGATCCTTTGCCTAGATTACACTTGTCAAGTTCATTTTCTATAAGAAAAAGTATCGAATTTAATGCGATACAGTGCCTTCAAGTAAAAATGTAATATATATATATATATATATATATATATATATATATATATATATATATATATATATAGAGAGAGAGAGAGAGAGAGAGAGAGAGAGGGGTCTACGCGTATGCTTCTAAATTATTTAGTTAAGAATTAATGGAAAAATGAATGGTTGAATGAAATTAAAAAATGAATGAAATGAATGGAATAAATGAAAAAAAATCTTTCCCAAAGGACCACTTTTAAAAGAAAAAAAAATGAAGAGAGGTCCCCAAAGGAAAATCCTTCTTCATTTTCACTGGACTCTTTATTGAATCTTTGAATAACATAATCATTATATAAGATATTGGAGATGATAAAATATGTGTCTTACCTTTGTGGGTTTCTGTTGAGAAATGATTCAAATTTAATGTTGCTTGTTCTACTTCCGGTAAAATTTGCAACAATGTATACTTTAGAATTTAATATAAAAACGGTTAACTGGAAGACTTTGAATAACTTTTCCGATAGTAAAAATAAATAAATAGTATATATATATATATATATATATATATATATATATAATATATATATATATATATATATTGTCTGTCGTTGTGTAGGCAGAGATTATTTAAACATTCCCTCGAATTATTTGCTGGTGATGCAATTGTTAAAATTGGAGTGACGTGAAGGGATTTGTTTATTTTTTCTTGTCCCTCCTTAGTCATTTTACCTAATTTATACACGCTTTTTAAACCATTTACCGTTTGTTATCTTTGAAAATCACCGGTCGAAAGGTCTCTTAAGTCTCCTCCATTTTATGATTTTACTAAAATTCCTGTATCAAATCAGTTGTGCCCCAAAAAATTTTTATATTTACACATGGTCATTTTTTATGTAGAGTATTTGTAGGAATTTTTTTAGATGGGGCTTGATAATTAGTATTATTTGGATTATTCGGACTATCTTCATTGTTATTTGTACAACGTTTCGGCCGATGTGCACTCCGGCCTTCTTCACGTATTTCTTGTCGGACTCGGGAACTTTACGGACTCGGGAATCTTCTTTTCGGACTCGGGAACCTTCTTTTCAAAATCGGAAACTTTCTTGTCGTAATCAGGAACCCTTTTAATCGGGAGCCATGTGGCGTTTAACAGGTAAGAATTAAGAGTTTTCCTTCTTCAAATATGGTTACCATACCAAGGTTAAAGATCTGAATAATCCATACAATTTACTTATAGCTGGAGAATAGTTGGATTATTACCTTTCCCAAGGTATTACCGGTACTATCTACCCATGTTGAATATGTATAGCTTTATATATACGCTTATGTATTTACCAAACTCTCCACTCGAGCAGGTCATTTTTTACGCGGAGTTATTGGTTTGAAGTTACAGGTTTGAAGTCAGAGTGTTTCCTTCGCTTAGAAAAGTTGCCATAACAAGGCTAAATTATGCCTTACTATTTACCCATAGCTGGAGGAAAATAGTCGATTATTACTTCTCCCAAAGTTATAGCGCTAGGTGAAATGCAACCAACACTCATGAATTGAACTCGTGTCACCGTGTCCAAATTATCCAGGATAACCATTACACCAATGAAAATTAATATATATATATATATATATATATATATATATATATATATATATAACATTTTATGAAAAAACAAATGATGTTGATACTCGCTGACAGAATCTGTTTCAACCTTTAGCGGTCTTCTTCAAGAGCGAAATATATATGATGGAATGAGGGAAATAAATAAACCGTTAAAAGATAGGAGGGTACAAACGAATGTTTGTGTGAACGTTCATGTTCGGAGCCGGAATCTATTTAAATTTTAAAATGCATATACTGTGTTAAAAATAAAATAAATTTTATTTTTAAAAATCAGCATTTGTAATCCACAGGAAAACTCAAAACAGTTTGTTGTAAAAATATATAGAAACTGTATAAAAATATCAAAAATGTTCATGATTTCAGCTATAAGAAAGTAGGTTCAACATAACTGAAAAAGATAGAAAATTAACTTTTAACGCTTTATTTATTTCCGTCCTACCAGCATATATATTTCTCTCTTAAAGAAGACCGCTAAAGGTTGAAACAGATTCTGTCAGCGATTATCAACATCATTTGTTTTTTCATAAAATGTTTAATTCATACTGTCGGATTCACTTCCATCTACTTACATATTTGTCTTTTGAAAAAACAAATTATTTGGATTTTGACATCCGGAGGCTAAATATGATCTACAACACCAAGGATTTTATCAACACCTCTAATCCTCTGAACATTTTTCCATCAAACATAGGTTCCTGCCACCCACCTATTGTTTTGAAAAACCTAGTCTCTATTCTTAGCCGCAGAATCTCTAACTGATCCTCGAACAAAACCCTTTTTCTAGAAAACTGATCCATACTTCAACAAGGCCCTACATGCAGACTGAATGACAAGTCAAGTCCTACATGCAGACTGAACGACAAAATAACAGATGCAACCGTATCTAATAAGTCCAAAAACAGTAAAAGAAAAATTATCTGGTTTACACTACCATAAATGTTAGAACGAATGTTGACAAAAATCCTTAGAATTAATAGATAAACGTTTCCTACCCCAACATAAATCATTAATCAAGATATTGATTAATTGCAGTTAATTGCAGGTAATTCAGTGGATTTAACCCTGAAGATCCTTATGGTGAAAATCGAATAGGTTATTTCTGTATATACCATTGTAATATATATATATATATATATATATATATATATATATATATATATATATAAGAAAAGAAAGAACAGAATGGATAATAAAAAATGAATTTAATCAATATCACTTACACATGTGTTTCGGTCAGTTCAAAATAAAATTTCACTCTGATGAAGGTCGAATCTTCTCTGTGTGCAGAATATTTTCACACAGATGAACTGACCGAAACACATGTGTAAGTGATATTGATTAAATTCATCTTTTATTATCCATTCTGTTCTTTCTTTTCTTTATTCATTCTTCCTCATATTGTCGGATTCATTTCCAATTTCCGTTTTTACACATATATATATATATATATATATATATATATATATATAACTTTCTTTGTATGCAATGATGTATTTTCTCAATATTTTTTCATCGCATGTACATTGTCCATTTCATTCTCAATACCAGATCTTTCCAAAGAATCTTTCGATTTACTTATCTTTTATATTCACTCTTGAAATGGATGAGCACTACACTCTATATATATATATATATATATATATATATATATATTATATATATTATATTATTATTATTATTATGTATGGATTGGAATTCGTAACATTTTTGTTTAGACTCCATTCTTGTAAGGGAGCTTAGCTCAGATTTTAGCACTTTAACATTCCCGTTATGTTGCAAGGTCGACATCCAATTAAGCGGAAAACATATTGCCCGCTAAATGGAAATTGCCAACACGTGAACTGAAAAAAAAGTGCCCTTCATCATTCGATTAGTTGGGTGTACTTTGGCGCACGCACACCGTTCTACATTCGGGAAATATTACATCATAATCTTATAAACATTCTATAGATGTTAACTCAATAGATAACATCATATCCCCTTACTATATAGGAGTGATGTGTAAAAGGTAGAGAGTATGTTCCATCTTTCATTCATGAACTGTCCCGTCTAGAATCCGTATGTACATATAAGAAAATGCATCATTCTTATAATAAATAAATATAAGCTTATCATGCATGTGTTTGTTTATGCCTTATATATGGATGTGAGTGGAGAGCGCATATATATATATATATATATATATATATATATATATATATATATATATATATATAGTAGAGAGAGAGAGAGAGAGAGATACAGACAGACAGAGACAGAAACTGAGAGAAAGATACAGAGAGTGAGAAAAAAAGAAATTAAAATATATTTGAAAGAATAGTTGATATAAATTACTTATTTATCTACAAATATATTATATTGAGGAAGACGCATTTAGAATTAAATATATGAATAGAAATTGCACACGTACA
>CM042144.1:77119225-77141725 GCA_023376005.1 Doryteuthis pealeii
TGTGTTTTTTTCAATCCAATTTTGACTCCCCCGTTTAATGAAATTTTCAGTGTTGATTTATCAATGAATGAATTTTATAAGGCATCAGTTATTTTATTTCAAATCTTCCTGCATTTTTTTTTCAGGTCCCTTAATTTGATCTCCCTCTTGTTTTTGAAGTAGAGAATATCGTTGTGGTATATATGTGATTGATACTATTTTCTGCATAAATAAAAAGGCAAAAGATCGAAGGTGTGAATAGAAGAAAAACATTTTTTTAGAAACTGCACGGGTAGTAAATAAGTACCGAAAATCGGAACATAGAATGAAAATACAAACTAAAAAAATAAGTTTTGGAGATTTCTTTGTACTCATTTCGATAATTATTTAATTATTTAATTGGCTCTATTCCATAAAAAAAAGATATACATCAATATTTTTCCATTTAAAAGGGGGGGCTAAATTTCCAATACAGTTTTCGACCAAAATATATTTGTAATTGATAAAGCAGTTATTAAAAAAAAATATTTTTTAGAATCTAATAATATGACATTTTAAACTTAAAAGTTTGCTGCTCATATTTTAAATTAATTTTATATATTAATTTATCTTTGTAGAAATACTTAATTAAAGTTTTGAAATAAAATAACTGATGCATTATGAAATTTATTAATTGATAAATCAATATTGAAAATTTCATTAAAATCGGATTCCCTGATTTTTGGTAAATTATTTTGCAATCGTGAATGTTACAATTAATTTTGTAAACAAGCCATTTTTAAACAGCGTCTCAGACGATCGATATTGACCGAAAAATTGTTTTAAATGTATTAAAAATAAATTACATGTGTTATATTAGTTTGCTTTTTTATTGATGCGCATTATGTTACTACTTTTCGACTTCGACAAAATTTGACATTAAATAATCGATGTATGTTTTTTTTTTTTTTTTTTTTTTTTTTTTTTTTTTCCAACTCCGGTCGCATTTTCTTTTTTTAAGTCTTCAGCCGTATGTATTTTTAAAACTCTCAGGCGTTGAACCGGTGAGATGTTTCCATTGTTTCTTTTCAAACAAACAGTAGCAGTATGAATTAGTAGGAGGAGGGTCTCACAAGTTTATAAGAATATTATGGGGAATGGTGGGAGGAGAATTAACAAGATCAACTTCGAAACTAGTCAACATGTTCTCAAATGCCTGTAATTTCCTGTCAATTATGCCGCTACTGTTTGTTTAAAATGAAACAGTGGAAACATCTCACCAGTTCCAAACCTGACGATGGAACTAAGTAGTGAAGAAAGCGCTCGTGTTAGAACCTTTTTACTGGATTCATACACCAATTCCACCTGGATATTGAAAAGATGGCCAGACGGTTAGAAAGGATTGAACAAAAACTCGTCAGACAAGAATTGTCAGTTGAATTTATCAAAACACACACACACACACACACACACTCACTCACTCACACGCACATACATACACACACACACACACACACACACACATATATATATATATATATATATATATATATATATAGATAGATAGATAGATAGATAGATAGTATTATAAGGCTAAATATATATATAGAGACAGATAGATGGATATCGGCGGACTAAGATAGATAAATAGATACATACATACATACATACATAAAAATACTATCGACCACCAAAAAGAAACTTTCTTGGATATATAGGAACATATTCCCATATAAATGTTGGTATATAGTAAGCACTCTCGGGTACTCTGACTATATACCTATAAGGTATATATATAAACAAAACATCTCTATGAATAATAAGATCAATAGTAAGAATGTTCGGTAGTCATTTGAATTTTAAACATGATATATAAGTATGTCATCAGGTCTTATATTATATTCTCCTACCTGTTATAAATACTACTATCATTTCAATCGATGAGAATTCCTAACATAAAATTTACATTTAAGATAACTGATTGAAAAAGACTTTAGTTAAGTCTATCGTGATTTTAAATCATCTTGTTCGGTAGAAATCAAAAATGAATAAAATAAAATGTAAATTAAGAGATACGAGATATTCTGATGCATGTGTAACAGGATGAGAGCAATTCAACATGTGGATTGAATATAGGTTTTAATTTCATATTGCATGAACATAGCAGAGTTCTGGAGATAATAAAAATCGACATATTGCGACTCTTATCATAATGGAGATTCCGTATTTTTCTGTCTGTAACCGAGACTACGTGTTTGATTACGTTACAATACTCTCGCTACCTTTATCAGTTGATATTTAATCTATAGTTAAAATTATTAATACATAGAATATATCTTATTTATTAACAAAATTAATGCCATTTTGATTGGGATAGGTATAATTACCAACACAGGAACATGTAACATACATCCAAATTAAACTGGTCCTCTGTGGATCAGATCCCTTCTTATCCGCATAGTCACTGTTTCTCTCAATAATAATGTTCCACCTTCGAATGAGAGCACATATCCCTTTCCCGTAAAATTCTGTTGACTGTTCTTTGAGCCAATTGTTAACTACAGATTTTACTTTCTTGTCCTTGGAATAATGAAATTGTTTTTTCAAAAACAATTTCATTGCCTGAAGACTGCCACAGAGCAAGAAACCAAATGGTGGCAATAATTTTTCCAATGATAATTTTTTTAAAAAAAAAGCCAAACCTTTTATTTATTCATTTATTTATGAGTTAAAAGAAAGGAAATGAATCCGACGGTATGAGTATAGATAAAAGGATATGAAAACCACAATGCTGTTAAAGTGAAATATTTTATATCATATTCATAGCTAATATTGAACAATATTTCAATTTATAAAAATTATCTTCAGAGCTTGTCTTTCTCCGAACTTAACAAGAGCGGAGACAAAAATAATACGTATTCAAAAGAAAACATTGATGTTGCACAAAATTTATGCAGTAGTTTCAAATATAAGCACACCCACTCACAATTCATATTATTTTCGTTTTTATTTCGTTTTTATTTATCTTTTAACACTCTATCACAGATATTGAGCACTCTTCTAATATCACTGTATGTTGGATTACTACCGCCTCTTCAAGTATAATAGTGCCAACCATACACATTGATATATATATATATATATATATATATATATATATATATATATATATATATATATATATATATAGCTCTGTGCATATATGTGTGTTTTTGTATGTTTGTGTGTATCTGATAGTATGGATTAGCCTTATGACCCACACCTCAAAGTCAAATGTTAATGTAATTCACTGAAAAGAAATCATCCCACTTCACGGGGATTTTAATTCATGCATAATTAAGTTTGATTATAACTTTCATGTTGAGTGCATAGAAAGGAAGATCTTCGGTAGAGTCATTAGTCAACCAAAAGATTCAGAATTCATTTACTTCTAGTACCAGTGAAGGGTAAACTCATCATCAATTTGGACATTTTTTGTAATGTTCTGTTATACATATATATATCAAAGCAATTGGTAATTTGCTTGAAACATTTTTAAGTATGTTATAATATATTATTATTTTGAAGGCCAATACAATGCGTATGAAAATAAAAAACAAAAAGATGTTATTTTTGTCTTATCGATTTCGAAGCATGAGCTTCATCATCAGAGTTTATTTTCAGAAATGGACGTGCTTATGTTTTTATTTGTGTGGTTACAATTTCTCTTCTTATTTCCTTTTCCTCTCCTTTTTTTCTCTTTCTTCTTCTCCTCCTTTATGAATGAAATGGGCGAATAACTGTAATTTCTTATTTCTCTCTTTTTTTAATTTTTTTTTTTTTAAGTTTGTGGAGAACAAATGTTCCTAATATCGTCTGTCATCCGGTCAAATGTTCCAAGTGTGTTGCCATGTCAAAATTCAAAATAAAAAAAAATAAATAAATAAATAAAAATTTATATAGTTAGCTTTTGTTTCGCTTTCTCTTTTCTTTTCTTTTTATTACTTTCATTGATTTATTTTCAGGCTTTATATCAATGTAAAATTATACTTGTTTTAAAATTAACTGGTTTCACTAATTAATGGTTGGTGATCAGCTTAGTCAGAGCACAGAATGTGGTAAGTTAAATAGATTAATTCAATTAAGTTCATGGAAGAGGCAAACGTACTGTAAGCGAAATCTGTGGAAAGTAAATTAGATTGAAACCGGCAAGAACCAATTATTCCATTATATTATAGCAGTAGGGTGGATGGCTTTTTCATTAGCTCTCACTGACTGTGGTTTCCCGATTTAAGAGGTCGAGTTTTTGTAGTTTTAATCGTAACAATATATCAAGATAGCAGCAAGTAGTTTGCAGGGCGGTGACTAAAGATGCCGGATTCAATTCAGCGTTGCTATTGGAGCCGATATGATGCGCAAGAACCCTTAATCGTCGATGAAGACGACCACCTTAATGAAATTCCCAAAGAAGGAACGCGAACATAGAATGTGGTCAAAACTTTGGTTGTTCCTAGTTAGCAGTATCAAATGTTGGTGCACATTGAAAGAAAGGCAAACTGGTAATTTATTTTACATGGATTAAGAATAATGGAAGAAACGTTTTCTAATAGTGGCGAGTCCATATTTTTTCCAGGATTTATGCTATCAAATTCACAATATCACTTTGGGCTACACATTCACTCCTCTCAATGAATTAGATCTCATCATATATATTTAATATAACTGTTTAAAAAAAACAATGAAAAGTGATATGTTGATGTTGGTTTCAGAATTATTGAAAAAGCAAAAAAAATTTTTCTCTTACGTCCCCATTTTACTATATTTCAAGGTCAACTAAAATCATAATTTAATTTACATTCAAACGATGTATCTTACTTACTCCTTTAACATCGGGTATATAATTGCAAGAGAGAGAGAGAGGAGAGAGAGAGAGAGAGAGAGAGAGAGAGAGAGAGAGAGAGAGAGAGAGAGGGGGGCGGAAATGATAACGCTGATCTGTTTCAATCGGACATAATGAAAAGATGCAAATATGGAAAGAAAGAAAAAATAGTGAGGGAGAGTTAAACCAAGAGTATTATACTTCATACATATTGAAGTATTTGCAATAGCTTTTAAGTATCAAACGTTGTTATAATCATATTATCATACGTTGGTATATGCACAAGTCAGTTTTCAAATATAAAAATGATACGCGTCTTATTTGTTTGTTTGTTTATTTACTGCTAAATAAAAATGACCTGAGCGAACACCTCCAATGTGTAAATTTCAAAGTCGTTGCCAGGTCTTGGAATAAACTTTTTTTTTCGGATTTTGTTTTCATTTGGGGAATATGTCTAGGTGGATAGTAAGTAGGATTCCAAAATATTAGATCGATTATATTGTTTAGACAATAATTAAATGTTCACAGAAGTTAAATCCATTCAAAATGACAAAAAGGGATAATAATTGTCTAAGATTTCAGAGAGAGAGAGAGAGAGAGAGAGAGAGAGAGAGAGAGAGAGAGAGAGGAAAGAGAGAGAGAGAGAGAGAGAGAAAAGAGAGAGGGGGGTAATGTGAGTATGAGATGATGAGGTTTCTTACTTGTTAACTCTGTCGTCATATTCTTCAGGGCTGACTTTTCGGGTTGTTTTCTTCTTCCTTTTTCACGTTCATTTCTTCGGGCTGGTCATTTCTTGTTTTCCTAACTTAATAACACTTGTTTTTCTTTTAAGCTTTTATTAACAACAACCCATCCCAACTCAACCCCAACGGTGGGGGAGACGATATCTCGAGAACCAACGAAAACGTCCGCTCTCGGCTAAAATCTAGTCGCATCTAAAAACTAAAACTTCTCACGCGTCTAATTGCACGCTTCTGGAGGCCAAGCAAATGTTACCAATTGTTTAAGCTTTTCTTATCAACCTACCCAACCCAACTCAACCGCAACGGTGGGAGAGAAATCTCGAGAGCTGAGGACAGCGTCCGATCTCGGCTAAAATCTAGTCGCATCTATAAACTAAAATTGTACTAGTTATTTTATTCAAAAGCTTTTACATCGTATCTTTGAGGCGTAACACAGATTCTCAAAGATACGTGATTCAAAGCTAACTGACCTGAAAAAATGTAGAAGTTTTTGAACAAAATAAATGGTGCATTATATTTTTTATTCTTTTTTCCATCTATGAAAAGTTAAAATGAAATAAATACAAGACAGAAAAAAATAAAGAGAAAAAATTTCTATATAATTTCTTCAAAATATCTATTGAATTATTTGTGTACAATCGAATAAGGGTACCTATCAAATGTGAAATATCGTTTTAGTTTAGCACAAGACAAATAGAATAATCCCTTGTGCTTCATGCCGGCTGCAAAGAAATTTTATATTAGACATTAATTTAGTCAGCTTCTGTCTGAAGTCTCCTCGTTTAGTGATATCCTGTCAATTGCTAGCTTTCAGTAGCAAATCATATACTGCACTAAATTCACTTCCAGATAAATATGAAGATCGGAACGGTAACAGTTTTCTTGCAAAAGCGGTTGCGTTTTGATATTTACTTTCTGACTAATTACTCATGCCATCCCTGATTTAAAATGTCGTTAGTCTCTATTTTCGCCACTTCAAACCCTGTGGGGTATACATCCCACTGTTAAGTTTCTGACCTCCATCCATAGCCAGTTGAAAAGGACTTAAAGTAAGGTCTTACAATCGGTCATATTAAATTTGACCAACAATCTTTCAATATATTTTATTCATTCTAATAGTATTTTCATTATGTTTAAATTGTATCCCTAAAAACCAAGACAGCCTTCTCAGGTCTGTCATTTTAAATTTTAAACTTAAACTGTTTTTAATTTTTTAAAAAATCAGCTTCCGTTTTTGAAGCAATTAGAATATCATCTACCCATAATAATAAAATTACTGCTATTTCTTTGTTAATTTCCTTGGTATACAAACAAGGATCTATAATAGAGGGTTTAAAATCCTGGTCGACCAAGTAATTATGAAAAGTGTTATTCCAGGAACGCCCACTTTGTTTCAAACCATATAGGGCCTTTTTAAGTTTCCATACACAGTTTTTTATTTTCATTTTCAAAACCTTCTGGGGGATATATGTATATATCAAAGTCTAATGGAGCATTTAAATAAGCACTTTTGACATCTTGATGGTGTATTCGCAAGTTATATTGGACTGCCAACTGAATTAAAATCGTATGGAAGTCATATTAGTCGTTGGAGAAAAAGTATCAAGGTAATCTTCACCATAAATCTGTGAAAATCCTTTTGTGACAAACCTAGCTTTATATCTGCAGGCGCCATTTTCATTATATTTCAAATCGTAGACCCAACGACTACCGACAATGTGCTGATTTTTTGCTGCAGGTTTTAATTCAAACGTATCATTTTCATGAAGTGTGTTATATTCATTTTGCATGGCGAGCTCCCATTGTTGAGATTCGGGGGATTTTATTGCCTCAACATAATTGCTGGGAATGGTAGACGTTCGGTTGGTTGGTTGGGTTTTCTGGCATTTCATCCCATATAGCCATTTTCTACCGAAGACGTTTTGTTTTATTGATTCTTTTAAAACTCATTGTTAAATACATTTTTTCTATTTAACCTTAGGTGGGACACTAATAGATACTACCACTCCGGGTCTGAGTGTATCTTGGAGTAATGGTGATAAAGGGATACACATATTCCCCTGAGCTTCAAAATCGAAATTTCGCCATCAGATATAGATTAACGTTATACCCAGAATACTAAGACCCTCAGCCACGGCCTTCTAGCACATATATAATAAAGGGTTGGGGCTTGTCGTAAAGGCAATAGGGTTGTAACAATCATATATGTGCTAGGGCCCCCGAGTTAGGGAACACTGCTTTAAACGAAGAAGAAACAACATTTTAGTTTATGTTAAATTGTAGCTGGGTGTTATGTGTTTATAATGGATCAGTTTGTTTTATGATTGAATTAGAATGACAATCCATTTTGATGCGTTAAAAAGCAACTAAAATCAACATGCAAGGAACATTTCTTGGAACTTTTGAGATGAGGCTTGATAATTAGTATTATTTGGATAATTCGGACTATTTTCCTCATCCGAATTGGACACATAGCTTAGCGGATAAAGGATTTATGGTAAGACAGTTCTAAGTGACAATTAACTTTTTACTGCAGGTTCAATCCTGGTCAGAGCAGCAATAATATAGAATACTAATTAACACGGGTTAACACCTGTAGCCCAGCTATTTTTAGCAGAATGAGAACAGAATAGCCCATGGAAGGGTTAGGTTCAAAGTTCCGTGATGGCCCGATTACGACAAGAGGGTTCACGATTACGACAAGTAGGTTCCCGAGTCCGAAGAGAAGGTTCCCGAGTCCGAGAAAGTTCCTCCTTCTCCAACTCGAGTTAGAGAAGGCTCCTGAGTTTGACAAGAAATACCTTCGGACTATTCTGACTATTATTCCCGAGTCCGAGAAAGTTCCCGAGTCTGACCAAAAATACCTAAAGAAGGCTGGAGAGCACATCGACCGAACCGTTGTACAGATAACAATGAAGATGAGGACAATAGTCCAAATAATCCAAATAGTACTAACTGAAAGAACATTCGTTAATTTGAATAAAAGTTGTTAATGTTTCATCCGCGAGAATTAAATATAACTAAAATGTATTCGATCTTTGATATGAGAATAATGTTTCATTTTGCTGTTAATTATTGCTATAGGCCGTCACGAAGCCTTCTACTCTACTTCTGGCAATGCTTACGGCTAGTTACATTGATAGATTTGTGCGGTGATATAACGCCGGAGCTATTAAATGAGATCAATGCACTTTCTAACAGGTAGATAATATATATATATATATATATATATATATATATATGTGTGTGTGTGTGTGTGTGTGTGTATATTATGTGTGTGTATGCATAAAACTACATATATGCACATATATACATATATATGCACACACACATACACACACTCACACACACACATACACATATATATATATATATATATATATATATATATATATATATATATATATGCAGGAGATACAAGCACATAAACTCACATACACACACATACACACACACATCCATGTCTGTGTGTGTATGGAAAATTAATTTTTATTAATATATACCGCGGTAGGAATCATATTATTACCTATATCACACACACACACACATATATATATATATATATATATATATATATATATATGTGTGTGTGTGTGTGTGTGTGTGTATGTGTGTGCGTGTGTGTGTATATATTATGTGTGTGTATGTATAAAACTACATATATGCACATATATATATATATATATATGCACACACACACACACACACACAACACACACGCACGCACACACACACACACACACACAACACACACACATATATATATATATATATATATATATATATATATATATATATACAGGAGATACAAGTTCATAAACTCACATACACACACATACACACACACATCCATGTCTGTGTGTGTATGGAACATTACATTTTTATAATATATACCGCGGTAGGAATCATATTATTACCTATATCATATATATATATATATATATATATATGTATATGGGTGTGTGGCGCGCGTGTGTGTGTGTGCGCGCGTGTGCCTGTGATATATATAGCCAATAATATCATTGCTTCCACGTATTTTCTTAATAAAGATATATTTTTCCAAACTTAAACAATAATCATTTACTTATTTCTCTTTCTTGCTAAAACAAATAATATCATTTTAATACCACTTATTACAAAATTCTACGGTATATATATATATATATATATATATATATATATATATATATATATATATATACTACAAACGAGCATCAGGCTAATTCTGAAATATATTCAGGTACTTTCCAAGTTCATAAAGTAATGCATTTTTGCATTTGTCTCTGTGAATTTGTATATGTGTGCCTGTGAGTATTAGTGTTGTATAGCGGCTTCAAATTCACGCTGCTAAATCGTGTATGGTAGTAGTCGTTGCGAGTATATATAGTCATGTAGTGAAGTATGTAGTAGTCGGCTACTACCGACTACTGGACTTCAATAAACAACAGATACGTATATACAAAAATAGGACCCTTCTTTATTTCTCTTCGGTGTGTAGGTACACAATGAAAATGCTGGAGGCTGGCGAAGACGGCGACAAGTGTTCACATTGGAAAATGCCGGAGGGTTGACGGGAGATCGAGGTGATGCTATCGGCTGTTAGCTGGGGTCTGTCTGTCGGCTCGAATCTTCTCGCCTTTATATTGATAGATACGCCTCCGCATCTTTATCTTTTGATCTGATAACGGACATTAGTTATATATTTCTTTATCTTCTCCCTGCTTCCTTGACCGGAAACCATCTCTTCCGCTTTCTCTTTCTTTTTAAATATATATTTCTCTTTGTCCCTCTGCCGGACGAGGACAATACAACATTAGAATCAAGGTAAAACAAACGTATTTAAGAAATATTAAACATGTAACAAATGAATTATGGAAATAATATCAATCTAAATTTTTCCGAGTCACCATGTTAATGATTTATGTTTAGCAAACCTTTGAATGAATATATCATATTAAATTGGATCTGTTAACTCTGTCGGGTGGGGCAGTAGAATACTTCGACTGCACCAATCAGGGGTGGTAAGACACCCAACACCTCTTACGGGACCACCTTTTGGCCGTCGGTGGCGATACGTGATGTTTAAGAACGTAATCCTAAATTGAGCAGTCAATACATGCAACACTACTGGTTCTGTAAAACTCTAGCATCTATACGACTGCCAACTTTTGGCTGAGGGTCTGAGTATCCTGATTACAAAGTTAAATGGCACCTAATGGTGAAATTCCAATTCTGGAGCTCTGGGCATTGTGTCGTATCCCTTCATTATCATTACACCTATGCACACCTTGAAGTCGTAGCAACTGTCAGGGTCTCTTCTATGGTTGAATAAAGAATATGTGCTTAAAAATATGAGTTAAATTTTTTTCAATATCCATCAAGAATGAATACAAGAAAACGTATTCGGTATAAGAGAACCCAACAAGGGTTGACATGCCGTAAATCCCCTCAAAAAGAACAAAAATGAAAAGAAATAGAAAGTGCATTTCCTGACTCTATGACTCTATGACATACCGTCTGTTAAACAAACAAAAAATTCAGCATCCCATCTTATTACAGAATATTCAATTTCTTATTCTGCATTTCGTCTGTAAGAGACAGATTGGTCGACCCAACTGCGTTTCAAGGATCTCAAGCGCTTTGGCATTGCCCCTTCCAGCTGGAAAAATTTGGCTCAGGATCGCCCTCAGTGGCAACAGGCTCTCTGTAGATGACTATTCATGTTCAAGTCACCCTGGCGCAACACCATGAAGCTAAGGGCCCAGAATAAAGCAGCGCAGCAAAGCACCAGCACATCAACATCTTCAGCGACAGACTTCAAATGCGATATCTGTGGTCGAGAATATTTTCGAACTTTGGACTTAACAATCACAGGAGGCGCTGTAACTTCAGAGGCACAAACACTATATTATAGTCTTCCGAGACTGAAATGCCAATAATTTCTTATTTGTGAATGTCTGCTTTGTTTAATGTTGTTCTTTTGAAGGTCTTATTGTTGTGTCTTTTATTCAATATTTGACCATTTAGCCTGGTGGTTCTGAACCCTTTTTTTATTTCTATGGATTCCATTTATTCATACTTTACTAAGGTGAACACCCCACTAGCAATTCGATATTTAAAAATCCGATTGTATTGTTATGATTAATATTTTTTGCTTGAATGGGTCCCCCAAAAGTTACATGGTCCTCGGGGGCCATATAGCACTTCGTTGAGAACCTCTTATTTAGACTATATTTTTTCTTCAATCTGAAGAAAAAAAGTATATTCTAAATAAAAAATAGTATAAATGAATAAAAAAATTATGAATCCATAATATAAATAAAAAAGAATTAACAAAAAAATTAAAATATTTTCAACATATATTCTAAAACTTTTCGCAAAATGCATGGACACACACACACACACACACACACACGCGGCACACAACATACACATTGAAACACAGACACAGAGATACACAACACACACACATACACACACTCACACACATACACATATGGAAACACAGGCACACAGACACACAAACACACTGAAACAGACACGCATACACTAGAACACTGAAACATACACTGAAACACACATTGAAGCGCGCACACACACACACATACACACACACACACACACACAGACGTTAACACACACATGTACACACACAAACACACTGAAACACAAAATCCTATACTGAAACACAAACACACAGTGAAAAACATACAAAGTCTCACACGCACACACACGCACGGACGCACACACGCGCACACGTGTGCGCACGCACTGATAAACACACATTGAAAAACAGGCATACACAAATACAAAACCTAAGCACACAGGCACATAAACACACAGAGAAACATAGACACGCATAGTTACATACATACACACGCACACACATACAGACGCACCGACACAAACACAGAAACACACACGCGAACGCACACATACACAAAGTAAGCACATATACACAAGCACATAGACATCCATGCACATGCACACACGCATACACACATACTTACATATATACACAGGCACACACACATACACTCACACACACAAACACACAAACATACAGATCCGACCCGTGGGCTGCTACTTTCACACTGGCCTAACCTTGTCATGTCTTCCGATATAAACGCAGAAACACACACACACACACGCATGTGCACATAGACACACATACACACATACACAAGCACATAAACACACATATTTACACACACACACACACACGCACACATACATACAGACGCACCAATACACACACAGAAACCACACCCGCGCACACACAGAGACAGATCCGACCCGTGTGCCGTAACATTCACATTGGCCTAACCTTGTCACGTCTTTCGATAATATAACTTTACGTGTTCGTTTCGTCATTTCAGAAATTAGAATTGACAAGGACACACCTATCCCCCATATACCTATCCCCATCTACCTATCTCCCATATACCTACCCCTATATAATTGACAAAATAGGATATATATTTTGTATATTAGAACCCTCATCATAGCGCGAAAGATACTTTCCTTCTTTATTTCCTTTTCATTTCTTTTTTTCCTTTGCTATTTGCCTATAAGTAGATGATAAATTTGTTTCTAAACGTGTAGTTGCCTAATCACATGAGACTGGCACTCTCCATGACTATCATACTGTCAAATTAAAGTCTGCAAATTGTCCTTAGTGTTTAAGTAGTGATTGGGTCGATACAACACTGAATATTGCGAAATTCTAAGCACGTCTTTCAGACTTTTTTGGAACTTTCTTGAGTTCAACTTGAATTCGTACGGGAAACTTGTATGCAGAACTTGTTGATAAAAGTTTCAGACGATAGACCATGAGATTTTTTTTTTTTTGGGGGGGGGTAGTTTTATTTTTTTAAATTTCTGTTACAGTCGCTATTTTTTATAATTATTTATTACATATCCATGGCATAAAATCCATTTTTTAAAACCACCGAGAAAAATCTCTCTCTCTCTCTCTCTCTCTCTCTCTCTCTCTCTCTCTCTCTCTCTCTCTCTCTTTCGAAAAAAAAGAAAAAAAAGATTATGACATACTAGCAGGACCTGTGGATAACCCTCAGTATGATAATCTAATTATTACAACGTTTGATGTGTTTACTTAAGAGCTATTGAAATTTACTTCAATATCTAAAAATATAATAATCTTGATTAAACTCTCTCTGACTCTTTTAAAAAAAAATGTTCTTCTTTTCTTTATGTTCGATTGAAACAAATTAGTGATATCGCTTCCGCACTCAACCACTTTCTATATATTTTTCCTACTCGCTTTTTCCCTTCCCTATTATATTTTTCTGTGTAGCATCGCCTTTTACTTCCTTTTCTTTCTTTATGATAAAAACGAAACGGTCAAGGAATGTATCAAACTACTCACTCTCCAGATATGGATAAATAGTAGGGTAGACTGCACTCTTTAACCCTGATTAGGTTATCAGTCTAGTAGTAAAAGTTTGAATTCAAACCCGTTAAACTCCACTTAAGCAATTGACCTTGTGTTACATCCTACTCGTGCGTAGGGGTTGGTAAATATATTTATGGAGATATATATTGTAAACTATTCTATTCTATTTGAATCGTGTTTAAATATATACAATTTTAAAAAGTGTTCCTTTCTTTCTATAATATTGCATTAATATAGGTTTCAATATTGTTACGATTTCGTAAATTTGTCATTTAATACATGCTTCTATTTAGAAACTTTTTGTCAATGTAATGCACTTTATTCTGTATTTTAGTCTCACCTTTTAGACTTACTTAAGAGCTATTGAAAATACTTCAATATCTAAAAAGTATAATAATCTTGATTTAACTCTATCTCACTCTTTTTTAAAACGTATTTCCTTCTTTTCTTTATGTTCGATTGAAACATATTAGTGTTATCGCTTCCACGCACTCAGCCACTTTCTATATATTTTCCATACTCGCTTTCCTCCTTTCCTATTATATTCAGAGGAATAACACCAAAGAAAAATATAAAACGAAAAATTCCATGTTGCCTCATTAGTGTAATTTTAAAGCATTTGATAAAAATCACCACAGAAAGAGAAACCCCCATCTGTTTGGTTTGAATTGAAAACTCAAATATGAATTTTAATCCAACGCATCATCTTCCTGAATTCTGTTTTAATTTACTCATCGGCAAATTTGTCGTGATTTTCAAGCTGAGATATTACAAAATCGCTCGGCATTAGATTAGAAAAAAAAAAAAAGAAATTAAAAAAAAAAGAAACCTAACTTCATTTGAAGGAGACTCAATGATTATGGAAATATGAAATTTAATTTTGTTCATACTGGTCGATGCAACCATCGATGCTTTTTTTTTCTCCGAATGGATCTTCTTTAAATCCCCATTATCATTTATAATCGGTTTCTTTCGATCTATACATTCGTTATTTGCATACAGTATCCTCTTCTATCTGTGACAACTGAATGATACGACAATGTAGCAATAATAAAGCGGGAAATATTTTCCCACTCTTATTGACCGTAACGCGATTTAACCAAGACAAAATAAATGCATATACTTGTTGTATCTCGTAGTTTACATAAATACTATTGATATATTCATCAAATATATATTCATCAAAGGAAAGCAGTTTATATTTAAAGATTAAAGTTAATTTTAGAAGACAGGGAGAGAAATAAAAATAATTCTAAACCAGACAGGTATATATGATATTAGCTACGTATAATATTTAGTTCTCCTGAGGAAACTGTACCTTGAACTCCGAAACCGTGTTAGAGAAAAGAACTTGTGTGTGTGCGTGCGTGTGTAAGTGTGTAAGTGAGTGTGCGCGCACGCGGAAAAAAGTAGACACACACGGGATGTTATACTGGATGGAAGTTTATTACTGGTGGTGATGTCGAGGTTATGAAACTTTATAGCTTCGATATCCCCACCAGTAATAACCTTCTATTCACTACAACATCCCTTGTTTGTCTACTTTTTTCCAAATATTGTTCGATTGATTTCCTCTTTGTACTCATAATATATATATATATATATATATATATATATATATATATATATAGTGGTTTATCTCTATATTGTTCTTGTGAACGGTTTCGATGATATTGAAAGGATAGGAAATATATAAAAAGTGAAAAATAACAGAACAAATAACAGACTTCTAATATATAAACTTTGTTTTGCCCTTGCTCCGCTTTATTTCTTCAATATTTCGGGTGGCATCCACCCTTTGTCTAGGTTTTTGTTTTGGATAACTAAATATAATCTATAGAAAAATAAAATAAGATAAATATGAAAAAATGAACGAGAATGGACCTGGCGTTGTTTACCCGTTAGTTTTCTTTAGAAAACCTGTGACGTATCCCACCTGAAATTGACACGGCAGTTGATTATTCGAGATTCAGCTTGACCTATATATATATATATATATATATATATATATATATATATATATATATATATATATATATATATCAGGATAATTGTATTTTTACAATTATATATATATATATATATATATAATTATATATATATATATATATATATATATATATATATATATATATATATATATATATATATATATATACTTATATATACATATGTAAAGAAATGTAGACAAACACGGTATGTTACAATGGATAGAAGCTTATTTCTGGTGATAATGTCGACGATATAACGTTTCAGTCTTTCAGACCTTCTTCAGGGCACGAACTAAGTTCTTGTATTGAAGAATTCATTGTCTTACTGAGTGACTTTTGGTCGGAAATATGAGGAGGGTGTAGGTCAACTGCTGCTAATGTTGGGTGAATGTTTGGGAAAGAATTATGTGTCAGCTATAGTGTTGCGATCGGGATAGCATGCGTTGGGTCACGTAGTGGATGTGGGAAAGATATCATGGGTGCTATATTATGAGTAAACAGTACTCAATACCATTGATAGAGTATTTATATTTAACTTAAGGTAGAGGACAGGGAGTAGCATAGGCTAGAAAATGTCAGTAATCAGGCGCCGTTGTCCCCATGTCCATGCTAAGTTAAACTACAAGTTATCAGATGAAATATAAAATAAGATAAAACATAGCTTTGAACTAAGGTACTAGAACCATTTATATTGTTATTTAAACAAGTGATAAATGAAATTATATATACTTGCAAAAAACATACTCCCTCAGGGTGCAAGTAATTAAGTTCATTATAAAAAAAAAGATATTTGATTAAAAAGACTGACGAAACTAAATATGAACGCATATAAAATAATTATACTTATACTTGTTTTATTTTAATTGATTTCTATATAAATTATACATAGGATAGCTTTTAATACATTTGAGAATAAAGCACCAATATTAGAAATCAATGACTGCGAGTAATAATTTATTAAATTTGGTTTTCTTTAAACCGGTATGAAAATTATTCGCACCTCATACTATGTAAACTTTTATTTCTTCGTGATATATAACATACTTTGCAGTATTTTAAACTCATTAGTAACATGGGCTGTTTTGAACTAGACGTTAATAAAAACATTGTTTATAGATAAGATTACATAATGACTATCTAATTGAGAATATAACGTCAATATCTAAACGAAATAACGTCGATTGTGACGTAGTTTCGGTCATAGAAAGATATCTGCATAATCTTCATTATGTACACCGATAAATCGGTGACTAAAAATGATATATATATATATATATATACATTTACTAACCGCACGAGCAGGATGCGACAAAAGGTCAATTTCTTAAACGGCATTTAATAGGTTTGAATTCAGGGTTATCCTTCTCCTAGATTGGTTACCTAGCTATGATTAAAGAGCCCAGTCTGCCCTGCTAATTGCCCATAGCTGAAGGGAGAATTGAATTCATACCTTTCACAATGGTATTAGCGCCGTGTAAAATACAAACAGCTTCGTCAAGGAATTGAACTCGGATCGACGAGTTGATTTCCTACGACTCTATCCATTAGACCACGTGCCTCCATCTTAAAATGAAATATAACTGTGTTAAAACGTATGACCATAATTTCTTTGTAAATTACCTCATATCATGCAAAGAACTAAATAGTTATATAACATATTATGTAAGCGTGTGGCGTAATGATTAAAATCATGGGAAATGGACTCGTTGCCCCGAGTTCAAATCCTGGACGCGGTAACTGCATTTTCACTATCCCTTGGGAAAGGTATGAGTCCTATTCTCCCTCCAGCTATGGGTAGATATTAGGGCAGGCCGGGATCTTTAACCTTGGTTAGGAAACCGGTCTTGGAGAAGGAAAACTCTGAATTCAAACTCCACTTAAGAAATTGAACTTGTGTCGCATCCTGCTCGTATATATATAATAGAGAGGCAATAGGAAATTCTATTATCTTTTTCATTTAGTCATTTTGCAGAGGCGATTACTAAGGATTTGTGATACTTTCATGTTCAACTTCTTTGTACGAGGAGGTTGTGCTACACACACATACTCACACATAAACACACACACACACACACACACACACACACACACATATATATATATATATATATATATGTGTGTGTGTGTGTGTATATATATATATATATATATATCTACGCATATATACGTATACATATATATATATGTGTATATATATATATACATACACACCTATTTGGCTATGTGTATGTTTATGTATCTATTTAAACATACTTATATATATATTATGTTTAAACATACGTATATACATACACACATAGGCAGTTATATATATATATATATATATATATATATATATATATATATATATATAAGTCGAGAGATAGATAGGGTAAGACAGAACTAAAAATGGGTCATAAAGAATAATAATGCAGATTGAGACATATCTCAGATTTATATATATATATATATATATATATATATATATATATATATATATATATGGGGGGTCTATTTTCATGACTATTCGAGGAAAGAAAAGTAACAAGAATATAAAAGTATTAAAAAAAAATTTCATATCTGATTTATGATAAAAACATTATATATATATATATATATATATCTTGAACTCGGGTCGACGGATCAATATCCTACGACTTTAACCATTACACCACGTATTTCCAAATGCTCGTTTGTGTAAACGTTATAGATATATTGGTAGTAAATAGCGTAGCGTTTTATATAAATATTCAACACAATTTTGATGATTCTATTCTATTTCATTTGAAATAATATATTGATATGGTAATATAATAAGAGCCATTGAAATTCGCTTTACATTTCCAAATCAGAAAAATGCATTTTAAGAAAAGTTTAGGATAAGATCAAATATTGACACAAATAAGATTCTTTTGGGTATAAATTTAGAATACAAAATAGTAACCGTTTACAAAAATGAATATAATAAAATTTTAATAATTCATAATTTGAGAATTAGTCTTCAGGAATCTTTAAATGTCAAAATTACCAAGACAGAAAAAGATATAAAAACGACTTTGGAAGCTAAATATCGGTATATGAATATATGTTTATGTTCTCTTGCAATTTTGAAACGCAAAAAAATACTAATGTTTTTACGCATTATATTGAACTAGAGGCAGCTACCCAGCATCGCCTGGGTAGATGAGGTGTATCAAAAAAACCTGGTGTATTGATTTTGAGATTTATAAATGCTGGACTTTTTAAAGTAGAATCTCAATGGTATTTCTATGTATATTCTAATTTTAAAATATTTTCGAATATAAGTCAAGTCTTCATAATCCTTGAACAAAGAGCAAGAACCGGATGATATTTAATGTATATGTATATATTTATTTTGTCGTTAATTGTTTTATCTTCATAGCTTCATCCGGCGTACATACATACAAAAATAGACACCAACTACCCTTTATATATACATATATAGAGAGAGTAATAAGAACGTATTGTGACGTTATGTGAATACGCGGGGGTACTATTAGTTTTAAAGGCTGTTTTTAACAGAAATTTCTTAGTGAACTTTTTTGAATATGAGTCTATTAAATACTGTTGCTTTATTTATCATATTTTATGTACATGACGATACTGATTAGTATCATTACAAATATATAAAATTCTTAAAATGGACAAAAGAAGAACGCCAACAGATCGAATAAAGGACTAGGAATTTAATGACGATGCTCAAGGCTCTACACCCTAGAGATGATAGAGATAGGCAATATGTATCAAGAAAACAAGGCGGAGGAGATCTTGCCAACATAGAGGACTGTGTAGAGGCCACAATCTAAGGACTCGAAGAGTACACAAAAAAGATCAAAGAACATTAGTTATGGCAGCCAGCAACAGCAGATGTAATATATGGACAAACAGAAAAACAACGAAAACTAGAAAACAAAGACGGGAAGAAAAATAATTATATTGTCACTTCAAACGATAAATCAGAGAGGATGAACATGAAAAGACTTGGACATGTTTAAGAATAGGACACCTCAAGAGAGAAAAGGAATCACTAATAATTGCTGCATAGGAACCAAGTATATCAAAGCAAATATTGATAAGACGCAACAAAACAGTAAATGTAGACTGTATGGTGAGATGAGACTGTAAATCATGTATTAAGCGAATCTATTCAAATGAATTTATTTTGTTATTGTAATCTGAGTCCTTCTGCTCAATTATAATAAACTAACCATCAATATTTGTTGGTAAGATCGCATAGGTGGGAGAGCCCCTGGGAGCGGTTTAAGTAGGCAAAGATTTAGATGCCTTTAAATACTGCTACTATTTATAAAACCACATTTAAATACCGATACTACATGATACCAATATAAAAAGAAATACGTACCAAATTGTATTGTTTTGTGCAATAAACATATCCCCTGATGATGGCCTATGACAGGACTAAAGTAACTAAGATACAAATTAGATATAGAATATTTATTAACCAATCCCGGTCGCATATTGTATCATCCATTCGGTGATAGGAATGGATTTAAAACCAGAATATACAGATAATGGCGCCACAATCCATCTTCCAGGAAAATGGGGATTTAGTCATTCATGAACAAAAATAGTAAAACTGGAGGAGCACCACCAATAACAACATGGACTTAATTGCTATATATTAGGGAACATAACACATTAAAAAACTGAGAAGAAATGTGACTGTATATAAAACAATAATAAATTAAATAAAATTGTAAATAGTTTAAAATAGGGAGTTACTTTTTAATCACCGTGTAGATGACAATAAACAAAGCACGAAGAGGAGTGAAGCGGAGAGAAGATGAGCCACCACAGCAAAAAGACCCAGAAGAAGATAGACAAAACAGCAGCCCAAACAAGCACCACTGTTTGCATAAATTCAGTAAAGCAGAGACTGTCATTCAAGGATTGTCCTGCTCGCGCATAGTGGACGAAAGGATGGCAAAAAAATATAATCTTGCTTGATGATCATGAAACCATAAATTAATTATTTGCAATAGGTGTTTTAGGGTTCTACTTAAAACTCTATATATGTGTAATATCAGGCATTATCAATCTCGGCTAATATATATATATATATATATATATATATATATATATATGGCATTACAGTCTTGGAAGACTATATATAACACACAGCCCCGAATATATATATATTGAATAATCACGACAAACAAACTCGGTCGAATACTGCGTGTGACGTGCGGAATACTGGACAGTTGTTTCGACCTAATTAGGTCTCATCAGCAGTGTATATCTCGATCTCCCCTCGACACAGATCGAACCGGAAAACCCAGAATGCATAGCCAGAGACTCTACCCTTGGGCCACCAGTCCACGCCTCACACGAAACACGCCAAATGAACGTGTCAATGATAAATGCGCCACTACTAGAACCTGGTATGTTCGTGTAGCTGCATCTACAACATAACAGAGAACACGGTTACCTCTCGACACACCACAAGGTATATATATAATATATACTATATATATATATATTATATATTGATAAAAAATATAGGACCGTAGATACACCACGTGATGAATTTAAATTATAACAACTTCGATATATTTACTCAATATGCAATACTTGAATATGTAAAAGCTAATATCTTTTTTCTTCTTTCCATATTTTCCTCTTTCACTGCTTACAATTGAAACAAACGAGCAATATCAATTCCACGTCTTATCTTCCTTTTTCTTCTTTATTTATTTATTTCTTTATTATTATAGTCTTCTGTGTAGCATGGCCATTTTCTTACAATCTTAAGAAATAATTATACCGTGGATAACCAATACCAGATAATCAGGATTTACATTTTGCATTATATATAATCAATTTGGAGACTCTCATTTCTAACCATGGCGTGTTGTCAGATGATAACGCTCGTACACTTAAGGAACACGTGTATTAATACATAGATGGATTGTCAATACTATGACAGAAATGTTGTCTATTTGGATAATTATTTTGAACAGACTGCGTGAATAGACGCTCAAAATTTGATGATTACTTTTCGAGTCATTTTTCCGGTAACCGTGTACGGTTATTCAGGTAAAAATAGATACAGTAATCTATTAAGATACAAATACGTATTCATGAATAATTTAATCTTCCAGTCTCTCTCTCTCCCTCTCTCCCCCCCTCTCTCTCTCTCTCTATCTATCTATCTAATCTCGCTATATATATATATATATATATATATATATATATATATATATAGTATCATTCACAGACACCGTGCTTCACGTCTCCTCAATGTGGCTTGATATAGCAGGCTACCTGCTGGGATAGAAACCCTACTGATTTTTCATTAGTCCGGCGTCTTAACCACTTGGCCATGATCCACCTACAGGGAAGGGATATATTTTAACTGATACATACATACATATGTATGTATGTTGTAGCCCCTAGAGAGCTCACATCCGGTTTATAGGAGAGCCTTACTATTTAAGCTTAATTTGCGACCGACAATCAGAATTTTACCTCAGAGAGCTCAACCAACAATGGTTTGGGATCATATATATATAT
>CM042144.1:77171725-77176725 GCA_023376005.1 Doryteuthis pealeii
GGAGCTTCTGCTTTACAAGCTTTAACCTGACCATAAGGCAGCGGAAGCGAGCAAAAGCATTTGTTGTGTGACAGGTTCAGACATCGACATCTACCGGTGCAGTATGGGTGATCACCTTCATACCTCAACAAAAGAATCCGTATCTGCCGAATTGTGACTCACTTAATCTAAATATTGCAAGAACAGAGTTCGAACTCACTTCCTACGATGTCACAGCCCATCACGTTAACCATTACGCCACGTAACTTGTCTACCGGAAACGTAAGCTGATTATTATAGAATTCATATTTTGCGTATAATTTTTTACAGATTAATACGCAAAAATGCTACGGGAGCATTTGTACCTAAAAAAGAACATAGCTGATACAAAAACAAAAGAATAAATGCTCAAAAGAAAAAATAAATCTTATGTACACTAGAGATAGTATATGACACAAGGTCACATGTATGGGGCATCCAGCAAAGGTTGAACTTGCTTTTCAGTAGTAAGGGATCTTGCGAGACAAATTTGTTAACCACCACCCAAAATCTCTCCTAATCGTGGTAGGGTTGTGTAAACGTCACATTATCAGAGCTATGCCGTCGTAGTGCCACCCAACGCGGACAGTTGTGGAACCTAGTGGTCTTAGGGCCACAAACCGGTCAAAGGGTCTCCGGCGAAAATTGCATGAAACATCTACAACGGAAACCGGTGGCTCCTTTTGGTCCCTTTCCTCTGTGCCTGCTTGATAATCTGTGACAAACAATAGTGTCTGCATGCGGGGTTTAGTGGACCACTTGCGTATCTTCCTATTCTATTGATACTCCATATTTGACATTTTTGGAGCTCAATGAATTCAATGGATAAAGCCAGCGAAACTCAACCCCGGGCGAATGCTGCCACTAAACTAGAGGATCGAAAAACTTTGCCTGACGGGATGCCTAAGGAATAAATGCCCCAATAACTAACACATTCAAAAATCGTTTCAATTGCTAAATATGTAATGTCATGTTTGTTATAGTTAACCAGTGATGGTATCACTTTCTCATTAAATAGCAAACTTCTGAAATTAGTAGACCAGTTTATCTACCTCCATATCAAAATTAAAGACATTCAACAGAAATCATAATAAGATAACAAAATAATAAAAATGCAATTTTATTATGTCATCGTAAGCAGAATGAGAGCAGTCTACCTCAGTGGATTAAATAAAGAGTTCAATTCAAAGTCCGTGTAGGCTCCTGATTACGACACGAAGGCTCTCAACTCTGACAAGAAGGTTCCCGAGTTCGACGTAAGTAATACTGGAGCAGATAATTACCAAGAGCGTAAATTCTTTCCGCTTTTTTCACTCCATTTGATCCCTTATGACACATCCGGTATAGGAGTGCCCGATTATGTCTGTTTTGTGCCTATATTTTGCGCATGTTACTCATCTTTGAATTTCTATGACTTTTTAGAAGCTCAGTGAATTCAATGTATGGAGTCGACTCTACCCTCTCCCGGGTGAATGCTACCAAAAGACAAGAACAGTGAAGTTTGCTAACCATTACACCGCGATGAGGTGCCTAAGTAATGATTGATCCAATGACACTAACACGTTGCAAAATACTTTATAAGCGGTAAATATGTTATCTGTGAGAATTTCTCTTCCACTGATTCTGAATTTGAATTTACATCATACGCATTACCAGTTGGATTTAGATGAAATGCTTATTACAAAAAAAAAGAATCTTGCGAGATGGAACAGCTGATACAAACGATGATCATTGCTATGCTATTGGTGGGACAGGTCACCGTTACGACTACTACTACTACTACTACTACTACTAATAATAATAATAATAATAATAATAATCTGTGGGACTTCGAGGTATAGCCTGATCACCTAATCCCGACCAGAAGACTAGGCCTAGTATTGATTGATAAGAAGAAGAGTACCTGTCGTCTCGTGGATATTGCCGTCCCGGTCGACCACCGAGTGAAAATGAAATAAAACCTGGAGACCTGAGGAGACTTGGTGTCACTCAGCCTACAGTGAACGACTGGCTACGGTAGGCGTGAAAACCTTCACCTATACATAAATACTCATGTTCCTTAAAAGTACAACCGCTATCATTTTGCAACCTCCTCTGGTAAAAAACAAGACCGTCCAAATCGTCAAAAAGAAGTGCAAAAATGTGAATCCCGATTATCTGGTGTTGTTTATTCTTCGAATTCTTAACTCTTAGGAGTGTCTTCTTAGTTAAATAATGGATCATTCCTTTTTTATTATAAAGAAAGAAATGGAGAAGACTACATGCTAAACAGAAAGAAATAATATAAAACAAATAGAGAGCATCATAAAGAAAGAAAGGGGAGAAAAAGGAGATGCTATAGAAAAATATAAGGTAGGAAATATAAGAAGGAAAAAGAAAGAGAGAGGAGTTGAGCGTTCGGAAGCAATAGCACTAATCTTTTTCGATCGAATATAATGAAAAGACGAAAACAAGCAAAGAAAAACATAGTGAGAAAGAGTTGAATAAAGATTAATATACTTTGTACATATTAAACAATATCAGTAGCTCTTAAGTAAACATATAAAAAATTGTAATAATTGAATTATCATACTGTGGTATATCCACATGCACTGCTAGTAATAATAATAATACTTTCGTAGATAACTGAAAAAAAAATCTGTGGAACACGAGAGTAAAGATAATACCAATTGTTGTTGCAGATAATTACGATGAGCATAAATTCTTTCCGCTTTTTCTTTTTCACCGCATTGAATCCTTCATAGCATTTCCGGTATGTGAGTGCACGATTCTGTCTGTTTGTGAGTCTGCTCTTGCGCATGAGCAATAGTGTATTAATCTATCGTATTTAAACTAACCTTTCTAACATACAAACGTGACTTATTTCGGTGATGAGGCATCACAACTGCAACATGTGCAACAGACGTTTTACATTCTAAAATGATAACAGTATTGTCGTTACTGTTTCGTGTCAATGAACACTACAGTGAAAATACTAGACGCGAGTTATTCTTAATTATAGAGGCGAATAATCGGAAATAAAACTCTACGAATTACATTCCTTACTTGTGTAGCGTTCCGGTGCTCGATGTAAAGGAGTTGGTTGGAATCCTCACGAATAGCAATAGTTCTTTAATTCTATACTTATCTCTTCTTACTGTTTAACAAATGTATTGGCTGGATCAGAGTTAGCCTCTGTTATTCTAGATCGAGTAGCTGGGTCTATTCGAATCTGTTGTTAGATCTGTCTGATACTGACAACAGGTCACTCTGTCGACTTTACCATAGTTGATTAATTATGAGATACTTTGGTAGGGGTGACAAGACTTTAGGACCACCCTAGAGATAGATGTAGATTTCTCCACTACTTCCCCCCTGCACCTTTTATTTATTCTTAATATTTGCTGAAACATTTCAAGCAAAACATTTAACCGTTGGGACAGATTTGAAAATTCATCTATGTTCAAAATGAATGCAGACACTCCTTTTTAAAAGGAAATGCTCGTCTAAAATTGGTTTATGAGGAACATCATTAAGTTTTTTTAATCTTTTCAATCTGAATTAACCGTGCCAAAGTTTATTTTTTCCTTTGTCATTGTATTCATTACAAAATTAAAATTTTCAAATCTAATTTTTTTAATAGTCATCACCAGAGAAATCTGATCCTATCAAATGTTAATTTAATCATGTCATTGGGCTGGATGGCATTCTCTCTATGAGAGTCTGGAACAACTTGGAAAATTCTTGAGGATATTTTGTCTTGTGTCGTTCATAGTTTTTAATAACAAACACAATAGGTTCTTGTTTTTCAGAGCTCATATTTTATTTTACATCCAAGTAGAAATGCCTTGGAGAACAAACACTCCTCATGCGTCGTTCTCTCCAACCCAGCCCAGACTGAAAACTCATCACTCTCTCTTTCTTTCACTCTCTTCCTCACGTTGGGCTGACCAATCAGAAATCGACAGGTAGACCCTCACACGTCATTCCAAAAAATGATTTTCACTTTCCACTCTTATCTACAATATCTGTTGTTGTTTTTTTCATCTCATTTTGGAAAACACTTGTGTCTCTTCTTTTAATTGACTCTAGGAAACACAAAAGGGAATTACCTTCAGTGACTGCTAATATGCATTAGGTGGCGTAGTCATGTTGTATAAAAATGTACTCGACAAAGTCAATCTTTTATCCCTCTTTCTGTCCCAACACGCATACACACTTGTGTATTCGTATAACCCGCGATAACATGCTTAACATGTAAAACTTTACACTCATTCTCTACCAACTACATATGAAGAATTCCATGACAACGTAAAGACTCTCATTAACATGATTTCTTTTATACAACCCTGTATAATAATATTTTATATCTCATTATCATGTTTTGTATTCATTTTCTTTAAGTTTGCTAAGCAATAAGATTGTTACTGTTCATTAGTCGTGAATTGGTTTTGCATATATATATATATATATATATATATATATATATATATATATATGAAAATAATCATGACAAGCGAACTCGGCAAATATCCCCCCTACGTAGAAACACCCTACAGCATCTGAACGAGAGAGTTTTCAGTCTGGGCTGAGTGATTGAGAGAACAGACGCATGACGAGACAATATATATATATATATATAATCTGTGTGTGTGTGTGTGTGTGTGTGTGTGTGTGGGGGGGTTACCAGGTAATTTATATTAGGTGGATTCTAAGCTGGCTCTTTCTTCCAAATGTAAAATGTTAGAGAGTTCTGGTCCGATTTGAAAGCTCGATTTTTTTATAAACAGGGGAAAATAAGTAATAAAGAAAAAAGCTTTAAAAATCTTAAAAATCGGATATTATGCGGTTATGGTACCATTTCCATTCCATGAGTTTCATCAGATAGCTATCTTTATTGAAAATGGTACCATTTTCAATAAAGATAGCGGTCTGATGAAGCTCATATGTATATTCAGAAAACTGTGAGTGGAAATGGTACCATATCCGAATAAAATAATAAT
>CM042144.1:77179225-77181725 GCA_023376005.1 Doryteuthis pealeii
AATGAAACGTTATAACGTCGAACATACCATCAAGAATAAAACGCATCTTTTGAAATAACTTGTTTTTCTATTTTACACACACACACACACACACACACACACACACATATATATATATATATATATATATATATATATAGATGGTTGGATTATTTTATAGTGATATAAGAAGCATTAGAAAAATAAAAACGATCAAAATTCAAACTACTTATTACTCTGTTATAACTTTTAATTTCAATATTTTGAACAGATCTCTGGATAATATAATAGGAGAGAAAAATATTTTTTGTTTAAATGATGATTGGTGTTTATCAACGACTAGAGTAGGTAATGTTTATTTCTCGGTGGGTCATTTAATACCGACAAATTTTGAAATAAATTCATTCCAACCACTCCGGGTCAGAATGGACTAGGAAGCAATGGTGATGAAGGGGTGCTCCACATTGCCCAGACCTCCAGAACTGGAATATCACCATCAGATAGAGTTTAACGTTATTACCATGACATGAAGACCCTCAGCAACCGATTTCTAGCTCATATATGACACAAAGGGTCGGGGCTTGCCATAAGGGCAATAGGGTTGCGGCAAGCATACTTAGGCTAGACGGGCGGTCGGAGAGGCCCCATCCGATCAATCGGTTGGTCACATCATCCACAAGCACCTATGGGTCTGAACTGCTCATCCACTAGGATTCCGTACATAAGCATCACGGGATGTCAACCACGGCCAACAGGTCGTCCCATTGGGGGAGGGATTTTACCCGCCCCTCCCTGCAGAGGTGCAGTCGATGTATTCTAAAGCCTCAGCCGACAGGGCTAAACGGTTATGAGCCTTTTTTTCTATATTCAAAATTTCTCTTTTTCTTTCCTATTCCTGAGAGAGTTTTAACATAAACCGTTTGAAACACTTTGTTTTTTTCTAATTTCGATAATTACCGTCTTCTAAAGCCGACCGACGGAGCTATGCATTTTTCTGGACGGCAGTTTTAGACAATTGGATATGATATCAAATCTGAGGTGTCTCTCATTGGATTTTTTCTACATTCGAAATATATTGGACTCACTGATATTCATCGAGATTTGCTGAACTTTAGAAAAAAAAATACCAAACAGTGTATGGTTGTGAGTTTAATGTCTGGAAAAAAATAGCGGCAACGATTTGTGTGGAAAGACGCGTTCAGCATAGTTGTCAAACCACAAAAAATTCTCGCCCCGATCACCTCATCCGCACGATCGGACCGATAAATAATTGGGCGGTGTCGACAACATTTTATTGACAGCGACGCTTTTTTGAAAATGTGGGTCGCATCTACTGGCAAGAATGATTAAGAGCGCGGCGGCATACAGGCTCTTCATCATCGCTGCCAAAAAACGAATAGCGAATGATGGTGGTGACTGTGTGGATGGAAACTGTCTTTCTTGTCTGCATATTCTCAACTGGGTTATTGTCCTGCGTATATATCTGTTGTCGCTTCTATGGTAATAAATAGGATGAATTCATTTTGAAGCGTCCTTTGTTGGTATTTATTCCCTACACCGCTGGCCTAGTAAATAACTACCAAGCTGGAGAGAGTGTAGTTTCATAATTTTTCCAAGGGCATTAGCACTATTTGAAATGCTAACAGCCTCGTACCGGATTTTATTTTGAGCAAGAAAAGATTAAATTGGCCTCCGTTCTAATCTTTTTTCAAAAGTTAAAGGTTCAAAAAAGTGACATATGATCACAATTCTATGCTGAATTAAAAATACCATTCTTTTTGTTTAGTCAGGTCTGGTTTTTAAAATGTGCTTAAATACTTCACAACATAATAACACTTATTCAAAAGACTGTAGACTGTATTTGTTACAGTTTTAATACTGTTCTATACATTTCAATTAAGATCTTGTATCTGAAAAATTTGATCCGATTAGAAAAAAATGATATTTAGATTCAGCGTACAAAAGCTGCCTTAAAATCAGTTATTATATATTTGACCTTGAAAACATCGCAGTCCAGTGTTATCAATGCCAGGTATATATATATATCTATCAACCCCTCCGCGCCAACAAGATGTGAAACAAGGACACTTTCTTAAGCAGAATTTAATAGGTTTGAATATAGAGTTTTCCTTCTCTTATACCTAGGTTAAAGAGTCAAGTCTGTCCTACTATTTACCCATTGATGGAGGATAATACTTTGGTTCATTGGGTATTGTTATTTTTTTTATATTTACGGCATATCAACCCCCTTCGAGTCATTTAATGCCAAATCAAGTCATTTTGATATCAGGTTGCTTACAGTACGAACTGTTGCTTAAATAGTCATCTATATATAAGATTTTTGGATGTTTGTTTTTATAGAAGCAATGTTGAATAAATTATTATTTATATTTTTGCTTGAAGGCAATTATAAATGCATGTATCGCATAAAATTCGATAATTATAGAAAATAATCTTGACAAGTAAATCCCGCAAAGGATGGCTCGCTATGCAGAACACCGTACAGACTGTTTCGACTTTA
>CM042144.1:77191725-77239225 GCA_023376005.1 Doryteuthis pealeii
ATTAAAACTTGTTTTAAAAAACAATGAGGACTGTCTAATGTTGCATGTTCAAATTTTGTGTGTATTTATTCTGTTATGACGATTTTTAGGTAATGTGACGGTTTTAGGTAATGTGACGTAAGCATTGGCGTAGTTTTTGTTACAGACAAAAACTGGAAGCTAATTTTCATTATTAATAGATATGATCAGTGTAACGATTCTACAATTGTATCTATATCTGTGTCATCGGACTTAGGTGACATCGGGCTTCAGTGAACTAAGTGTGAACCCCAGGATCACCCTTTGGATCTGACAGCCATGTCAAATTATTTAATGTTAACACTGCAACCTTTCCTCTATGCATTAACAATACGCAAAACCAAAAATGTACTTAATATTTTTGATTTTTGCATTTTACACCTAAACAAACCCAACGACACTAACACAAAAAAAAGTATTCTACACTTTTCTTTTTCGTTAAAAATTAGTTGACGCAACAAAAGAACGCATCGTGTTACACATACACAGAAGAGAGAGAGAGAAGAGAGAGAGAGAGAGAGAGAGAGAGAGAGAGAGAGGAGGGCGGGAGAAGATAAATTTGCTTCTTACTTGTACTTGTACCTGACATCTTCTCTGCGCTGTTTTCTCGGGCTGATTCTATTTCTATTTCTATGGGTTGTTTTATTTTATCTGCATTCTTGTTACGTAATTAATAACACAGATTGGTTGTTTTGCTACATAGCTTTATTTAAACAACCCCAGCGACACCTCGAAAAAAAACTTCTCCTTTCAATTGTCACACGCCTCTAATCGCCCATTTCTGGAAGGGTCCAAGTCGAGGTCATTACCGAGGTCGACAGTAATTTCCCACCTAATTCCCTCCGATTTTGAATTTTTTAACGAACCCTGATTCAAAAATATCTAGCTACAGTACTTACATAATTCATAGGCTACCTATAATTATGTAAAACACTTCTATTTATATTAAATGACTAGATAATTTACCGACACACTTTTTGTATAAAGGACAGTATGTAGGCGCGTGGTGTACCAGATATAGTCATAGGAAATTGGTGTTTGGTTGGTTGGTTGGTTGATGTGGGCATGTCAACCTTTGATTTATTTTAGGCCGAAGACGCTTTGTTCTATTCATGCTAGCCCAGGCACCTATAGGATTGTCCCAAAAATGACTGCCCTTATGGCAATCCCAACCCTTTTAATCATATATGTGCTAAAAGGCAGTGGCTGAGCGTCATACTGTCTGGATGTGATGTTAAACTACAACTAGCAACGAAGTCCCAATTCTGGAATTCTTGGGAATGTTTATTATCCCTTTAAATCCAGTACTCCCATTTCCACCCTGAGTCGCAGTGATAGTAACTGTTAGGGTCCCATCTATGTATTAATAGTATTAGAAACATGTTAGAAACAAAGTAGTTTGAAAAAAATGAATACCCAACAAAAATGAATAAAACAAAACGTCTTTGGTATAAAATAATCCAACAAGGGTCGACATGCCGTAAAATCCATCAAACCAACCAGCCAAGCAAAAAGATTGACTTAATCTGAGGAAAAAAAACCGAAACCATATCGACGATCTAACTAATATGAATATTATACAAGGTGTGACAAAAAAGTATCGAGATTCTTTGTACTTTTTGAAACACCTTGTTTTCATAAAAAAAATAACGTTGCATTCATTTTTCATTTCTATCTTTGTAAATACAGCTTTAAACGTGGTACTTTTTTGACACACCTTGTATTCTGAAAAAAATAATGAATAGAACGTTTATTTATTTTTTTTTTTTTTCAGAATACAAGGTGTCGCAAAGTACAAAAAACCTCGGTACTTTTTTACACACCTTATAGATTACTAAGCGAAATGCAGGAGGAACGAAGAGAAGATAAATTCTTTTAGTTAATCTTCTGTAGAAACCACCAGATAAGAAATGTGTGAAAACAGGATAATTACTGAATCCTTCCTCCTCCTCCTTCTTCTCCCTCCTCCTCCTCCTACTACTACTACTTCTACGATGAAGGCGACGTATTTCCTATCTTCAAGATAGTTAATTGTATTTTGTATAGATAGAAAGCGCGCGTATTTAAAAATCCTTCCCACTAACCTGTTAGTGAGTTAGGTTACCCTGACATCTTCTGGAAAAGAAGTTGGTAGCTTTTTTTTTTTTGTTTTGATTACGAAGAAGGGAAAATAAATCTTTGATATGAATCAACCGCTATCAACCAATGCCAAATGTTTCAGATAATTATGTCAGCACAGGTGAGCTACAAAGGAATCCTCATTATCAGACTTGGAAATCACGGAACGAACTGTTTGATACACCCGAGTTGTTGTCTTTGCAACTGAATCGTTTTGTTTATTCACGTCACGTTTTTTATTTATTTATTTATTTATTTTGTTTTGTTTTGTTTTATTTCACGATGCTAATTTACTTGGATCCTATTCACAAAATACCCAGTTCACATAGTATAAACGTTTTCTGCCACCAACAAATATGCCTCTGTGTTATACCTGAATAAATATAACTGTTTTATATTTAAACATTTAAGTGAGTAAAACGAGGAAATTAAGCAATCAGTTTGTGCAGAAATGTGGACAAACTCGGGGTGGTAAAAATGATTGATGTTTATTCTTGGTGATAATATCGGCGCTATAACGTTTCAATCTTTATGACCCTCTTCAGGACGGGATATGAGTTCTTGTGTTGGATAGATCAATTCTCTTTCTGTCAATGATGAGTATCATTAGTCGTGAGTAGGAGAAGTAAGTAGTCATCGTTGTCCAGTATTAAGAGGCATTAGGTTTTTAGGGGGCTCTTTGGGGGCGCCCAACCAGGACCTACATTGGCCAGTTATGTGAAGATGCTGGCTGCTCCGCAGAGGAGCTTCCAGATGTAATGAATGATAGGGAAGGTTGGCGAAAGATCGTCATGGATACCCGTGCTGCATGCGCGACATGATGATGATGATGATTCTCCCAGTGTTAGGCAATTATTCGGACGAAAGCAGACAAACAACACAATGGAAATTAAACACATATATTGACAAAGGGTACAAAAAATATTGTTGCAAATTTTGTTGGTATTTGCTACAGGACTTATCTGAGAGGTGAAATTACAGTTCGTAGGTAAAGTGGGACTAGAAAGGGGATTCTGTCGCTGTGGTTGTAGAGTGCTGTTGGACCTCTCTCTTAGAAGTTCTTAGGAAGTCAAGTGTTGGGAATTGCGTTGCGACGAGTCCGTGCAGTTCGGTTCTCGTGCGACAAGTAAAAGTGTAGGGAATGCTTTTTAGAAGCTACTCGCCTGGGTAACTGTCCTTTTTATGGGCAAGGTGTGGGAGACCCTGTTAAGGTGACTTCTCCGGTCGAGTGTCTTCAGATAAGAGCCGGGGCTTGATTCTCCTAACAACCTCATGTTGGCGATTCGCCCCCTAGCGACAGAGGAAGGTAATTTAACTATCGGATTTCCAACAGTATAGCTGCTGCTGCTAATATGGGGTAGATGTACGATAAGAGGTAGGGGTTGGTTAAGGGATCATAAACATGTATATAAACTCTTGTTGGGTTGTTTGATACTGAACTCAGTCTCTGTTAAGCAGTTATATAGCTTCAAGTAACTAATGATATTTTTTATTTGTTTCGTTTTATTTCTCGAAAATAATTTACTAGGATCCTATTCACAAAATACCTAGTTTAAATAGAATAAATCTGTTCTGGCGCCAACAAATATGCCTCAGTGTAAGGCCTGAACGTATAACTCTTTTATATTTAAATATCTAGATTCTTTACCTAGCCAAGGTTAAAGAGCCCAGTCTGCCCTACTATTTACCTATAGCTGGAGGGAGAGTAGTTTGATGCATACCTTCTCCAAGTTTATTAGCGCAATGTGATATGCAAACAGCTTTATTCAGGATTTGAACTCGTATTGACGAGTTCATTTTCCACGTCTCCAAACATTATAACCCCAGTTCACATAAAATAAATGTTTACTGACACCAGCAAATATACCTCTGTTGTTTGACTTGAAGACAATAAAACTGTTTTATATTTAAACATTTATTTCATCAGCTCGCACAGTTGACAACCAGTTGAAAGTATTTCGCTTACGATAGAGACTCTATTTAATTTGATATTGACATTGATAGTAATTTGGTCCAACACTTACATACAACACAGGTGAGCAGTGAAACCGTGCTGATAGATAGCAGAAAAAGAAACAGCTATCTATCTATCAATCTATCTATCTATCAAGAGTCACTTTTCGTCGTATCACAACGTAATGTTCAAGCGTGGGTTTTTTTTTTGGGGGGGAAGGGGCGAATATTCATTTCCAAAAAACAATCCACGCTTGAAAATTACGGTGTGATGCTATGAAAATCATAGAAAGTTAGATAGATAGATAGAGAAAGGGTGTGGAGAGAGATAGGAAGATATTAAGAGAGAGAGAAGAGAGAGAGAGAGAGAGAGAGAAGAGAAGAAAGAGAAAGAAAGAAAGAGAGAGAGGGGAGAGAGAGAGATTAAGATAGATAGATAGATCTGAACAGATTAGAAAATATAGGTAGACAGACAGAGAGGCAGATAGATATATATGAACAGATTATGATAGATAGATAGATAGATTGATAGATAGACTGACAGACAGACACATAGGTAGATACATAGATAGATATAAACACATTACGATAGATAGATATGAACATATTAAGATACATACATTGACAGACAGACATATATATATATATATATATATATATATATATATATATATATAGATAGATAGATAGATAGATAGATAGGCATATAGATGGGTAGAGTGATAGATATGAACATATTAAGATACATAAACAGACAGACAGACACAGATAGATAGATAGATAGATAGATAGATAGATAGATAGATGAACAGACAGGTACATAAATAGGTAGATTGATAGATATGAACATATTAGATAGATAGATAGATAGATAGATAGATAGATATAACGCCAGCTTTAATAAAATGAAAATACGACTATTTCATTTTTCCCTCAGAATTTCATACGTATCATTGAAAATGTGAATAATGATTATTGTATTTTATTTGTGTATATTTCTGTACAGTATTGTATTTGGGGCTTTATACAATTTCTGACATTTCACATTTGCGTATTAATGAAAATCTCAATTGACATTTTTGCTCGAATGTGAAAATAAACAATATAAACAATTGTGCAAATTCGTAAACTGTTGATATTAGTGCAAATATTTCAATAGATTAATGTTTATATATATATATATATATATATATATATATATGTGTGTGTGTGTGTGTGTGTGTGTGTGTGTATATACAGCAGTATTGGGTACGTAGGGATATTCCTTCCTCTTTGGCATTATCAGTGAAAAGCATGAAAACAAAATATTATATTGTGAATCTGAATAGGATCACCAATTGACAGGTTGAAGAAACTAAAAATTCTGTGTTGAAGAATCGAATGCATTTATTATCATATTTTAAATATGGTTTTCTCAAGACGTGAAGTTTTGAAAAAAAAAAAAAGTCTCCTGTAGACATTCAAAACAGTGACAATGTTTAAAAAGAAATTAGTAAAAACCCTTGAAAAAATTACTAAAAACATTCTTACGACTCAACGTGTCAAAGGTTTGAATGATTATATGACATATATGAATAATCACCAATGAAATATTCGCGATAAAAGAAAAAAAAAACGTTTTTGTATATTGAATTACTTCAGCCAAGAAACCCTATTCATTCGTGCGGTAGTGATCTTACGTTTTCAAAAAATGATAACAATATGATTGCTATTCTATTGTAATGGAAATATAGTCCGTTTGTTTTAATTCATAAAATAAAAGATATCTATTCAATATTTTTTTTACATTTTGACATTAGCTTTATTGTGTAACATTTTCCCACGTTATCTTTCGTTAGATTTCAAGGATATTAATAATTCCACCCTCGCATAAATTGTTTTCTTTTTACTAAAATACGGTATTTTATTATTTTATTATTTTAGAGTCGACAACGAAATTTATATTATAAATAATAAATGGGCAACGATTCAGGAAATAATTCATAATTCAAATATGCATTACGTAATGTAAATTCTAGAGGAGAGAGTTATGTATCGCATGTACTATTTGAAGGCATTGTGCAACGTATATAGCGTAATAGTGGAAGCGTGTGGTGTAATGGTTAAAGTCATGGGAAATGGACTCGTCGCCCCAAGTTCAAATCCTGGATGTGATAATTGCATTTCACTTAGCGCTAATACCCTTGAGAAAGGTATGAATCCTACTCTCCCTCCAGCTATGGGTAAATAGTAGGGCAACTGGGCTCTTTAACCTTGGTTAGGCAACCGGTCTAGGAGAAGGAAAACTCTGAATTCAAACCTGTTAAACTCCGCTTAAGAAATTGACCTTGTGTCACATCCTGCTCATGTGGAGGGGTTGGTAAATATATATATAGCGTAAGAGTGCTTGATGCATATGCCAGTTGAGTTTTGTTTAGCACAGGTATAATTACCAACACAGGAACATGTATCATACATCAAAATGAAACTGGTCCTCTGTGGATCAAATCCCTACTTTTACACATAGACACCGTTTCTCTCAATAGCAATGCCCCACCTTCGAATGAGAGCATGTATCTTTGCCCTGTAAAATTCTCTTGACTGTTCCTTGAGCCTCTTCCTCACTACAGATTCCACTTCCTCGTCACTGAAATAATCTTTGTCTCTCAAACCCTCTTTCATGTGGTTGAAGAGCTGATAACCTGAAGGTGCTAAATCTGGTGAATATGAGGGAAGCCGTAAAGTTGTCCACCCGAATTAGGCGATTTTCTCCCTTGTCCTCAGGCTTGTATGTGGTCGAGCATTTTCATGCAAAATAAGGACATTGTCGATTGGCAAGTTGGGTCTTGTCGCAATCTTGCTCTGAGCCACATTAGGGTCTCAATGTAGGCATTAGTTTTATATTAAAAAAATTCACATAAAATAATGAAAACGGCATTACTTTTTGATTTACCCTCGTGGTAATGCCCCATCCACAGAAAGCGTTGTAAATGCACGCATTCGGAAGGCGTGGACTACTATAGACACATAATCAGTTATATGGAAATCCGATCTCATAACAAATTAAAGCGACAATTATATTAGGTCGTGGATGTATCAGTGTTACTGTATGGCTGCACCTCGTGGACCCCAAGGAAACGCCTAGAATATAAGCTGGATGGAAGCTGCACAAGAATTCCGCGTGCAATCTTAAACAAACCGTGGAAACAACACTAGAAACCACTGTAAGACCACTTGCCACCTATCACTTAAACCATCCGAATGAGACGAAAAATACATGCTGGACACTGCTGGAGAAGCAAGGACGAACCCATAAGTGACGTCCCCTGTAAAAGCCAGCACATGGGTATGCCAGTGTGGGCCGTACGGCAACGACGCACATTAACCAGCTCTGCGTGGATACTGAATGCTATGCAGGGTCAATGAATGATAAGGAGGGTTGGTGAGAGACTTTTTATGGATATCCGTGCTGCTAGCACAACATGATGAAGATAACATGCCAGATGAGCGCATTATGTAGTGCATATGCCAGAAAAGTGTATTATGTTACGCACGAAGCGTGTACGTGATTAACTAAACTCTAGTCATAAAATAACCCCAAACCTGTTGATATGCCGTTACAATAAATAAACAAATACAAGGCTTTAGAAAAGCCATGGAGAAACTGTAGCCGAAAATTGTTGCGTAGTGATTCAGTTATACATTTTCTTTTTACCTCAGCGTTGTTATTTTAATGGGATGGAGATTATAAACTTATTAAGTCTGATACTGAAATAAACTGAACATTACTATTCGCTAATAATTTTGCAAAGTATTTAACGATATTTTATTTCAGAGTAAGAACGGAATAAAAATGAATTAAAACAGGCCTTTTGCAGATCTGAGGTAAAAAAAGTGTATAACTGAAACACTACGCAGCAATTTTAAATTTATTAAAAGTACTAATCCCTGTTCAGAAATTAAAAATATATACATTATACTTCATTTCATATTTCACTAACATCTGTCCAGTAGACTATGGTAGAATTTTACGACTCCGAATTCACAGTGTACTAGCACTTTTTATCTGGTATCTATTGACCCCACCCCCGTTCACTGTTGTTTTGTGGTGGGAGTGGAGATAAGCATACAGATTAAAACACAATGAGAAGATACTTAATACAAAAAACAAAAAAATGTATTTTTCATAGACTATTTGTTTTTTAATTTCATTTTCTTGGTATTTCTTGTTAATCTCAAGAGTATTGATAAAATTTGTTGTTTGACTTCGGGGGAAAGAAAAAAAATTAACGAATAATAAATTATTTGGTGAAAATGTGTGGAACGTAAGCTAGTCACGATTTCTTCACTTTCACTCTGTTATCGAAACTGAAGGAAATCTGCACCTAATTTTACACTTCAAATTTCTGCAAGCCACAAACCACAATTATCAAAAACGACGACTACTACTAAGAACAAATAATTATAACCAAGATAATGTTAAAAATGGTTTTAATATAGCGTCGTGTACAATCTAACAATAACACTATTTCAGACAGCATTAGTGACGTGTGTATTGTAAGTTTTGGTCGCGGGATTTTACGGTATGTCAACCCCTGTTGGGTTATTTGGACCATATGATCTTAAGGCATCCATTTTGCGATCTCGATCCGTGGGGATATGTTTTCCATTTACACCGTCAAAATCCGGTTAATTGTTAACAGACGATTTTTAGAGTTTTTTTTATTATAAAACTAACCTCAAACCTCAACGCCTAACCCTAACCCCTAACCCTAACAAAACTGATTTTGATGGTGTAAATGAAAAAAGTGTCCCCACGAGTCGATGTCATGGAAGGGGTGCCTAAAGGTCATATAGTCCGGTTATTTTATCCCGAAGACCTTTTGTTTTACAAATTCTTGATGGGTTCTTAACTCAATTTTTAAAACACATTTTTAAACTTGTTACATAATCTATGCATAGATTATTGTCAACCCCCTGTATTTCTGATGGGATGTCCCCTTTTCATATCACAGGTGAGACTTTCCATGGAATATTACAGAAAGCCCGCGAAATACGTGAAGTCACGTGGGACCTTGTTGGCTCTCAGTTTCAGATTGGACGTCAGGCAGAGAAGACGTACTGGAGGTCACTGCACACGCGCGCTATGTTAGTTAGAAAAATATGTTTAGTTCAGTAAATAAAGGTTTAAATGAATAATATGGTTTTGTGGTTGATGAATGTCTTGGCAACAAGACTGACCTAGAAGAAGAAATGAATCAGGCACGACCAACCAGCAAGAACATAGACGTTAGAAGAGACGATAGAAGAAGAACGTAAGATATCAAAGATGAGCAGAAGAATAATAGAAGTAAAGAAATGGTATACAACAAACTCACGCTTTTCTATTTAGACCATAGATAGAACATTAACAGGTAACACTAACACTCTGGGTCATAGTGGTATATGTAAGTAACGGTTATCTAAGAGGACTCCAAATTCCGCAGAGTTCCAAAATTGGAATTTCACCATCGGTTTAACATCATACCCAGGACACTAAGACCTAAGCCACAACCTTCTAGCACATATATGTTAAAAACTGTTGGCGGATTACAATAAGGGCAATAAGGTTGGGACAATCATATAGGTCCTAGGGCTAGGGCAGCTCATGTGGTGTAATGGTTAGCAAACTAGATTAGCAGACCATTATCAGTGTGTTCGATTCCCACTGGGTACCGCATCTAATCTACGTTTAGTAAATACCTACAGGTACTAGGGCTTGACGTGACCAACCGATTGATCAGAAGGGCACTCTCCGACCGGTTGTCTAGCCTAAGTAAGGGCCCAAGTGTAGCGCTGCATGTCATGGACTACTCAGTCACCAGGTTTTCATCCTTAAACATCACGGTTCACCACCCATGGCCAACCGGTAGCTCCATTGGGGGAATCTTACTTGTCTGCAGAGAAGCAATCGGTGTATTCTAAACAGTAACAGCCAACCCGGTTACTTCTACCAAAAACAAATAATCATAGCCAAGATAAAGATAATATTAAAAATGGTTCTAATAAAAGAGAGAAAATCTTGACTCGTCGTGTCCAATCGAACAATAACAATACTTCAGACAATATTACTGACGTGTGTATTATAACCAAACAACATATAGATCATGAAATGAGAAATACGATATTTATTTTACACGCGTCCTTGTTGAATCTCGATATTAGTGAACATTATTAAAAAACAATATATAGATATAAGAAAAAAAGCAAAGACGTCAAGAAGGCCTAAAGTCGATATCAGCCAGACAGCGAGTGAGTCTATCTCCTTTTGACTAGCGCTAGTCAAAGCATATTGTTATGGCGTCTCGGGTGAAGCACCATATCTACCATCAGCTCCTCACTTTACAGCACAGATCCCAGTGCTACTCAATGGCGATGGCCGGTATCGAAACTGGCACCTTGTGATTCCTAGTCGGACGCTCTAGCGACTGAGCTAAACCGGCCATAAGTAATAAAAAATTTAGGTATGCTAAAAATTGTATGAAAATAAGAATGATTGACGGCATTTAAATTCATTCTTGCTCTGTTTATTTTTTTGTCTTTTTTGTTTTCTTATCTTTTTTGATGAGTTTTAATAATTTGTATCATTTGGATTTTTTGGACTGTTGTTATCATCTTTATTGTTATATACATAACGTTTTGGTCGATGAGATCTTCGGCTTTCTTCGGGTGTTTCTTGTTATTTTTGAGCTCTTGCTTATTGATATTTATTATTCAAGTTTTTATCTGATTGTAGTCCTCATTTTTATTGTTACTGTTCTAAGTGACAGTGTTCAGGAGGCTGCAGGTTCAATCCTGATCACAGACAAAAATTACACAGAATACTTAATATAATTTAACACTTGTACCCGGTCAGGGTTAATGGAATGAGTAACAATTTATTCCAATGGATTAAATAAAGGGTTCGGTCCGAGGATCAGTGAAGGCTGCAAATTACGATATGAAGGTTCCGATTATGGCATGAAGGCTCCCAATTATGATAAGTTTGACAAGAATCACCTGAAGATTGCCAGAGCACACATCAGCCGAACTTTGTCTATATAACAATAAAGATGAGGACAACAGTCCGAAAAAATCTACATAATACAAATTATCATACCTCATCTCAACGATTAAGACAAATAAAAACAGAGATGACGTTAATTATAATAATGTTTACAGTCAGGACCTGTGGATATACCACGGTAGGATGATTTAATAACGTTTGATATGTTTACGCGTCAAAGTGGGACAGCCATACAGTAATACTGATACAACTACGACTTGAAGGAATTGTCACTTTAACTTGTCAGTGAGACCGGATTTCCATATGATTGATAATCTTTCCATGGCAGATCAACACCAATCAAATAGCTCGTAAGGGTGGCCTTGTACTACATGTAAACCAATAGCAATAAACTGTAACCCGAATTTAATAGTTCAACATGTAACCATTTTACACCTGCACTGTGGGTTGGGGCTAGAAACTGCACTTCAGCAGTAGGAGAAGATCCACCAACACAAATGGGGCCCCCTTGTAGTCGTGGATAGCGACCTGTAATGCATGAGCAACAGGATTGCGGTGACTGAGCAGTCTATGAACCGGGTACTAAGTGGTACCGTGATGCGCAACACTCCATTTTGGCAGAAAAAGGAAAGGCTCAGTCCGATCAAGCGGCAGGTCAATGAATGGTACGGACGGTCAAGGAGAGGTTGCCATGGATATCCTTGCTTCCCCCCGGTCCCTATCGGCCATCGCTCTTGGAAGGTCCTCCCTGCAACATTCAGTATCCGAACATAGCTGATCGATTTAACTCTTTTGCTGATCGACCAACATTGGTGTGTTGATTTTAAGAAAGATTATACTAAATTTGCATTAAAACATAATTCCATAACTAAACGCTAGAGCTGAAGTTCCATTATGGGGATGATGATGATGAAAGGGCAACGTATTTTAAACAAAAAAAAAACTTTAATTGATTCCATAACTTTCTCATTTGAAGTATGCATATGAGGACGCAAGTGTCGTGTCTTTTTACAAGATGACATTCTATTCTAACTATTCGCAAACAAAGAGGACATTTTGGCGAGATAACAAAAAAAAAAATACTCCATCTTTTCAAATAACCCAAAAAATGGAAATATTATTTCTGCAGAAAGAAACAGAAATACAAAATTTCTAATTGAAGTAAAAAAAGGTGTTTTTTTTTCCTTTAAATTAGTCCTCGACATTAAAAGACAGATTTAACAAAAGAAAGTTAGAATAAATAGAATTTCACTATCAATAAAACTAAACGTGAGGGGTATTATTCATAGGATACGAGTTTTTTGTAATGTCTGTCACGAAACACCTGCAGTTACTGTTTCAAAGAGCAACACTTTTTTTTTCAAATAATTTGGGAGATGTCTGTAGTTAAGTTAGTCGATCCCAGTGTATAATCTATCTAGTTTCAATAGCCATCACTCGAAAAGGATTTTTCAGAGTCTAGTAATTATTAAAAATGCAGTACTTTAAGATAATGGCTGCTGCTAATGAGAAAACACTGTTAAAGGAATGACATTTTATAAATGAAAAGACATTGAACAGAAAATGTATACCCTGAGGTAATAGAACCCATTGAAAATCATTCAACACATTAGCTGTAATGATATTTGGATTAGTGTATTCTTTTTATTTTATTTTTATAGATTAGTTATGCCTGGGAAGAACGTGTCAGTTTCTGATTGATCAATCATAATCCAAGACAATTTTCGGTAATAATATGGAATAAAACGCTATGGACTATTACACATGGACACATCATTGACCAGAAAATCTTTACATCTATCAGCTCTGTGCGGAAGCGATAACGCTAATCTGTTTCTAATCTGTTTCAATCAAACATAATGAAAAGATTAAAGGAAGGAAAGAAAGAAAACAGAGAGTAAAAGAGTTAAGTCAAGATTATTGCATTTTTTATTACATATTGAGCTATTTAGCAATAGCTCTTAAATAAACATATCAAACGTTGTAATAATCCTATTATCTTACTATGGAATATCCACAGGTCCTGATAATGTATAAATTATTTATTTTATTTATGTATGATCAAATTACATCACAAAATAAGATAATAGTGTATAATTTATCATTGATTCACTGTCCATTTACTCAGATATCTTACAAAAGTGGCGTTTTAAAGAGTTATTGCTGTGAGCTGCCCGGGGACAATCACGTTCAATAGACAACCAGTAATCCACCATCACGTGGGTATCCCAGTGTCGCCCGTATCTTTCTTCCATACTTCACCAATCTTGATTTTCTGGGAAGCGATCCAAGTGCCCGTGGAGCTTATGTACTTTGATGCTCACTTGACAGATATGTTGACGGAAAGAAGATTGCATGCTCTCCTCTAGTTCAGAATAAGTAAGTATTTTCCGGAATTTTTTATATGATGCTTGATAATTTGTGTTATTTGGATTATTCGGACTATTGTTCCCGTGTCCGAGAATGTTCCCAAGTCCAACCAAAAATACCTAAAGAAGGCTGGATGGCACATCGATCGAAACGTTGTACCGATAACAATGAAGATGGGGACAATAGTCCGAATAATCCAAATAATACCAAGTAAGTATTTTCCTGACCTCTCACCAGATTGACACAAGGAATCTTTAACGTGAGGCGCCACGCACAAACCGAAGGCCATGCAATGGCCAGAGCAAAAAAGTACGAGATCATTCGGCATTCCCTTTTTGAGGCGCCTCAGGCAACTTTACACATTACATGACGCGTCTCTATATCTTGATATACCAGTATTAATCAGCAAGCATAAAAGATCCTTTCCCTGATAAGTAGGGCAGTGAATATATAAACGCTTTCCTATAAAATGATGGAGCACTCTCTGGCGGCCTCTTCATAAATACGCATGTTTGTATTCATCAGTTAGAATCCTCGCCCCAAACTGTAGGTGCTGATGATCGCCTAGTGGTTAGGAAGCCTAACCGATGATAAGTCCATAGGGTTTCCATCCCGGCTGGGGGTAGCTGCTAATATTTAGCCACACTGATACGTTGAAACACGGTGAATGTCCATTTCATTATTAACTGTATCGTGTACGCCCACCCGCTAAGGATACCAAACATAATCTTGAGGATTCAAATACTTTCTTCGCGCGGTATCCATGTTAAAACCTGAAAATTAGAAATACAGCGTTTAGTGAAATTTTATTGGTAAACCTAGAACAGCATTTATATGCATTACACCATGTCCTGATTACGATATAAATAGTGATTTTAAAATTCTATCAGAACAAATATATATATATATATATATATATATATATATATATATATATATATATATATATATGTGTGTGTGTGTGTGTGTGTGTGTGTGTGTGTGTGTGTGTGTGTGCAAGGAAACAATGAATTGAAATATACAAGTAGTTAGCGTATAATAGTAAACTTAAAACTAACATTTGACTAATGTATTAAAGAAGTCGATAAAGCAAATTTTATAATAGGAACTATAAAAAGAACCTTTAAAGATATTGTTAGTGAAACATTCAAAGTACTTTAGTTGGATCATGTCAGATTCCAATTAGTATATGATAATCAGTTCTAGCGCCCCTATCTAAAAACATGACATTAAACTTATAGAATCAGAATAGCATCTTATAATAAGAAACATCTGAAGAAAACCGGGGGCATATCAGCTGAAACGTTGTGTATATAACCATAAAGGTGAGGACAACAGTCCGAAAAATCTAAATAATACAAATACTAGTTATATTCTTATTAGTGAGTTGAATATACCTCGAATCATGTCTAAAATCTGTGGTACTAACAACCTTTTTTATTTGTTCCCATTATAATCAACTATACATAGAGATTTAGCAAGACATGTGGTATTAACATTACTTATTTCTTTAGATTAGTAGACGTCATTTGATTCTGTTGATTTTAATCATTATTTCTTACTCGTTAATCTCTTAATCGCTGAACGGCCAATAACCGGTATCTACTCATATGTACTTATGCTTATCAAAACTTGCAGCAACTACGACTTGTAGATTCAATTAGGATAAATAGTAAATGCGTCGTTTGCAATAAAAGTGAGATTTGATTAATTGGTTGTTGGGTTTAATGGCATATCAACTCTTGTGGACAATTTAATTCTATATCATGGTGGAACCACCTGGTCTAATGCCATATCAATACTTGTGGTTATGTAATTCCGAATCTTGGAGGAGCCACTGGTGTAATGGTATATCAACACTTATGGGTTATGTAATTTCAAATCTTGGTGGAGCTACCTGGTGTAATGGCATATCAACACTTGTGGGTTAAGTAATTCCAAATCCTGGTGGAGCCACCTGGTGTAATGGCATATCAACACTTGTGAGTTATGTAATTCCGAATCTTGGTGGAGCCACCTGGTGTAATGGCATATCAACACTTGTGGGTTATGTAATTCCAAATCTTGGTGGAGCCATCTGGTGTAATGGCATATCAAACTTGTGGGTTATGTAATTCCAAATCTTGGTGGAGCCATCTGGTGTAATGGCATATCCAAACGTGTGGGTTATGTAATTCCAAATCTTGGTGGAGCCACCTGGTGTAATGGCATATCAAACGTGTGGGTTATGTAATTCCAAATCTTGGTGGAGCCACCTGGTGTAATGGCATATCAAAACGTGTGGGTTATGTAATTCCAAATCTTGGTGGAGCCACCTGGTGTAATGGCATATCCAAACGTGTGGGTTATGTAATTCCAAATCTTGGTGGAGCCAACTGGTGTAATGGCATATCAACACTTGTGGGTAATCTTGGTGGAGCCACCTGGTGGTAATGACATATCAACACTTGTGGTTATGTAATTCCAAGAGTTAGGGTTGGGGTTGGGGTTAGGGTTATGGTTAAGGTTAGGGTTAAGGTTAGGGTTTGGGTCCTTTTTTTTGGGGGGGTTAACCCTGTACAGGGTGACCCAGAAAAAAACAGAACCCAAATTCTTTATTTATTTTCCCATTAAACTGACCCTAGACCCTTAACCCCAACCCTAACCCTAAACCCCAACCCTAACCCTAACCCTAAACACCCTAGTTAAAATTAACAGTTTTATTACAAAATTTGTGGGTTCTGTTTTTTCTGGGAAATCCTAATTTACTAAACAAAAGTTCATAATTACCCATTTATTCTTCCCTTATTATTTGCTCTATACTTTTTGACTTCATTTTCATTTCTTTACTTATTTATTACCGGTATTCTTCTGTTTCATTCTTGACATAATTCACTATCACTATAAATATTATATCATTATCAATTTCCTTATCATTCATGACAGTTCATTTTCTCCTCATACGGTTTTCATTTTTTATACGTTCTATTTTTTCATTCGAATTTTTTTATTCTATTAATGTTTGCTCTTTTCTACTTTATTTCTATACTCTTCTTATCCTTTCGGCAATTCTATTAATTTCTTCCCAGTTTCGTATTTCATTATCTGTTTTCTGTCCATTTTCTTTCTCTACGTTTCTTTATATTTCTAGATATGTTCCTGTCAACGAGCTTCTCTATCTGTCGGTCTCTCCCCCCACTATCTCTCTCTCTATACAGAGAGTGTCTCTGTATCTTCTTTTTCTTCTTCTTCTCCCCCCTTTCTTCTTCTTCGCCCACCTGTCTTCTTCTTCTTCTTCTTTCTTCTTCTTCTTCTTCTTCTTCTTCTTCTTTTCTTGTCTTTTATTATCATTGTCATTGTTAGTAGCGTATTCTTTTTTCTTTTAGTTAGTTTCAGTGTTTGCTTTCTGGTTGTAAACCTTAACTTTCTACTCTTTTGTCACAATTATCCCTCTCTCTCTACCTCTCCCTCTTTCTCTACCTCTCCCTCTCTCAATCTCTCTATCTTACTCTCTTGTTCTTGTTCTTGTTCTGTTCTTGTTCTTGTCTTCTTGTTCTCTTGTTCTTCTTCTTCTTCTTCTTCTTCTTCTTCTTCTTCTTTTCATATGTTTTTTTATTATCATTGCCCTTAATAATAGCCTATTCTTTTCTTCACTCTCTAGTAGGGAATTTTGCCTTCCTACTCCACTTATTGTCATAATCTTCTCACTTTCTCTATTTTTCACTCTCCCTTTTCTCTCTATCTCCCTTTCTTTTTCTTCAACGTAACTTCAATCATCATTTCTAAGTCAAGACTGAATAGACATTTTTATACTCTTATTTTTTCAGCAGTTCTATTAGTTTCTTCCCAGTTTCGTATTTCCTTGCCTGTTTTCCGTCGGTATAATCTTTTTTATATTTCTTTATTTTCCCAGATCTTTTACTGACAACGATTCTCTTCTTCTTCTTCTTCTTCTTCTTCTTCTTCTTCTTCTTAATGTTTTTATTATTATTTTTATCTTTGTTAATAGCCAATTCTTCTTCTTGAGTTATTTTCGTTGTTCACTATCTAGTTTGAAACTTTACCTTCCTGCTACAGTGATTGTCGTAATCTCCTCTTTCTTTCTCTCTCTCTCTCTCTCTCTCTCTCTCTCTCTCTCTCTCTCTCTCTCTCTCACGCACACACTCTTTCTTTTTCTTCAACGTATATTCAATCATCTCTTTAGACAAGACTAAATACACATTCTTCTCATGAATACGTCGATTAGACAAAATCTGAAAAAAATAAATAAATAAAACAAAAAAATACCAAAATAAAAAAATAGTAGAATAAAAAAAACATTAAAAAAACATAGTAAAATAAAAAAGAAAAGAAAAAATTAACTCCGCCCTCAAAGAAAAACTATCCATGAAAAAACACTTGCGTGTCGGTCACTATCAGTTACATTGAGGCACCAGACAAAAAATAAAAATAAAAATACAGATAAAACACAAGCATCAGCCAAGTCCACCTACCATGCTAAAGATGTTGATCTTCCGACAAAAGACTCCATCATCCGGAATTTTCCACACCTAAAGCAAACTCCGATCTTCTATTATCCAGGCTCTTGCCAGCGTTAATGGATCTTTAAAAGCAAAATCTCCCCATCATCCTCGGTCATTTCAGTCAGTCTGCTACAAAGCACGGGATTTCGCGAGATTTGGCTCAAATGGTCAGTCGGCGTTTTGGTGGGTGTGGCCGATTAAACACTGTGGAAACTGCGTTGATAGATAGCGTGATTAAAGAGGATAAAGAAACTGTCCGGCTGATGTACGGCCTTTTCGGCTTTTATTCGTGGTTAGATTACAGAAAGAATAAGGGAAGAAAACGAGAACAGAAAGAAAGAAAAAAAGACTGTCTAATCATTGAGGAGAAAACTGGTATAGAATCTGAACATTTAGTACCAAAGTAAGTAAATTGATAAGATAAAAGATAAAATACCGTATATATATATATATATATATATATATATATATATGTGTGTGTGTGTGTGTGTGTGTGTGTGTGTGTGTGCGTGTGTGTGTGTGTATATATATATATATATAATGATATAAAGGAAAAAGGATATATTGAACAATAGCTAATCTAAATGTAAGCTATCTACAAGTAAAGAGAAGATACTTCATGTATAGTATTGGTATATGTATATAGAGAGAGACTTGATAAGCCGAAATACATGTCTGTGGATGACCCTATATATGGTCCCCATCCCCTAGGGTTGAGCACTCGGGGGGGATCCCGCTGACAGACACCAACTCAAGCGTAATCGCAACGCTCTTCTATATAAGGAATGGAGCACACAAAGCGATATGTGTATTAAAACAGTTAAAATCCCCTTCCTATTCTGTAAGTGATGTCAGCCTAATGGTTAAAGTGCCGGTCTGACACCCAACCGATTGGATTTCATTTCTGGCTGTAGGTACCTTATATAATGTCTAGCCACACTGAAGAGACTTGATAAGTTGAAACCCGTGTTTGTGGGTGACCCTATATATATATATATATATATATATATATATATATATATATATATGTGTGTGTGTGTGTGTGTGTGTGTGTGTGTATACAGGGTGGCCTACAAAAGATTAACACACAAAGTCTTTTGACGAATAGAATATAGTCCAAGGAAATATATTTTCAGTTATTTATGACACATTGTATCTTGTTGATTGCTTCCATTTTCACAGATACAAAGTTGCACATTTATTTGAGCACTTTCTATAACTTTGCTCAAGGTTTCTGGTGTCAATCCTCTTATCCTTGCATAAATATTATTCTTGAACTGTAACAAAGTCTATTAAATAACCCCACAAAAAGAAATCAGGCAGACAAAGCAGACGAATCGGGAGGCCATTTAAATTTTGAATTTCTTGAAATTATTCATTGTTATTGTTATTAAAAACAAGGATGTTATGAATTTATTGAATGTTTCAGTATTTTGTGGGCCACCCTGTATATATATATATATATATATATATATATAGAAAAATTGAGAAAAAAACAAGTGTTCCGAAAATAGGATGTGTGTGTGTGTGTGTATATATATATATATGTATATATATTATATATATATATATATATATATATATATATATATATAGAAAAATTGAGAAAAAAACAAGTGTTCCGAAAATAGGATGAATTTATTTATCGATGTTTAAACATTTCGGTTTCTTTAAACCTTCATCAGGGTGTATCTTGGGGTGAAGAAATTGATGGATGTTTATATAGATGACAGGAGAGGAAAATCTTTCTTTTTTTTATTTGTATTGTAACTGTATTTGTTCAGCGTTAGATGAATGACACGTGACGCAACTCGAAGAAATGCATTGAACAAAAGACAAGAAAAAGTATTTATGGACTGATTTTATGAGAACAAACGGGAACAAAGTGGGAATGATAACTAAATAATTAAATGAAGCAAAAGAGAAAAAATAAAGATTTTTATCTCCTGACATCTATATAAACATCCATCAATTCCTTCACCCCAAAATACATCCTGATGAAGGTTTAAAGAAACCGAAATGTTTAAACGTCGATAAATAAATTCATCCTATTTTCGGAACACTTGTTTTTTCAAATTTTCTTAATATTGTCGGATTTATCTTCCATATTTACTCCCATATATATATATATATATATATATATATATATATATATATATATATATATATATATATATATATCCGCTCCTCTCATGCAGGATTTGACACAAGGTCAATTTCTTAAGCGGAGTTTAACAGGTTTGTTTTTAGAGTTTTCCTTCTCCAAGTCTAATTACCGTGCGAAGGTTAACATACTATTTACCCATAGCTGAAAGGAGAGTGGTTTTATGCAGACCTTTCCCAAGGGTATTAGCGCTATGGGAAATTCAAACAGCCTCGTACATTATTTAAACGTGGGTCTATTTCCTCCGATTGCAACACTACCTGCCCCCACATAGACCATATATGTAGGCGAACCTTTACACAACTGCTTTTCTCGAAAATCCTGTTTTTCCTATAAAAATATAAAGCATACGTTTCTATCATTGTACGATAGCTTAGTGACAAGAGTTTATTATGATTGTGGGGAAACTTATTTATTGAATATTATTATTGTGTTAACTTTTTTAGAATTAAATGTGAACCATCCTTTCTGTACCTTCTATCCTTTCTGTACCTTCTAAGTTTGGGCTGAGGATGAATATGAGTAACATGAGGGCTGTGTGTCTTCTTAGCTGTTTCTGATTGTCTATTTCTTAAGATTCTGGTTGAGACGTCCTGTGTTAATCGTTTGTTTTAGTAACGACACAAGACATTTCTCTGATGAATTAACATTTTTTATTAAAGTTTTATTTCTTTTTCTTAGGCCCGGACCACATAAACGCTTGTTAGAATCTAGCTATGAACGAGAGACGATATTGCGGCCTCATTCTTCGCCGGTTAACTAGAAAGTGATAATCTACTACTAAACTCAGTCCCGTGTTTGCCTGGCAAACAGGAAGAGAGGTCACAAGGTTGTTAAGGGCCGTCACTCAAAAATGTTAACGGTTATCCTGAATTCAGATACATTATACTAACTGTGCACAATTGATAGGATACTCATCAACTATGCAACATTTCGACCAATGCAGGTATGATTGGGGAACGAGAAATACTTTGGTAATCAGCCAGAATTTCAATCATCATCATAAAATTGCACTGACAGCACTGACCCCCTGGATTGTTCCTCACCTCCTTTCCCTATCTACCCTAACTCAAGGAAGGTCCTCTGCGCAGCATACAGTATACACCCAGTGCTGATCGATGTAGGCTTTTCCTTGATAACCCACACTGGTTGATTCATGTGCAGATGTCCGAAAAAAATGTCACTTATGATCTCTTCCTTAGTTCTTTAGCAGTATACAATATGCCTTCGACTTACACTGATGGTTTGTGTGATAGGAACGACGTGACAGCAGAGGTGTTCTTTTGTAGGATGCTGCTTCCAGGATTTTTCAAGAGAGTAGGCAGCATTCTAGTACATTTGCCATTTAGCTTTTTTATAAGCGTTTCGTTAAAGTCCATGTGGTGCAGTCATTCAGTATTACTGACTTGGCTATGTTCTGGAAGAATTCTCGCTTTATCTTAGGAACATCAGATTTCCATCTGTGGATGTAAATCATAGATATTTTGTGAAAAGTCTTCGCCAGGAAACCCCGCATAGAGAAAAGATTGATTTATTTTTGTTGGTAAAGTCGACGTTTAAACGATTCGGTTTATGTTTAACATAACGTTTTATGATTCATATGTCTTAAATAAGATGGGGGCATCTCTACACTAGATGGTAGGCCTGTAAAACTGATGGACCAATTCACGTACCTAGTGAGTAATATCTCCTCCACAGAACGCAATGTTAATGGCAATTTAGTGCGCCAGAATGCCCATCAAAAACACTAGAATACCTTCTACTTATCCCAGGGTGTACTAGTATATCAATCACGTTGCTCTAATATCTTATAATGTAACTCTCAGGGGACGATGAAGACCCCGTTGGGAAATACTACAGTTGCACCATTTCTGGTAGATGTATTTCCCCCACTGAAAGAGATGTTAATGCCAAACTTTCGTGCCAGAATGCCCATAACAAAACACTAGGAAGCCTTCTACATATCCCATGGTGTACTAGTATGTAAATCACTTTGCCCTCATGTCACTAAGACACTCCTCATAAGGCGATGAAAATACCGTTGGGACACACTAAAGTAGCGCCATCACTGATATTTCGATCAGCTTCAATTTTCTGTTTAAAAGATTATGGCTGTTGTTAATACTACTGCTGTTAATAGTGCTGCTGTTGATACTGCTGCTGCTGCTTCTCGATTTGCACTTAACTTCAATCTCGTATTAATAGATTCAGTAGTTGTAAGTTAATTATCCTTAGTGGCTGCATACAAGCTTTTATTTTAAATTTGACCCAGGGCCATTAGCTGCTGACTTCGCACCGCCAGATGCTGTACATGGTAGCGACACTATTAACCTCAAATTAAACGAGTTTGACAGCATGTTCCGTTGTTCCAATACTTCCAAGGTGAGAATATACAAACTTACTTACTTACTGTCTCTTTAAACGTTTAAGCGTCCCCCCGTGAAATAATTATTCCCCACGCCCTTATAACGCTTTATGCTCCCTAGGGTGTCTTCGAAATAAATAAGCTATCGTTGAGAAACCAGCGGGCGTACTAATTCCTTCTGTTCTAACTACTTGAGCGACGAAAGCTTAACAAAAACGAAATCTGTATAAATTTGGTCGGTAAATTTGTCGGATTATTTAACACGCGCGCATTTAATGTTATTGATTTCCATTAGGGGGTTGTTTAGGTCAGTCATTAGAGCATTCACCTAAGAAACACAAAGTTCCTGGTTCAATAGCTTCCCTACTAACTATGAGGAGTACAGCTTAGATCTGTGTGGTAAAGGTGGGAGCAGATGTTCCTCCAACTCAGACATAAAAACAATCTCCCTGGTTTTGCGCCAATGAGAAAGTGATAGATTCCCACGTTGACCGGCCGCAACCGATAATAAACTATTCTGCCGAATTTACTATTCTAAAAAATACAATCAATTTTTTTGTTTGGTAGTTTGTTTATTAGGGGGCGGCTTTTTGTTTTCAAAAATATTATGATCCAGACGGATCTTAATAATTTTGAAAAGAAAAAAAAAAAAACAAAAAAAAAAAAATACCGACATAAAAGATTGGATTTAATGTTTTTGAAAATGGATTCGAATATTTTCTAAATTGATCTAAATTTGGTTGAACAAAAATGGACAAATTTTGGCGTGAGTTTATCATTTTGAAAATGACCTGCTTATTAATGATAGAAAATTGGTTGGTATAAATCTCACGCGTCGCCCCGAGTAGGACGAGGCGCAAGGTTGCAAGTATGGACTATCCACCGAGAATCGAGCACTTCAGTATTAAAGGATCTGTAAAACCAACTTACTAACCAATACACCATGATGTAAGGTCCCCTCTCTTAATATCAGTTGTGTTCTATTGCAAAAGCTTAATGGTGTAAGATGTACACCAAATCCCCACTTATATTTATGAACTTTCCCAACATCAACAGCAAGCATTTCCGGTAAAAATTACCGAATAAAAACAATATAGATCGCATTATAGTCGTTGGCATTTGTCCTGAAATCAATTGCAAATTGGAATTCACGAAATCAATATTATGGATTTTCTGTCACAAGGAATTGAACTAAGGATTTATCTTCAGGGGAGCTAAATGCCTAGAATCGTAACGAGACCAACTTGGTAACCATTACACCATGATTTGAAGCCCCTATCTTAATATCAGTTGTGTTCCATTGCAACTGCTCCAGGCTTATTTAACTTTCATCAGTACAAATCGCAGCTGGACAATCTGATAATATTTAACAATATTTCATATAATTAAATATGAAAGTCAGATTCTCGTCAAAATATAATTAATTTTCCACTGCGATTTTTATCTTAGCAGCTGAGTGTTTATTTTCTGTACAAATCGCACAAGTCAACAGTTGGACTATGCTATATGATCTTGAAAATTCCCCTTTACGTTTTATGGCAAATTCATTTGCAATTCAATTTCAGAGATGGAAAATTTCGAATATATTTTCATAGTGAATTCCTTTGCAATGCATATTTCTAGTAAGAAAATTTCCAATATATTTCTATGGTGAATTCCTTTGCAATGCATTTTTATAGTAAGACAGTTTCCAATATATTTCTATAGTAAACTCATTTGCAATACATTTTCATAGTAAGATAATCTCCAATATATTTTTATGGTGAATTCATTTGCAATACATTTTCATTGTAAGATAATGTCCAATATATTTTTATAGTGAATTCATTTGCAACGCATTTTTATTAATAAGACAATTTCCAATATATTTCTAGGGTAAGTTCATTTGCAATGCATTTTTATAGTAAGACAATTTCCAATGTATTTCTATGGTGTATACATTTGCAATACATTTTTTATCGTAAGACAATTTCCAATATATTTCTATGGTAAATTCATTTGCAATACATTTTCATAGTAAGATAATTTCCAATATATTTTTATGGTGAATTCATTTGCAATGCATTTTCATAGTAAGAAATGTCCAATATATTTCCATAGTGAATTCTTTTGCAACTCATTTTTATAGTAAGACAATTTTCAATATATTTCTATGGTAAATTCATTTGCAATACATTTTCATAGTAAGATAATTTCCAATATACTTTTATGGGGAATTACTTTGCAATGCATTTTCATAGTCAGATCATTTTCAAAATATGTTATGGTAAATTCATTAAAACAAAAAAAACAACAAAAAATACTAATATTAAACTATCAAAATTATTGATTGATTTTAATAGCATGTCTGCACATACAATGTGTACATTGCACGTTTATAGTTAAATTTTTACGTAGTTTTTTTTTTAGAGTATTTTACATACAACTATACAATAAGCATTATTACTTTCCAATCCAATACTAATAATTTTAAAAACAGTCTTACGTGAACCATACATGGGACCCTAACAGGACCTATTGGTCTTAGGAATAATGTCAAAGAAAGGGTACCATACATTCCCAAGATCTCCAGAACCGAATCCTCCTCATCCGATCAGTTTACATAAGCTTCATGATTTTGGGGGGTCGAGCGTCACCACGTGGTGTAATGGTTAGCAAGCTAGACTCGCAAATCCATTGCTACTGAATAGCCCGTTCGATCCTCGTTGAATGCTCCCATACTTAGGACATTGTGTCACATCGTATCCATAAGCAACGTGTTGAGTAAAGAAAAGGATTCTGTTAGGAAGACCTAACGAAAATAGAGATGCTCTCCCTTGATCAGTAGGGGAGTGTTAGGAATTCGGAAGTGGGGTTTCCGCCATGTCACTTTTGGATTAGGGTTTAAACTGAGTGGCCGCAGCTTACAACACGTGTGAGCTAGTTAAGTCACTTTTAGGGTAGAAGCATTCTCTACCCTGTGTTAAATGAAATCTTGTTAATTTTCCAACAACCTGGTCTTTCATTATCATTCAGTCTTCCGTATTTTATCTGTATGAAAAAAAAACATACCAGCGTCCCATCGTTGTAAAATGGATAGCAACCTAGTCTTACAGACACATTACTACTGAATATTTAGTTGTATCCTCACTGGATGCCCCATACTTGCGACCTCATGTCATATCCCACTCGTGTTTAACGGATTGGATAAATACCTATGACCGTGCACAAAAAATATTCAGAAAAAAAAAACTACACAAAAAATGTAGTTATAAACATACAATAAACACAGTTGCCATATTTCAAGGCATAAAATACCCCAAGAAAAAAACTGACATGGAGTGTGTTGCAGTGTCCGGTCGGGTTGTAATAGTATTCGCTAGTAGTAGAAGTTGTCGTTAGCACGAAGGAACAACATACGAAGTCGTATAGTAAACATAGGGTTGTTTATTTCTTTCTAGGCTCCTGGGTTCTTTTCCAGAGAGAGAGAGAGAGAGAGAGAGAGAGAGAGAGAGAGAGAGAGAGAGAGAGAGGGGGGGGGCTGTTCTATCTTAAATCACATTCAACCGCGCTGTCCGTCGCTACCTAGATATATCATGACAGACCCCCAACAAACGTGTCCGACCCTTCTCGGGTCCAGCGAAAAAGAGGCTGAATTTTCATTACTTCAGTTTGTGGTCCCGGGGGTGGAGGAAGGTCACATCCACTTCCGCTAACAACCCGGAACTTCCGTTTTTATTTTTAACTCTATTTCCGGTCAATGGCTTCCACACTTTAATCTCTTTTTGTTATTTCTTTTTCTTCTCTTTCTCCAGAAATCCGATTACCATATTCGTTTCAATCCACAAATTCCCCGTAGACAATAATAATTAGGCTACAGGTTAATGAATTATTATCTTTAAAAGTAAGTATTTACTGACATCTCGCCATGTCTATTGAACACAAGTGTAGAGTTACTGCTCTCATTTCGGAATGGAATGATGACGTGTCATATAAAAATAATTGTTGTAAACTTATCTCCTTTTCTGTGCTGCTTGGAAAAGCTCGAATCTTGCTGTTGGATTTAAGGATCAATGGGTTGGCAATTCGTTGAAATTTTCTGTTTGGAACCAGCTTGGAACGCTGGTGGATATCTTGGTTTGTGGCACTTATAGTTTTTTTAGTAATAACACAAGGCAGTCTATTTTTTCTCATAAGATTTTTATTTCCACCTCCTAGTCAAACAGTCCTGAGTGAGAGACACGTCTCACTGCGTCAATGCATCGGTCCAAACTAACTCCACACTCTCAATTCTCATTTTACCAAACTCCACTACGTGAAATTTCTCAAACGGTAGAAAAATGCCATGTGACATCATGCTGACTCACCCTAAAAACTTTCCATGCCATTTTACACGTAATTGTTATTTTCCTCCTAAAAACTTTCCTTGCTAATTTGCACGTAATTATTACATTCCTGGTGTTCCCCACGATAACCATTACTATAACCATTACACCACGCACCTCCATTATATTGATTCCACAAAAATATAAGGCATTAAATTCTTCTTAATAAATTCATTTTTTTTCTATTTTTATATCGGGAAAGCTTAAGTTAACAAAGTTTTATAATTATGAAAAAAAAGTAGTTGGTAGAGTGGCCTATTGTCGGTATAAGCCGGACAGCGTGGGAGTCAATACCCTTTTCACTAGCACAAGAGCAGGAAGATTGCTTTTGCTAAGGTGGAGTGTCACTTTACCACACAGATTAGATTACCCAATCTGTGCTACTCATGCACCGATTGGGCGGGGACCGGTATCGAACTAGGAAACTTGTGATTCCTATGATACCGTATGAACTAAGTAAAGTAAAGTCGTTGGGGTGGCCTAAAGTCGTTATTAGCCAGACAGTGAGGGAGTGTACCCCCTTTTCCCTAGAGCTAGACCAAGACCTTCTGAGGTGGGGCACCACGCCTACCATCAGCCCCCTTACTTTACCGCATAGATTCCTGTGCTACTAATACACTGTGTTGGTCAGAGCCAGTATCGAACGCGGAACCTTGTGTTTCCTAGTTGGACGCTCTACCGACTGAGCTAAATCGACCCTTATTATTATTGTAAACAAGTAAAATGTAAAAAAAAACTAACAAAATCATTATGAATGGAATAATATTAAATCCATTGACACACATATGAAGAACAATAGGAAATACTATTAAAAGTCATAGCTGCATTGTATATTGACAGATTCGTAATAGTTTGCTTTCTGCGACGATGATTAAGAAATTGGAACGGTTAAGTGGAACGAGAAAATGGCATTTGTTTGTGCGAAGAAAACGAGTGAAAGAACTCAACTCCAAGACGGCATTTTGCGACGTAATTATATCTTATTATTCTAATTTCGCAGAGGCGTTGCCGTATAAAGACGCTGGTGCTCGCTCACAAAACAGGTCTTCAGATTGCAATTATAATTTCAAGTTATTATCGAGGATTGAGAAGATTTAGATCTAACTTTGATAAAAGAAGAGGAGTGAGAAATAAAATAAAAGCAAAAAAAATCAAAGAAGAATATTAAGAGAATAGTAGGATAGAATTAATAGAAAAGGTTACTGCTAAAAAAGGTGAATATGAAATATTAGTAATATACACCCAAGTGCAAATTAATTGAAAATAGAAATCGAAAAATTCCGTTATATCAAAAATTAGCAAGAATATGCACCCTCCTGGCGTGAGTATTTAAAATTCTAATATGATATATGTAAAATTAGAATGACTAACTAAAAAAAAAAATGCTGCATATAAAATATTGCTCCCTTCTGCAACGTAATAATCCGTTAAAATTACGTCTTATAACGAGCAAGAATCTGCACATCCGGTCGTATTTAAGTTTTATCTGAGCTTTGCCTGAGGATCACATAGGCGAGAAACTGTCAGTAACGATTCACAGTTTATTCTATATCTTAGAATTATATATAATATATATATATATATATATATATATATATATATATATATGAGAACGACGTCTTCGTCGTCATGCACCACGGAACAATGACATCTTCGTCGTCTTGCAGCACAGAATGCAGAAGGAAATTTCCCTTGCAATGTGTGTGAGCGCTTTTTCAAGTCCAGAATAGGACTAATTAGCCATCAACAAGTCCATAACTAATCATCGACATAGATGAGATCATCGCTGTCAGCAACGGATTGCTAAAAAGGACGGAGAGGATATATATATATATATATATATATAATATATATATATATATATATATATATATTCTTTGTTGGGGTACCACGTTTCTTGGTACAAGAGGATTCTTGGCTGGTCCTATTCTCTACCAGTAGTTTGTTGTAAAGTTCAGGTTTCGTATGAGAGATTAATGCTTAATTTTTATAAACAGAGCAAATTTATTTGTGAATAAAAAGGCCTTAAATACCAGGAGTATCGTGATATTTGAAGCCCACGGAGCTTCGTCAGACCACGTTTTTATTTTATTCAGACTGGCATATAAATGTAAACTGAATTTGGCCATTTGCCAGTCTGAATAAATAAAACATGGTCTGACGAAGCTTGGTAGGCCTCAGATACCCACGAGTGGAAATGATCCATAATCACGATACCCCTGGTATTTAAGACCTTTTTATTCACACACAGACACACACACACACAGACACACACACACACACATACACACACACATATATATATATATATATGTGTGTGTGTGTGTGTGTGGTGTGTGTATAAAGTAATAACTTTCATCTTTTTATTTTATAGACATCTTACTAATGGACGCACCTTTTTCCAAAGATAAAAAATAAAGGCAAAAACGTTATTTCCTCCAAATTGGGTAGCTGTACATCAAACCGTGTGACCGTCTATAGAGGTATATCAGGCTCTTCACCAATTATTAATGTAGATGCAGCGCCATCTATCGTCGCTGCTTTAAATAATTACTTTTCCTTGACATTGATTATATTGCCTGGCCGAGATTGATTGAAATATTATCGAATACAGTTTAGTCTGAATATTCATCGGATGTTGACGGTTGATGTTTGAAAAGTTTCAGGCTCATTTACTGCTAACATCATTTTTTCTTGACTGTTGTTAGCGATTAGAATTTGTATTTTTGTTCGACTTTTTTATATGACACTGAAGGCATCATATCTATTTTTCTAGAGCTAAAGTCTATATCATATATACTAGTTAAAATATATACCCTCCGGTCATAAGAATTTATGATTGATGTAATGAAATATATTAACCTCTCGTCTAAAAGAGTCAGGGTCGTGTTTATTGCCCGGTGCCTGGGGCACGCCAAAAGGGTGATGCCGAATGGATCAAGTACTTTTTTCAATGGCCACTGCATGAGCTTTGGTTGTGCGTGGTTCCCCACGTTAAACAGTCCTTGGGTCAATCCGGCCTGGTAAGAGATCAGGGGAATTCTCATTATAATGGAGATTATATGTATGTCTGTAACCAAAACTAAGTCACCACCAACTTGACAATTTCCTTAGTTATTTACGTTAATGTATACTAATTTAAACTTAATTAGCATCTTATTTATTAACAATGTGTCTATAAAGGTATAGCTGAGAAAGGTTTGCCTCAAAACAGCCTATATTATTTATGTGTTTAAAATCCTCCAATGTGATATATATATATATAACTAATAAATAAATATTTACATGATATATGGTGTAGTTTAATTTTCATACTGGTTTTAAGAAACCGGGTTTAATAGATAATTACTTGGTGTTATTGATCTCTAATACTATTTTTATTCTCTAAAGTATTAAAAGAATCATATGAATGATGTTATATAGAAACAAATGAAAATATAGTTAGAATACGTGTAATCGTTTTATATACGTTCTTATTTAATTTCGTTACTCTTTAAAATGGCTTGAATAGGAATGAGTACTATTGCTTCAAGCTGATTAACTTAGGGCATTTTTTTTAACTCAAAATTGATTTTTGCCACTATCAATGTTGATTTAATTATGATGACTGGGACGAAATTTTCTTTCTCTAATCTAATTCACAAAATATATCATTTTGTAAAGGCTTAATTTGTACATGTCTGCTTTGGACAAACATTCGAAAAAAGAAATCTGAGTAGTATAATGTGAAAAAAAAACATATTTTGTCATAATTAGAAAAGTTTATTTTATCTCCTCAAATATTTCAATGACACTTTACAAATAATTGTATGCGATAACGAGTGAACGTAGATAAATAAAAACTAAATTAGAAAAACAAACGAAGTATCTGCATACATAAACATGTACAAATATGTTTTCGTTCACTTAAGAGACTAATATAAAAAATTACGTATTATATATACATGTGTGTTCGTGTGTATTTGTGTGTCTTTGAGTATATATATATATATATATATATATATATATATATATATATATATATATGTGTGTGTGTGTGTGTGTGTGTGTGTGTGTGTTGTTGTTTGTTTTTCTGTACACACACACACACACATATATATATATATATATATATATATATATATATATATATATATATATAGAAATAACATACACGAGTATGTGTGTGCGTGTTTGTTTTTCAGAGGGAATCTAAATTAGTTTTACATATATATATATATATATATGTGTGTGTGTGTGTGTGTGTGTGTACGTGTGTTGTGGTGTGTTTGTGTGTGTGTGTGTGTGTATGAGTTGGCCTGTGTGTTTGTATGTCTGTCTGTGCTTGTTTGTGCGAGTATAACATATATATATATATATATGTGTGTGTGTGTGTGTGTGTGTGTGTGTGTTTTGCTATATGTGCTTGTCTGCCTTTATTCATATATATATATATATATATATATATATATATATATATATATATATATGTGTCTGTCTGTGTCTGTCTGTGTATACATGCAATCATTAGGCCCACAAACAAACAACACTAACACACACACACACACACACACACATATATATATATATATATATATATGTGTGTGTGTATGCTTTAGTGTTTGTATCCATGTTTATATGTGCTCGTGTCTTTGTCTGTTTTATGCACACACATACATATAAATACATACATACACATATATATATATACACACACACACATATATATATATATATATATATATATATATATATATATATATATTCACACACAAACACCTTAAAATCACCATACTTTAATCGACTGAATCAGCAAAATGGCTCCTCATAGAATTAATAAGTCTTGAGACGATTCCTGGAACATCACGTAATATTCGCCAACTCTATAGAAATTACATTTGTTTTTTTTTTCACACTTATAAATAATATCTTCAGAAAATCCCAGACATTGCCATTATGAGATCTTCCATCAGGAAGTCACAAGAAATGACACTCTAAGCAGTTCTCCCAGCACATTACAATGAGCCTCATTTTCTAGCCGTCTGGGTATTTGTTTATAGGTCGAGATTTATGATATTAAATATTATATATATATATATATATATATGTATACATATACAATATATGTATATATATATTATATTTAATATATATATATATATATATATATATATATATATATATATATATATATATATATATATATATATATGAAAGAAATGTACATACACACACACACACACACATATACATATATATATATATATAAGAGTAAGTGTGCCTATATAGGCCTGTATGTATGAATATATATGTTCGTTATATATGGGAAATATTTTTGTACATAAGCCTATTTGTATAGGTATGTATATATCTAGCGTAAGATTTACAAAAAACTTCCTAAAAGCACTATATATTGATGCTTACGGCAAAGTCACAAACACATATATTTATTTCTATACTTAAGTGATCACACGTCTACGAAAAATAATCGGTTGTTTTCCTCAAATTCTGATTGATATTATACAGTCTTACTCTAAAGTAACTTTTTATAGTAAAACATATTATAATTTATTTCTGAATCATTATTTTACTAGCAAAGAATATGAGAAGAACACACACAACATGGAGTTTTATTTAAAATTCTATACTGGCACCAGCATTTGCCTCCAGCCTCGCTAGCCGGGAATCGGATCCAATGATCTTCCCAGGAATGTGGAATGGTAAAAATAAATTTTCGTATTCATCCTTCAAGTTCTTCCAAAGTCGTTGATTTCGTAGACTTGCTTCCTCAAAGAACCACAGATAAAAAAAAAGTCGCTGGTGTTAAATCAGAGCTTCTGGCCGACCACACAAGCGGGTCACATCTACTTATGCCCCAAGAAAAATGGTGATGCAGCAATCCAGGGACAACAATAGCAAAATGTGGAAGATCACCATCTTGCATAAAAATTAAGTCTTAATTAAGGAATAGTAAAAAATATAACTGCATATAAAAAAAATCATGAATAGTTTAAAATAGGGAGTTACTTTTCAATCGTCTAGCATATTGAGAATTATGCCAAATATATATATATATCAGTCACGATAAAACAAATATATCTTAGACACACAGATAGATAAATCGAAATATAACTATACAAGTGTAATCCTTGTAATAGATGTTTCTCCCACATATCATCTACATGTAGAAACATCTACATCTTTTAGACTAAGATTAAATGACCACAAATCCACAATAAAACTTAAATCCCCGCATAGTTCAATAGCACGTCACTTTAACACCCTACCACACAACCTTACACACCTCAAATGTATTTAAACAGAACACGCATTTCCAACAACGCAATCTCGAAAACAAGCAGAAACCAAATGGATTCTAAAATTACAAACTCACGTGAGGAGACTGAACGCCGACATCGGAATACTCCGTTATTATAAATATTTTACAGACGCTGCTGCTGTCAATAACAACAAAGACAAAAGATCCGTTGAACAGGGGAAACATTCATTTGTAAAAGGGTATCTAACGAACCGAAAATTTATGATAACAAATAATAAAAATAAAAGTGAATCCAATACTCCATAACATTGAGTTCATTCATTTATTTTTAGATGCTTCGTAATAACGCCCAACTTAAAAAAAAACATAAATTAATATATAATATATATATATATATATATATATATATGTGTGTGTGTGTGTGTGTTGTGTGTATATATACAAGAAGAAGGACTTGAGTATACACAAAATATGTGAATATGTCAGCTAATGTAAACCTAAAATTAAGATACTCATCAAGAGATTCGAGAAGATCAAAAAGAAAATAAGTAGACAGAAAATGTTTATTTTATCTTAATATATATTTCATCTTTATATATATATATATATATATATATATATATATATATATATATATATACGTGTGTACCAATACGAGTACAAAAGTATTTGGATTATTCTTTTCTTAAATTAATTTCTTTTCCGTCTGTAAGGTAATTTGTAAAAGCTTATATTAGATAGCAAAAATGTACAAAAGCAACCGTAAAATAAGATTTAATGAATTTAATAAAGATGCTTAGAAAATATCTCACTAAGCACAAGTCTAGCCTCGCTTTAGTGTAATTAAGAACTTTGTTTTAGGCAAAGTATTATTCGATTGAATGTACTGATATAATCCGAGAAGACGATCAGAATGACCGGCGGCTATGAATCTAGTACACACTCAGTTAAGTGAACTAATTATTCCTTGATAGAATTACATTTTTACTAAAAACACATTTATCTACGTCGGTCAATAAAATTATTCCTGTATTGGATTATATTCTCGCGTCCAATGTTTTTTCCCGTTATTATTAAGGAAATAAAATAAATTTAAGCTAGCTAGATTTTAATGTATTGTGTTATGGAAACTATTCCCTCTTTTGGTTTGGTTTGGTTTGGTTTGGTTTGTTTTACGGCATATCAAACTCAGTGGGTCATTTAATGCTGATAAAGTTTTGAAATAAATCAATTCTTAATGTATAATACAATTTTCTTATAAATACATTTTTTTATTTAACCAGTTCAAATCAAACTACACCAATATGCGGACATTCTCAAACTAACGGCTAACGTGAACCAACGAACCTAGACCCACAATACAGATAATTTGTTTTTTAAACTTTCAAAAAACAATTTCTTTCAAATTTGAAATAAAGTTTTGCAATAAATCAATTCTTAATGGATAATACATTTTTTTATAAATACATTTTTTTATTTAGCCCATAGATGGAACCCTAACAGGTACTACCACTCCGGGTCTGAATGGACCAGGAAGTAATGGTGATGAAGGGGTGCTCCACATTCCCCAAACCTCCAAAACTGGCCTTCTAGCATCCATATGATAAAAAGGGTTGGGGCTTGCCATAATGTCAATAGGTTTTGGGACAATCATATAGGTACTAGGGCTTTACGTGACCAGCCGATTAATCGGAGGGGGCCTCTCTGACCAACCGTCTAGCCTAAGTAAGGGTCTAAGTGGAGTGTTGCAGGTCATGGACTGCTCATCCACTAAGACTCCGTCCTTAAGCATCACGGGTCGCCACCCACGGTCAACAGGTGGCCCTATTTGGGGGAGTCTTACCCGTATGCAGAGGTGCAGTCGGTGTATTCTAACGCCCAAGGCGACAGGGCGGGTCCCTGTTTTAACATAGCACCAATGTAATGGTGGAGGAAAATAACATTTTTTTCCAAAAAGTATTACTTGAAGATCAAGAAATAATTAGATAAGATAAAATGGTAATTTAGTAAATTTTTTTCTTATTTTCCTCAGCAGATAAAATTTACCGCACAGACCAGATTACCCAAGCTGTGCTATTCATGTGCTGAGTAGGCAAGGGACGATATCGAACCTTTAAAGTAAGTAAAGTCGTTGTGGTAGCCTAATGTCGCTATCAGCCAGACAGCGAAGGAGTTTATCCCCTTTTCACTAGCGATAGACCAAGGAGATTGTTTTGGCGTCTGGGGTGGGGAGTCAAACCTACCACCAGTTCTTCAGTTTATTGCACATATCCCTGTGCTACTCATATGAAAAGTTGGCAAGGGCCGGTATCGAACTAGGAACCTTGTGATTCTGAGTCGAATGATCTACCGACTGGGCTAAACCGAACCTGTAATCTTGGCCTATCCTCGGAGAATGTTCTCCCGACTGCGCTAAACTGGTCACTTTACCTTAATGTCAAAGGATGTTTATGATCTTGCTGTGAATATGATCAATGGTGACAATTAAGTTAAGATTTGCTGATCTGATCGAGTGTTCTTTAAATTACAGCTTGCTTCATACAGTTTATGCAAACAAGATAAAACAAACTCAAGTGGCGATATCAATTCCATCGATAGAAACTCTTTGGTTATTCAGTGCGTTATCTCTGAAGAAATTACAAATTATTGGCAATGCATATTTCTTCATTCCGTATGTTGTTTAATCTGATTGCCTAGAAAGTTTCTTAAGAGGATATTCAATATCATCGAGATGGCTATCTAAATTCCACATGCCAACAGAAAGTTTGATTTTTTGTGGAGCGCCACACCTACATAATTCATGGGAGTTCGGGATAAATTTGACAGTTTCATCAGAAAAAGAAAAAAGTGCTTGCTAACTATAAAATGTAATGGATTGTAAAGAAATTCAACAGGCACCGATATTACACTATTGTCAACAAGTTTCACTCAAAATCACCACCATTCCCATCGATCTAGATGATCATAGATGGGACCCTAACAGGTACTACCACTCCGGGTCAGAGTTGACCTAGGAGTAATAGTGATGAAGGGGTACTCCCCATTCACTAGACCTCCAGAACTGGAACCTCACCATCTGATAGAGTTTAAAGTCATATTCAGGACACTAAGATTTTCAGCCATCGCCTTCTAGCACATATATGATAAGAAGTGTGGAGAGGTTGTCACACTCAACAATATTCATTTTCTAGTAAGCACCGTTTCCCACTAGATCACCGAAGTCAAGTGCCGATGAGACTGTTCAATACTTAATTGGGTGACCACTTAAGTAACAGCAGGTACTGTAAGCAACTTCAGACCTATGTTTATAAAAATTGACTTAATTCGACATTAAATGACCCAAAAAGGGTTGATATGCTGTAAAACCAACCAACCAAACCTTTATTTATTGGGATGTAGTGGAAATAAAAACACTTTACATTTATTACGTTATTTAATAGCATATCAACCATCGTGGGTCATTTAATGTTGAAGCCACTTTTTTATAATAACAGTATTGGTACTATTTAACACATCTAGTGGAGGAAAGTGTTCATACATAACCACATGTATTTCTCCGAAAGTGAACGTTATCGCGCAACTGCAATTCGAACTCGCTATGAACAATATCGCGGTCCATGACATTAGCCACAGGGTTTCCACCTCGTTTTAATAGGTGAACCATATTCAGCGATTTTTGTTTATGTTGTATTGCAATTTAAAAGTTATTTATAATAAATAAACCCTGTTAGTGATAATTAAAATAATTCCGTATATTAAAAAAAAAGAAACGAAGTTTTGTGTGTGTCTGGGGAATTCGTTATGGGGAAAATAGGAGTGATAAGAATAAATGTAATCCAACTGCTGACCCGTGTAGTTTAAGTATTATGGACCTCTCGTCGATTTTCGACGCATGAGTGTTCATACAATGAACGCCCACACACTGATTTGTTTATAGTGGTGAAGGCTTGTGTTGGACCATCCACACTTTTTGGCACAGTCGATAGGAAAGAATTGGTGCATCAAGGGTTGCCACAAACCCAATCAACGACCGACCTCAGGATTTTGAATTCAGAGTTATCCTCTCCCAGACTGGTTACCTACCCAAGGCTGAAAGGCCCATTCTGCCCTACTATTTAACCCATAGCTGTAGGGAGAATATATGGATTCATACCTTTCCCAAGGGTATTAGCGCTATGTAAAATGCCAACAGCTTCGTCTAGGAATTGAATTCGAATCGACGAGTCCATTTTCCACGACTCTAACCACTAGCCCACGCGCCTCCATATATTTAGTTTAAGTATACATATTTACTAATGCGTCCATACGAACAGGATTTGACACAAGTTCAATGTCTTAAGCGAAGTTTAATCTGTTTGAATTCAGAGTTTTCCTTCTCCTAGACTGGTTACCTAACGAATACTAAAGAATCTGTTTTCCTACCATTTACTCATAGCTGAAGGGGAATAGTTAGAGATGTATCTTTAGCAGGGGTATTAGCACTATGTGAAATGCAAACAGCTTCGCCCAGGATTTGAACTCGTCTCACCGTGTTTATTTCCAGCGACAACGATAAATATAGACATGGAGGGTGACAGTTCACTTGGGTTAGTTTATATATACCTTCTACGGTCATCAAATCTCGGAAATAAAGTAAGTAGGTATGTGTTTGCCTAACTCCTCCGCGACAAGCAGGATGACAGGGTTAACTCTTTGCCTAGCAAAGTCCCCCATGGCTGTACCACACTTTCATTGTATTTTTTACCTATATGATGGCATATTTTAAAGTCACTATCTATCACCTCAGAACTCATTCTATTGAAATAAGTGATAAGTAAAAAAAAATATAAAGTCGTTGGGGTGGCCTAAAGACGGTATCAGCAACACAGTGAGGGAGTCTATCCCCTTTTCATTAGCGCTAGACAAAGAAGATTGTTTTGGCGTTAGAAGTGTAGCGCCTCACCTACCATCAGATTCTCACTTTACCGCACAGATCACTGTGCTGCTCATACGCTGAGTTGGCGAGGGCCTGTATCGAACCCGGAACTGTGTAGTTACTAGGTGGATGCCCTACGGACTGAACGAAACCGGCCTTAATAAAGTCCTATTATTATTGTAATCTGAATCTTTTTGTTAATTTATGTTGTTATATAACCGATGGAACAAATATGAGGACCGTAAGGGGAACTTTGTTGACAAATAAACCTCGTTTGATCAAATTCCGATTCATATTCAGCAACCATTAAGTTCGATGTCGAATAATTAATCGGCACCCAGTTTTTTTTCCTTTCATGATGGATTCTAATATTTATAGGAGAGTGAGTACTCGCGGCATAATAACTAACCTACTGGACTAAGCGAGTTCGAACTCAAGTTTCGGACTAATACCCTTTGAACACCCTCATCCTCCCCCAGCTAAGCAGTTGGTAGAGTGTGCGCCTAGGAATCACAAGTCTCTTGGTTCGATATCGGCCCTCGCCAACTCAACGTATGAGTAACAGAGATATCTGTGTGGTAAAGAGTTTATGGTATGTTTGGCGCCCCACCTCAAACGCCAAAACAATCTCCTTGGTCTAACGCCGGTGAAAAGGGGATATACTCCCTTGCTATCTGGCTGATACCGACTTTAGTCGACCCCGACCACTTTACTTCACTTACTACTCTTCTACAAGTGTGGCTTTTGTATTAAATAATCCATGAAGGTTGATATGCCATTAAAAAAAGAAACTGAACCAAAGTGAACTTCACTTGTTGCCAGTTAGGTGTGAGCCACATTTAGAATGCACTGTAAGATGTGTCCTTTCTTTGCTGAATGAATAATGGAATTAGAAAACGTCCATTAACTGTATGTTTATATAAACATTTCTGTATTTAGATCTCACAGAGTATGAGAAATGGTTACTGCATTTTATATCACGTGGTTATGGGTAATTTTAATTGCATTTGATGGGACTGCTCTTTTTTTTTAAGAACGGACATTTTTTCCTAACGGATATTCTTTTTAAAAGCACGTAAATAATGGATATCCATAAACATATGCATTTAGAAAGTCATGTCTACACGGATAAATACTCGACTATTACAAAATAATCGGCCACTTTACGACAATAAGATTGTCAATAAATGATCTACACATCGAGAATCTTTTGGAATCATGTATTTTCCAATATTATTAGCGATTCTAAATGCGGCTCTGTATGCGTCGATTCTGATATAAAGTTCTCAATAAAAAAAAGCGTAGTCTGTAAGTCAGAATACACAGATATACACTAAAGAAAAAACGTCTTAAGATGAATTCTATGTATCATTGGTAGCTGTATTAAAATCATTATATTTTGGCTTTTATATATTGAATGGAAAAGCTAGGCAAAAGCTATGAAACCCATTTTCTGCTTCAATATTTCGCGTAGTTTTGAATCACAGCTTTTCACAAATTATACACAAGATACGTTGGAAATTGCTTTAAGGTATCTTTTATAAAAAATTTTATGAATTAATCGCGAGATTTTCTTTCTAAATTACATAATCTCGTACTATAAATATGAACACTTTATCTCAATCGAAATGTTTATGATGATTGGTTGGATTTTACGGTATGTCAACCCTTTTGGGGTTATTGTAGGCAGATGGCTTTTTTTACTCATTCATGACAGGTACTCAAATTCAAAACCATAGATGGAACATACATATTATACATAGGTATAACCACTCCGTGTCAGGGTGGACCTGGGAGTAATATAATGAAGGGGTAGTCCACATCTCAGAGAGCTCCAGAATTGGAACTTTACCATCAGATAGAGTTTAACGTCATACCCAGGGCAATAAGACCCTTAGCCACCGTTCGAATCTAGCGGGACTATCAGTAAGGACCAGATTAGACATGGGAGTAATGGCAAAGAAGAGGTAGTCCACACAACCAATAGTTTCAGAACAGGTGCAGTTTAAAATAATACCGGGTACACGAGTTTTTTGAAGGTGGTGATATACCTGAAGAGGATACATTGAGAGTTTTCTAAGCCCTGTTGACAGGGCGGCATGATTGAAATGTATATGGACCTAGAATGTTATATATATAATATATATATATATAAAGAGAGAGAGAGAGTAAACTACAGACACGTGTTTCGATGTATCACCTCTCATCAGTGCAGTTATACCATTTTTAGCAGCTGCCTCTGGCCGGGTTCGAGACCCGAACGAACTTACGCTCACCCGAACCTTCTTACCCATACGGCCACAATCAGCTGCCAAGTATAGCAGGCTATTTAATCGCTATATTTCTAAGCGGAAATGAATTCACTAAGAGTTCCAAACTTTGTAAACAAAGTAAGATTTAGCTTTACGCCGAATACGGTGAATTTGCAATTAAACTCCTCCTAAATAGAGTGCTCAATGAAATTAGGAGCGTATAATAGAGTAAACTACAGACACCTGTTTCGAGGTATCACTTCTCATCAGTGTAGTTATACCATTTTTAGCAGCTGCCTCTGGCCGGGTTCGAGACCCGAACGAACTTACGCTCGCCGAACCTTCTTACCCATACGGCCACAATCAACTGCCATGTACAGCAGGCTATTTAATCGCTATATTTCTAAGTGAGATTTAGCTTAACATATATATATATATATATATATATATATATATATATATATATATATATATATATATATATATATATATATATTATGAAATTATTGTATAGGGTATTGTAGTTTTAATATATATATATATATATATATATATATATACACACACACACACACACACATATATATATATATATATATATATATATATATATATATATATATATATATATAAAATGTTTGTCGACATTGCAATCGGAATTTCATCTGTTTTCATTTGGTCTGGTATCTACATAATAATATTCGCGTTCCTACAAAATACGACCGTTATCCTCTTGTAATCATTCTCTGGTTAAAATGACACCTTCCACATCGTTCAAGATGAAATGCAAAGTAATGTAAGTCTTGATTATCTGCTGTTGCTTATCTGCCGAATTATTATTTCTTATTTCTTATCAGTGCCGTCACCTCAGATAATATATATATATGTTACACAGGAAAAACATAATACGAAGGAAAGAAATAAAGAATTAATGAAAGTAGGGGAAGATAGAGGGAGGAGGTAAGCGTCCGGTATTGATAATGCTAATCTGTTTCAGACAAACAGAATAGAATGAGTAAAAGAAGGAAATACATGCTACGCAGAAAAATATAATAAGAAAAAAAGAAAGAATAAAAGAAAGAAGAAAAAAGGAAAAAAAAAGAAAGAAAAGAAAGAAAAAAAGACAGAAGGGGATAATAGAGAGAGGAGCTGAGAGTGCAAAGGGTTAACGATAATTTGTTTCATTCGAACATAATGAAAAGATGAAAAGAAGGAAAGAAAGAAAAAAAAAGAATGAGAGAGAGTTAAATCAAGATTATTATCCTTTTACATATTGAAGTATTTTGGCATAGCTCTTAAGTAAATTATCATATTGTGGTATATCCACAGATCCTGCTAGTTGTCTAATATATCTTTAATTGATATTTAAAATCAGGCACAAAAAACCTATTAGAAACCCTTCACATGAAATGTAAAACTGTGATATTATTCAAGCGAGTTATCTCTATATTCATTCAGTTTGATGCGTGGCGACTCGTGATGCTTAAGAATGTACTTCTGGAGATTGAGCTGTTTATGACATGCAACACTCTACTTAGACCCTTACTTAGACTAAACAGACGGTCAGAGAGACCCTCTCCGACCAATTGGCTCGCCATGTCATTTTATATGATTGCTCCAACCCTACTGCCCCATGGCAACCCCAAGCCCTTTTTATCATATGGGTGCTAGAAGGCGGTGGCTGAGGGTCTTCATGTCCTGGTATGACGTTAAACTCTATCTAATGGTGAGGTTCCAGTTCTGGAGGTCTGGGGAATGTAGAGCACCCCTTCATCACCATTACTCCCTGGTCTACTGTGACCCGGAGTGGTAGTACCTGTTAGGGTCCCATCTATGGGTTGAATAGAAAAACAAGTTTATAAGAAAAATTGAGTATCCATTAAGAATGAATTTTATTTCAAAATTTTGTAGGCATTAAATGACCACTGAGTGTTGTATATTGTACAAACGGAAATAGGAATTTCCGGTTAAATTAAACAAAGAAAAGACGAAAAAAATGACAAAGGACATTTTCCTCGGTATAAGCAAACAAAGAAGTTAAAAAACAGAAACGATGCTTTCCTGTCAAAGAAGCAGGGAGAAGATAAAAAATATATAACAAATGCCCGTTATCAGATCAAAAGATAAAGATGCGTAGGATTACCTATCAATATAAAAGGCCTGAGGGTTCGAGCCGACAGGCAGTCAGACAGTGGACGGCGAACAGAGCACAAGAGCGATCGTCGACACGGCCCATCACTGCCAGCGGGCAGTGAGGTTCGTCCACCCCTTTACCTCACCCTCCCAGCAGTAGTAGTAGTCATTGTCAACGCCCGCCGCACACCACGTACAGCCGAGAAGAGAAATAAAGTCAAAACTCCTACCATACCCATGTGTTGTGGTTTCTTAAGTCTGGCTACTACATACTTCGCCACGTGACCATATATGTATCGCCACGATACTTACACGATTTAGAGTAGCGAAGAAGCCAGTATACAACATGAGGTTCATATGCCGTAAAAAAAAATCATTTAGTTTGACTACAACGTTTCTATTTTCGGATTATACTTTTAACTAATATAATGTTTGAAATCATTATCCATTTACGAGCGAATAAACAAAATGTCACTCAGCATTAGCAATTACAGAGTAACGAGATTATAATTGCCCGCATGCAAGTCGATTCATTGGTGGGTCTTTCTTTTTTAATTTAGCAAAAGACATGTAAAGGATTTTACTTTATATTCATATTTTTTACATTTAATCTCAAATACAACATGTCAGAAATTAAGAATCTCAGCTTTTTACAATATCTCATTTTAATGGAGATTCAGTTTCTGTGTGTCTGTAACCGAAATTATATATATATATATATATATATATATATATATATATATATATATATATATATATATATATATATATAGAAAGGAAGGAAGAACTCAACACCGTAATTCCATAATAAATTCATTTCGACCAAAATTGAGACCTATATAAATCTAAGTTATTTAATATAGCTCCCCAAAATCCAGTCTCATCAGATGGGTCTCAATTCACTTTTGAAATTGCACATCACAAAAAAAACAAAAAGTAGAATTTAAAAAAATAAATTTAAACAAAAACAAAAAATGTTAAAAAAATGTTTAACAGTATAGGATTGTCACTATGGAAACAGGAAGTAGAATGAGAAAAAGAGATACATCTCAAGGTTGGCTTCTTAGGTATGGTAGTCAGACAGACAAAAAAGGACAGGACAGAAAAAATAGAGTATTATATTAAAATATAAATAGAGAAGTAAATAAAAAATTTAATATTTAAACATTAGAATATAATAGATAATATAATGGTGTATAAAAAAATATAGATAAAAAAGGAAATAAAAGGGAATAAAGATAAAGATGTGTATGGATTGGTACATATGTACTTAGGTATTAAACATATATATTAATCGAGAATATGTGAATATGTACATATGTAAAATTATAGACATACGCACGTATGTTCGTAGGTGTAGAAGGGGGAATAAAACCACATAAAAGATCAGTTAAGTAGAACAAATGAGAGAAATTATTCAAATCTAAGTTAACCCAGTGAACCTAACCTCATTTAGCAGGGGTGGCAAATCCATCCAACAAGGTGTTGCCTTATGTCATTATACTATGGCAAGCCCCAACCCTTTTTATCATATGGGTGCTAGAAGGCGTGAGCGAGGGTCTACATGTCCTGGGAATGACGTTAAACTCTATCTGATGGTTCCAGTTTTGGAGGTTTGGGGGAATGTGGAGCACCCCTTCATCACCATTGCTCCCTGGTCCACTCTGACCCGGAGTGGTAGTACCTGTTAGGGTCCCATCTATGGGTTAAATAGAAAAATGTATTTATAAAAAAATTGTATTATCCATTAAGAAATGATTTATTTCAAAACTTTAATTAAATGACCCACTGAGGTTGATATGCCGTAAAACAAACCAAACCAAACCAAACCAAACCAAATCATTATACTAAGAGAAAGTTTTTGTCGTGTTTTCTCATAACCTTTCCTCTCCCAAAGGGAATCAAAGTTTGGCCGCGTAGGTCTTAGTATCTTCCGAACATTGGTTCTCAATTTTCTTCCCATTAACAGCTCACTGGTGGAATATCTGCTGTCCATGATGGTAGCTGCACAAGTTTGAAAGAAAATGTATGGGTCTTGATTGTTTTAACCGCGGCTTCTGCTGCTCAATTGCTTAGGGGAAAGATTTGGCTAATTGTAGTGTGTCGTAATCCCCATGTTCACAAATTCCCTTGACGTGTACAAGTCTGTGAGGTCTGTTCTCAATAATTAGTATTTCATGCCTGGCAAATATGAATTTCAAATGTTCTGTTGCAGTTCTGGTTGTGACTGAACTCAACCGTAAAAATTCTGCGTATTTTGAGAAGTAGTAATTGAGGGCCAGCATATTAACCAGCCACATTAGGAAAACTAGATCAGTACATTTGAATAGAAGCAAGAGAACCAAATTGACCAATCTAGGATTTGCCAGAACTCTATTTAAAACCAGTTTATGTGCTAGCGTTGAACAAGGTGGGTGGCGTGGCGGGTATTATGTTGAAAGATCCACCCCTTCCCCAATGAACCAATTATAACATAACTGACGACGCCATCCAGCACTGCTTAATAGTAAAGGCGTATCTCAAACATCACACATCAAGAATGAATAAACCAAAACGTCTCTGGCATAAAATAACCCACCAAGTATTGACATACATTAAAATTCAAACAACTAACCAACACAACCTAAATTTCACGAGTCTCTAATACGTTTTTGATGCATGATTTTAAAGATCAATTAACGATATAATAGACACTGTGTTTAGAGAAAATAATGGTATTACTTAACTTAATTTAGCGAAAGTAAAGGTATTATTTAACTATCTGATCTTTTACAACATTATATAAATATATTGTGGTTCAGTTAAGTATAGATTGCTAAACAATAATGAAACTGTATAACGGTCTGCAAATCATTTACATTAAGAATACTTACTTGAAGATATTATTGTTTACATAGGATCATTTTAATTAGTTACTTGAAATAATATTAAAGCTTGAAATACTCGAAACCAAATGCCTGTGTGCAAAATATTAGTGTTAGGTAGGAATAGTTGAAAACATATCACTGCGCGCAAATTATTTGTATTCACAGTAGTAGTTGGATTTAAAATTGTTTTCAAATGAATGTCTTAAGTTACTTGCGACCATATAATTGAATATAAAAAAAGAACAAAGACTGACGGTGATATTAAATAACCCAACAAGGGTTGACAGGACGTAAAACTAACCAACATAATTTCACTTACCAAAAATTTATTAAATAAACTAGCAAAAAAGCCCTCTGTTAGGAGGTAAAAAGAAAAGAAAGCTGGAAAATATAAATAGACTTGTTGTCTCATGTTTTTCAGTGGACCGGTAGCTTAGTCAGGTGTAGTTGATGATAATGATGATGATGATGAAACAGTAAAATAAAATAAAATAAAGTTCGCTTACGGTTGGAGAAATGGAGTAATATTTGGTAAGAACATATTAATTATCAAACTAAATTCAAATTAAATTTATGAATTTTAATTATATATTTACGAGACACTTTGTTTTATTAAGACACAAACATTTTAACAACGATCACTAAGATTATATTAAAAACAAATAAATAAATAAATTAATAATACAAATACACATATACGTTAATTTAATAAACAGATTTTAACTATATTTTAAGAACATATTCCCAACATTCCACTTCAATTTTCTTGCGCAAGTACATGATATTATTTTACGAAATTTAAATTCCCCAAAATATTAAAATTTAAATTCCAACAAATATAACTCCATTTATCCAACCGTAAGCGTACTTTATTTTATTTCATTTTACTATCATCATCATCATCATCATCATCATTATCCCCAACTTTACCCCATAATATATATATATATATATATATTATATATATATATATATATATATTATATAATCAATGGTAATATTATGGTTTCACACTCGTAACTTAAAGTTTCATGGTAATCCAATCATCAGATGAGATCAGTGGTTGAGATGTCAAAAACCAGTCGTGAAATGGTTGAGATGTTAAAAATCAAATTTTTTAGCGTTTATATGAAGCGTTTTTCACGCGATGGGAAATGTAAAGCTAAAAATTGTTTTTTTTAAACTGTGGCTTGTTTAACGTTTATGTGACGTGGATTGTATTCACGTGATGTAATGTCATGACGTTAAATTTTTATTTAAAAAACATTATAATCAAACAAACTTGCATTGGTGTTAATGCACGCGGTGTTCAGATGATTTTTTTTTAAATAAATAAATAAAAGGAGAGCGAAAATTCAGGGATCAATTAGGGTCAGGTGGTAAGTAACACTGTAAAAATTTGTTCAACTGCCTACATTTCGAAACGAGTTCACTTCTCTTATTTAACGTTGATGATACTGATGATGATGGTGAAACAGTAAAATAAAATAAAATAAAGTACGCTTACGGTTGGAGAAATGGAGTAATGTTAGGTGGAATTTTAATTTTTAATGTTTGGCGGGAATTTAAACAAATTTAAGTAAAATTTGTTATTTAATTTATGAGTATGTGTAAAATAAATTTTGGATAGTTATTGCCGGAGGTGGGTGAGAAAAATTAAATAAATAAAATAAAACGTTTAATGTTTTAAAAAAAGTTAATTACTTACTTAAAAAGCATCATATTCACTCTATTCCACTGAGATATTTGTTTAGTTTTACGACAGAAAATTGAAATAACCTAGTAAAAATATTTTCCCTAATACATTTTAAGAAAAAACTATTTTAAATCTAAATTCATCTAAAGTTGAATAAGTATCAACATTTTCGTGAAGATTTGATTCTTAATTGATTTTTTTTCATAAAATTAAAAAAAACTACTGCCACGTAAGCAGTGACGTAGTTTCGGTTACAGACAAAAAGAGACTGAATCTCAATAATTAATAGATATATCTAGTTTCTATTTTAAGCTTGAACGCATCGAATCGTTCCACTGAATTCCAAACGTAAATTGAGAACATGCAGTGTATTCTAAACTATTTCACATTTGCACACACGAATATCAATTTGCACTATATGTCACAAAAAGCAGAAAACTGAGATACTCTTCACATCCGATAACCATATCTGTAGCAATTGTACGGGAAGAATATCAATC
>CM042144.1:77254225-77264225 GCA_023376005.1 Doryteuthis pealeii
CAGAGCAGAAGCTAATGGCATTTCTTCTGTTCCGCTCTCTCTCCCTGTCTCTGTCTCTGTCTGTCTGTCTGTCTGTCTCTGTCTCTGTCTCTCTCTGTCTCTCTCTGTCTCTCTGTCTCTCTCTGTCTCTGTCTCTGTCTCTGTTTCAATATCTCTCTTTGTCTCATTTTCCCTACCCTGTCCTGTTTTATTTTATCACTTTATCCTTTTTCTCCCCCCCCTAACTCTTTCTCAATACTTTTTAGTCTCATTTTCTTTTAGTATTATTTGTATTATTCGAACTATTGTCCTCATCTTCATTGTTATCTTTACAATGCTTCGGCCGATGTGTCCTCCTGCCTTCTTCGGGTATTTCATATCGGACTCGGGAACCTTCTCGGACTCGGTAACCATCTCGAACTCGGAACTTTCTTGTCGTAATCGGGAGCCATCACGGAACTTTGAACCTAACCCTTTATTCAGTCCACGGAGGTTTCCTGTCCTCATTCGGCTAACCATAGGCTGGGGTACAGGTGTTAAGCTGTGTTAATTATTATTCTATGTTACTACTGTCCCTGACTAGGATTGAACCTGCAGTCTAGTGATAACTGTTACTTAGAACGGTCTTAACCTAACTCCTTTATCCAATAGGTTATGTGGCCAATTGGACTGAAGAAGGCCAGGGGGCTCATTTTTCTCTTGTCTCCCCCTTCTTCTCTCTCAAATGAATTATTTTTCTCTCTCTATCCTTTCCCCTCTGCTGTTCCCTTTTCTTCTATCAATCACTTTATCGTTTTCTCATGTCCCCCCTCTCTCTCTCTTCCCTCTCTCTCTCTCTCTCTCTCTCTCTCTTCTCTCTCTCTCTCTCTAACCCTTTTTCTCTCTTTCTATACTTTTCCCTCTCCTATCTGCTCCTATTACTTTATTTTTTCTACTCTCTCTCTCTCTCTCTTTTCCCTTAGCTGTCTCCTTTTCTTCCGTCTATCACCTTACCTTTTTCTCCTGTCCCTCTCTCTATCACTCAACTCTGTCTATCACTCACTCTCATCTTTTCCTTTAGTTATTTCCCTTTCTTCTCTCTATTACTTTATCTTTTTCTTCCCCTCCCCTCTCCCACCCTCTCTCTCTCTCTCTCTATCTATCTATCTATCTATCTATCTCTCTCTCTCGCTCTAACACATACACATACATACATTCTATCCTTTTCCCACTGCTCCATTCTTTTCTGCTCACTTTTGTTTGTTTTTCTCCTCCTCCTCTCTTCCTCAATACGTCTCTTTCAATCATTTATCTACCCCTCCCTCTACCACCCTCTCTCTCTCTCTCTCTCTCTCTCTCTCCTCTCTCTCTCTCTCTCTCTCTCTCTCTAACACATATCACATACATCATTCCATCCTTTTCCCCACTGCTCTATCTTTTCTTCTCACTTTTTGTTTGCTCTCCCACCCTTCCCTCCCTCAATACGTCTCTTTCAATCATTTTCTTCCCATCCCCTCTCCCACCTCTCTCTCTCTCTCTCTCTCTCTCTCTCTCTCTCTCTCTCTCTCTCCCTCTCTCTCTCTAACACATACACATACATCATTCCATCCTTTTCCCACTGCTCTAATCTTTTCTTCTCACTTTTTGTTTGTTCTCCCCCCCTTCTTCCTCCCCTCAATACGTCTCTCAATCATTTTTCTACCCCTCCCCCCTCTGCCACCCCTCTCCTCTCCCTCTCTCTATATATATCTCTCTCTATCTCTCTATCTATCTCTCTCCCTCTCTCTCTCTCTGACACATACACATACATAAATTCTATCCTTTTCCCACTGCTCTACTCTTTTCTTCTCACTTTTTGTTTGTTCTCCCCCCCTCCTTCCCTCCCTCAATACGTCTCTCAATCATTTTTCTACCCTCCCCCTCTGCCACCTCTCTCCTCTCCCTCTCCCTCTCTCTCGCTCTCTCTATATATATATCTCTCTGACACATGCACATACATACATTATATCCTTTTCCCACTGCTCTACTCTTTTCTGTTCCCTTTTTGTTTGTTCACCCCCTTTCTCTCCCTCAATACGTCTCTCTCAATCAATCGCCCACCTTTAAACTGAAAATCTTGTTATTAAATAAACATAAGCAAAATGTCCAGAAGAGAAGCGTCTTCCATTGCAGCACATGCCTTAAAAATCGTTTCAAATAGATTTTTGAACAAGTTTTTATTTGAAAATCTTTATCGACAAAAAGTAAATAAATTAAATAAAGCGTAATCGTATTTGTCAAAATCATATTATGATAAAGAGAATTAAATTGACATATTTCAAATGTGACTGTCTCGGGATCTAACCATTTAAAACAGAGCGAACAACGACTTAATATTGAATGAACCATATAATCAGAATAGTCATATATCGACATTTTACAAGCTTCCTAAATGTTTAACATAATAAGACAAGACAGCCTAAGAGAATTTAAGTGGCATGTCTTCAAGTAGTTGGCAAGAATAAGTGTCACCGGGTAAAAACATTTCCACGAACTTTTATATAACAAGAAAACAAAATCAAATAAATTTCGTAATAGTTTTAAGTTAGATAAACTGGATGAAATTTTTAAAGTCGTTTACAAACTAATAGATTTGTGGGTCGGTCCATTTTTGTGGGGGGGGGGGGTGATGGGAACATTGCGTTACGCGTGGAAAACAATAAAATGAACAAGGAATTATTCTCTGTATCCCTTTATATATATATATATATATATATAAATATATATATATATATATATATATATATATATTGTGTGTGTGTGTGTGTGTGTGTCCCAGGCACTGAGCAATAAACCCAGCCCTGCCCTTTAAATAAATGGGCAGGTATTGCCTGGGGTATAGCCCCCTGGGATCAACCACTGTTAATTTTATTTTAGCCGCTCCAGTTGCCCGAGCACCTCTGAAGTAGGCTTAGCAAGGTATTTGCCTCTCATCCCCACTTATGAGGGCGGTGACACAAAGGACATATATATGCGGCCCTCCCACCAAGCCGACGCTCATGGGTCGTAAACTCAAAAAATGCGTTTATCCCGCCAGCATTTCCCCTCAAGGAGGTGACTCAGACATGTCCTTTTAAATCATGTATTACCCGGGGGATAGCCTCCTCGGATCAACGCTGTTAATTTTACTTAGCCGCTCCAGAGGCCGAAGCAGGCTCAGCAATCACTCTGATGTTCTAAAGCAACTGTGCCCAAAAAGTCTTGGACCAGCTTATATACTCTCTACAAAATGTAAGCTAAGGCCAGTCTACAACACCTCCCGTTTTATCCAAAACAAGGAAAGGCAAACTATGGACGTACTCCTACGCAAATAACATCAACACACAGCTAGACCACATTTTGATAAAATTCTATACGAAATGTGACATACATTTCTCTTTCGGTTGAGTATTCACCGATCACAATCGTCTCATCAAGATTGCAATGAATTTTACTCACAAGCAAAAAGCAAACCTGTTATGTACAATATGATTAGGGTTCACTTCCCAACGGTGGTATATGGAATCAATATTCGGTAGCAGTTAAGAACAAGTTCGATATTCTTGAGTTGTCATCAAAAAGGCATACTCTTAATGAGGAATATGAACATTTTGTCTGTGCCCACCTAGAAGAAGCAGCTGAATTTATACCGACCAAACTATGAGCTAAATACCCTGTCACATGGGATACAAGAACAGTTAGAGAAAAGTGAAATAATATAAGGCATTTATCAGTCGAATACAATCGCAATTAGCATGGCCAACTGTTGCATAATCTATGCATAGATTATTGTCAGCCCCCTGTGTTTCTGAGGGGATGGCCCCTTTTCATATCACGGGCGGGACTTTCCATGGAATATTACAGAAAGCCGCGAAATACATGAAGTCACGTAGGAACTGGTTGGCGCTCAGTTTCAGTTTGGACGTCAGGCAGAGAATATGTTTCTGCCTTAGCTGAAGCTCACTGCACACGCGCGTATGTTAGTTAGAGAAGTATGTTTAGTTAAGTAAATAGAAGCTTACATAAATAATATGGTTTTGTGGTTGATGAATGCCTTGGCAACAAGAATGATCTAGAAGAAGAAATGAATTAAGTGCGACCGATCAACCAAGACGAAGTCCAGACGCTAGAAGATGAACGTAAGATACCAAAGATGAGCAGAATAATAATAGAAGTAAAGAAATGGTATACAACACAACAGCAAATCAAATAATTGGTAGAAAAAGCATATGGATATCAAAGCTTCTTAGGATTTTAGTGGCCATTCTTTAGGCTTTAAGCAAGGGCGCTTGTCCAGCGGAAATCCTTTGTGTTAAGCAGAGCTTGATCCTTAGTAAATAATCATTTGGTTGTTCCTTGGTGCTCCTCAGTCTTGCAAGTCCTTCGTCAATGATTGTAAATGGACGTCTCTCAGTATCAGCGATTAAGTAGTTAACCAGCCACGCATTCTGTCTGTTGATTGGCTGAGGTTTAAACCACGTGACCTTGCGTAGTCTATAAATTTATGGTGTGTATTGCAGCACTCCTTATATTCCAACAAAGCTAAAAGCAGACAGGCAAGAAGTAGATCGAACACTTCAAGAAACTTTCATTATTACCAAGTTCACTCTGACTTGGAGAGGTAGTACCTAGTAGGTCGCTCCTATGGGTGAAATAATTTTTTTGAAAATTATTAGTATTCGATAGGACGGTGTGCAAGAAACACTTAAGAAACAACACAAATCGGTACATATGAAATTATAATGAACGTAATTCCCTACATGTACGCGTAAAATAGTCCGAGACAGGTTGATACACCTTTAAAATCAATCAATGAAAAAATAAATTCATTCTGAACGATCTCAGGCAGATTGAACCCGTGTATTTTAAACAATAAACGTAGCACTTCAGTGTTCTTCTCAGCAAATAGTCTGTCAAAATTTTGGACCGTTATCAATGAGAAAAAACCATGCTCAGCCCATTACAGTATTTGATATTTCTAGCAGAGTCTGAAGATATATTATTTCCTTAATTCGATATAGCAGACCTGCTCCGTTTCCAGACAAAAGAAAATGACATCATGAAACACACTCCCCTGTGTTTAAATATTGTTCTAAAGCAATGTGGAGGTTATTCCTCGTCTACCCTTCAAGTAATCTACTTCTAAGTATAAGACGAAACGGGTGATAAAATTCGATTCTTCAGTAGAAATCATTTTAAGAATACCGTTTCCAAATTCCAATGCACATACTCTTTGGTGAATTGAATTCATGTTCAGATTTAACTTTACATAAAATTGCAACGTTTTGAAGGGAACGCCTTCGGTGATCTAAAATTACCCCCAGGCTATGATTTATGTCAAACCTGGCTCAAAACATGTTTTTGTCATAGAAACTTTCTTATATTGGCCCCAATTATGTTCCCATTGTTCACCTTGGTTTTACCCGTATGATATTACCGTGCAACAAAGAGATGTGTTGTATATACTTATTGTAATATAAGCGACAATTTCAAATATTCATCTGACGAGGGGTATGATTGACCTAAACGACCATTTAAGCAAATCTAATCGAAAATCTGATAAAATATTTCAAATATTCAATACTTGTGTCTTATCGGTCAAAAGTACTCGATATTTATAAACATAAGTTCATGCAAAATCAAAGTTGAATGTAAGAAAACAAAAAGACAAATACTTGAACCTGACCAAAGAACTGAAAAACAAACTGTGGAAAATGAAGGTAAATGTCGTACCAATTGTATTCTGGGTGAATTCTGGGTGAATTGGAAATCAAAGCAAGAATCGAGACCATCGAAACAACAGCATTGTTGAAATCGGCTAGAATACTCAGAACAGTCCTTGAGACCTAAGCAGACGTGCTTTCACTAAAGCGGGTGTAAAAAAAAACACCTCTAATGGAGGGAAATAATAATATAATAATAATAATAATAATAATAATAATAATAATAATAATAATAAGAAGAAGAAGAAGAAGAAGAAGAAGAAGAAGAAGAAGAAGAAGAAGAAGAAGAAGATCAATCATATAAAAGCAAAAATTAATACTCAACAAAATAGTAAGTATAAAGATTTAATTGTTAATAATATGTTAAGCGAATGCAGCAAAACGACTGGGTTGGAAAGGTTATACAGTAAAAACTGTGCAAGAGATTAAAATTCGATCATATCAACAAAAGATGTATGCGCAAACCAGAATTTGTATACAGGCAAAAACTATATTCTGTCCCTGTAAATGAGACGCCAAACATTATCTGGGACGTTGAGATACATACGAATCGCCCCAACCCGGTCATAAGATCAGGTCTAGTACTGTTTAACAAGAAAAAAATAATTTGCCATCTAATGAAATTCCGCCATCCCAGTGGACCACTGCCGTGGACAGCCGTCGCTGGACCCGAGAAGAGTCGGATATGTTTGTTGGTGCTCCGCCGTGACACGTCTCGGGAAGCAATGAACAGCGTGCATGAACTTGATGTACAATAGAATTGCTTGATCTCTCTCTCTCTCTCTCTCTCTCTCTCTCTCTTCTCTCTCTCTCTCTCTCTCTCTCTCTCTCTCTCTCTCTCTCTCTCTCTCTGAAAAGAATACACGAGCCTAGGAAGAAATAAACAACCTCTTTTGACTATACAACATACGTTTGTTATTACTTGGAACTAACGAGAGCTACTATGACTAACGACTACTACTACTAGAACCGAATTGTCCCCTATGAGACATACAGTAGATTCCAACTAACCAACCAACCTACCAACCAACCAACCAACCAATTCTCTCTCTCTCTCTCTCTCTCTCTCGTCTCTCTCTCTCTCTCTCTCTCTCTCTTTACCCTTTGACTGACGTGAGTTAAATTTGTACGTTTGTTTCACGATATCAATTTAAGTAAGAAACAACTAAAGGGCATTAGTTGAAGTAGCAATAATTAATTTTACTAATGTAGAATTTAAAATGGAAGCTCTAAGCAACATCAAAAATCTATAGAATTCACTCATATGCTTCTAGAATTATATGAAACCCCGTTTTTGTGATTTTTTTTCCTTTAGGATTTATTTTTGTCATACAAATAAACAAGCAAGGAGTGAACTAATAATATCTACTATAAGGAACGGTTGATATACCACAGTGTGATAATTTAATATTACAACGTTTGATATATTTAATTATGAGCTATTGTGAAGTAGTTCAATATGTAAAATGTATGATAATCTTGATTTAACGCCCTCTCAGTTTTTTTCTCTGTCTTTTCTTCTTTTATGTTTGATTGAAACTGATTATCTTTATCGCTTCTGTACGCTCATCCCCACTCTCATTCCCCTACTCTCTTTCATTCTTTCTTTCCTTCTTTCTTATTATATTTTTCTGTGTATTATATCCTTTTTCGTCCCTTTCTTTCTTTATCATAAAAACGGAATGATACATTATTTATCGGAGGTGTCGACACTCAAAAGAAATAAGAATTATGCAAATAAGCAACTCTAGGTAATTAGGATTTACATTTTTAATTTTATCTTCGAAGATTTCGACGGTCTCATTTTAACCAGAGTGTGTTCTTAGGTTATAACGGTCGTCCAATTAAGGAACACGAATATTAATATAGAGACCTGGAGCTATGGTTGATATTTATATTTTTATTTTGATAGTTTGATTCTATTCAATCATGATATTTCCTTATTACATTGAACTGGTAACGATCCACCTGTGGACATGATCAGGCTTCTCACGACCTTCACCTGGAAATGGATCTTCCAGAAATGTTGAAGGAGTGAATTGACAAAGGAGTACTTCCTACCAACCCCTAGTGTAATTCCAACCGATCAATCTCGATAGAAAGTCTATCTATCCCGACAACACATTCAAGCAACACTTCTCTGTTAATACTCAAAGTGAAAGGGTGGTGTCGGGGCTGCAAGGTTGACAAGTAATCGCACGCTGCGCAGTAGATGATTGCACACTATATGCACACTATGACCTTGTTACATTAGCTGATTAGAAGAAACCTTTAGTAATTGTGACACGGGTTCTTTGTCTATTATTTCTATTGAAAGGAAATGGAGGAGAGGAGGGTGTATGTCTGCGAAATAATACTTTTTTTTTAAAAAGCGTAAATAAGAGGAGAGAGAATGAGCTAGGGGGTAGAAGCAAATAATAAAGTAGGAATGAGAGCAAATGGTAAACATTAATGGCGCTATAGAAAAACTGTTCATGAGTAAAAAGAAACGGATGTAGTAGGGAAAGTACGTAGTATGATGAAAGTGAGAGAAGAAAAAAACATTGATTGATAATAGCATGCATTTAAAGAGAAAGAAAGGAGAAAGATTAAAAAAAAACGTAGTACAAATTATTTTAATTTATTATTTTTATTTTTATTTATTTTTTTGAAAGAAGGAAATAATTAAAGGTAATTAATGAGACGGAGGGGCGGTTTAGCTCAATCGGTAGAGCACCTGCCAAGAAATCGCAAGGTTCTGGATTCGATACAGGTCCACGTCAACTCAGTGCCTGACTAGCACAGATTTTGGTAATCTGATCTGTGCGGTAATGTGTGGAGCAGAAGGTAGGTGTAGCGCTCCACCTCAGTCTAGCGCTAACGAAAAAGGTATAGACTCTCTCGCTGTCCAGCTGATACCTTCAATAGGCTACTGCGCCAACTTACTTAATGAAACTTTGAGAGAAATAAGAATGATGTGGTAGGTAAAACATAGACATGTTATGTTTACAAAATAGTTGTGGAATATCAAGGTAGCAGTAATACCAATGATCGTCGGAACACCGAACAATAAAAGAAAATAGAAAATACAATGATGGAACTAGAAATTTAAAAAAAGAATTGAAACTGTCTAGACCACAGCACCGCTGTAATCAACAAGTATACTTTTATGAGTTTTAATAATGAAAAAAAAAAAGAAAGAATTTACTAAGTATATTTTTGAAGTGTATTATAATAAAAAGAAAGATCTGAATTAATTAAGTAGATTTTTTTTTAATAATTCATTTATCTTAAGGAGGAAATAATAAAATAATTAATGAGACGTTTAGAGAAATAAAGATGATGCGATTGTTAATACCTCGACATATGAAGTTGGAGAAATAGTTGTGGAATATTTAGGTAACAGTAATACCAACAATTATTAGAACACAGAGAACAATTTTAGATATTGGACTATTTTACAATAGCTCTTAAGAAAACATATCAAATGTCGTAAATTAAATTATCATACTGTGGTATATCCACAGGTCCTGCAAGTTATTATTATTTTCAATCCGCACTGTTCCTAAGTTGTGTACAATGGCGACCTGGTTGTGTTCTGACAAAAGAAAATGAAAATATTTCGATGATGAAAGGAAATGCGAGTCGAAATTAATAATAATAATAATAAGAAGAAGAATAATAAGAATAATAATAATAAGAAGAATAAGAATAAGAATAAGAATAATAACTACAATAACAAACGAAAAGATGGACAAAGACATGGATCTTGATAGAGAATTGAAAAGGCTGTGGAATATGAGGGTGAAAGTGATACCAATTGTAGTTGGTGCACTTGGAACGGTCCCCAAAAAAATGGAAAAAAGAGGATCTGGAAATCAGAGGAAGAATTGAGACCATCTAGACTACTGCATTGATGCAATCGGCTAGAATACACAGAAGAGTCCTGGAGACCCGATGAGACTTGTTGTCACTCAGGCTTCAGAGAAATACCACCAGCTTATGTTGATGTAAGTAAAGTAAAGTCCTCGGGGCGGCCTAATGTCGGTATCAGCCAATCAGCGAGGGAGTCTATTCCCTTTTCAATAGCGCTAGACCAAGGAGATTATTTTAGCGTCTAAGATGGGGCGCCACACCTACTATCAGCTCCTCACTTTACCACACAGATCCCTGTGCTACTCATACGCTGAGTTGGCGAGGGCCAGTATCGAACCAGAAACCTTGGGATTCCTAGCCGAACGCTCTATCGACTGAGCTAAACCGGCCCTCAATAATAATAAAGCGAAAGGTGAAACACTCTTCGCAAACAACGAGAGGATCGA
>CM042144.1:77269225-77271725 GCA_023376005.1 Doryteuthis pealeii
AAATGCATCTTCAGAGTTTTCTTGTCTTGCCATACCAAGGTAAAAGCCGAGTTCGTAAAATTATTTACCGATAGTAGGCGGAAGAATATTGGACACAAGAGTAGGATGTGACACAAGGTCAAATTTTAGGCGGAGTTTAACTGGTCTTGATTCATAGTCTTCCTTCTCTTAGAGTGGTTGCTCGACCAAGGTTTAAAAAAAGTTCAGTTTTCTCTTCTATTTGCCCATAGCAGGAGGGAGAATAGATGAATGCATGATTTTCCCAATGATATTATCCCTACACTCTGCCAGGATTTGAACTTGGGTCACCTGGTCCATTTCGCAATACGATAAACATAATTAGTAACTATTCGCATTGATACATCGTATTAACGTATTTGTAGGTTTTGGAATATTATCACAATTCAATTTAGGGCTGTTTAGCTCAGTTGATACAGAATCTGCCTATGAACAACAAGGTTCAGAGTTCGATACCGACCCTTGCCTATTCAGCGCATGTGTAACACTGATTGTATCTGTGTGGTTAAGTGAGAGCTGATGTTAAGTTTGACGCACAACCCAAGAAGCAAAAACAATCTTTCTGGTCACCACCGACTTTACTTTTGACGCATACACAGATTTATAAAATAACACAAAAAATTATCTTTCAAACCGAGGTAGTTCATGATATAAATCAGTGAACTATTCATTTTCCGGACTACTATTCTCATATTTGTTGTTATATACACAACGTTTCGGAAGCTTTCCTGGAACTTCGAATCGAACCCTTTATCCAATGCACTGGGGTATATTCTTCTCATTCCGGGTGAAACCGTTAAGCTACGTTGAATGCCCCTGATTACGACATGAATGATTCCGATTTTGACAAGAAGGTTTTAGTGTTTGGCAAAAATATCCTGAAGAGTGAGATGAAAAAAAAATAAACATGTAGATAAGATTGAAAAGTTACTAGAACTTCTGGATGAGGTATAAAATGTTATCTGTCGATCTCAGATTGGTCGATGAATGTAAACAGTTGATGAGTGAGAGAAAGAAGGTGAAGACTAGACAGTCTGGGCTGAGTGATTGAAGTGAACAGACGCAAGTTGAGAATCTGTTCTCTAGGGCATTTTAACTTGAAGGCACTCTTTCTTCTGGGCACTGAAATCTAAAGCAATAAGGTCTTGTGTTCTACATTAGAAACTAAGCAACAATACAAGACGTGGCATCCTCAAGCAAATTTCAAGTTGTTCCAGACAGCTCGAGGAACAGTGAGAATATCATCCCGTCCCAAAACAGATCCAAAAGACACAAAAGGATCCAGCTACGCCGATCCAGAATGGCATACTTAACCATATCCAGTCAAGAGTATAGTTGAACAGTAGGAAGATAAGTATTTGAAGAGAACATACGTAAGATGAATGCCTATTCTCCAAGGAACTTTTAACTGGGATAAAATAAATGAGCTCAGAAAAAAATGTGTTGTGTTTGATATTTTAAAAAAACTATCAACAGCACAAAACATGATATCCCAAAAAATTACCAAGTAAGTTCCAGACTCATTAAAAAACAGTGAAAATATCATCCAGCCCAACAACAGATTCACCAACAGATACAGATGGATCCAGCTACTTCGATCCAGAATAACAGAACCCAACTCCGATCCAGCCAAGTTGAACAAGAAAATAAGTACAGAATTATTACTATGAGAAATAAAAGTATAGAGTTATTACTATTACATATATAAGTATATAAGTATTACTATTACAAAAATTAGTATATAATTATTACTATTACAAAAATTAGTATATAATTATTACTATTACAAAAATAAGTATATAATTATTACTATCACAAATATAAGTATATAAGTATTACTATTACAAAAATTAGTATATAATTATTACTATTACACAAATAAGAATAGAATTATTACTATTACAAAAATAAGTATATAATCATTACTATTACAAATATAAGTATAGAATTATTACTATTACACAAATAAGAATAGAATTTTTACTATTACAAATATAACTATAGTATTATTACTATTATAAAAAAAACTCCTTCCAATGGAATCCCGCTATGCAAAAGCATATCGGTTGAAACGTTGTATGTATAACAACAAAGAGAACAACAGTACGAAAGATATAAGTAATACAATTCATCAAGCCTAATCTCTAAAGTTGAGACAAATAACAATCTGCTATTGTTACAATGGCACTCATTCTTGCTTTACAACTAAAACAATCACAGAAAATAGGCAATTCGGAATATTCCGCATGATAGGCCCAAAAACTAATTAAGAAAAATATTAAAAAAAAGGATTTATTTGAAACATTGTTTTGATTATATGAAATATCAGAATTTTGATCGTGATTAAAAAATTTAAAAAATAAAGCAAGAGGAACAATGGAAGCAGATGCGCATGCGCGTATTATTAAGATTTTTTATTCTGATTTCTACTGCCATTTGGAATATGAATTTTAGTTGTAATTATGCACCCCCACACACTTCT